>KE504750.1:1484982-1497764 GCA_000441515.1 Elaeis oleifera | reverse complement strand
ATCTCTCTCTCTCTCCTCATATATATATATATATATATATATATGGCTACTAGGATTGTAAATTGGATGCTGGTTTAACTCTATGAGGAAGGCCTAATTTGTGATGTATAGTGCAATTAGATTTGGTGGAGGGATGGATTTACTTGGGCCTGTCTGAAAGAAGGTAATTGGATGGAAGGTTACTTATATTTTTCTTCTGTTGATTAATTTATATAATTCTGTTAATTGGTCCATGAGAACCTCAAAGAGTCAGGACCATGCTTGTTGGTTATGTTTATGTTTATTTGTCCATAAGAACTAAAAGTGTCCATCTGAAATTATTGACATTAAGTTGCATGTATGGTTTCAAAGTTCATGTAATATTCAACTATATATATATATATTTGGGGGATATTTGTTGCTAAAATGTTGTAATTCAACTACAATCCTGGGATGGGGCTTGTTCTGCAAAATTAAATGTTGACATTTATGTGATATATATTATGGATTTTGAATTCTTGCAGGTGTTTGTACACGTGTATTGAAGAGGATATGCCGTGAGAATGGTATTGTAAGGTGGCCTTATCGTAAGGTGTGTTCAATAAATATTGAAGATGTATTTTATTTGTATGTGGTTCTGCACTATTTCTCGCTTAGGAACATCATCTCTCCATTCTGAATATAAGGAAAAAATGATAGCAATTTTTTTTACTATTATCCATCTATTTGGTCCCATTGCAAAATAGACCTTTTGGAAATGATATGTTTTTGTAAATAACATGAAAAGAAAGTAAACTTTTCTTGGTTATTTTGACAAATCACTAACTGATTCTTTACCTAGGATGCCCCTGCTTTCCAGAGTCTTGCTTACTGAGAACTTCCTTTATTCTTTTCATTTTCCTTTCTGAATGTTTGCCCCTTCGCTCCCTCCTTCCTTTTCCCATGCCCGGTTTAATAGCTAAGAGGTACATCATACAAAACTACATATACAGAGACATTCACATGTACATAAATCAATAAACACACAGAGAAGATATATAGATAGATATAGAGATATGATAGAAATGTGCTTTAGGTAGAACTTCTAGTTATGATGCTATGCTATGGCAAGCTTGATGAGTTGATTTTTTTTTGTCATTCAACTGATTCTGATTTATCTTAATTTTTTCTAGAACATTTCATCATAATTTCTATACAAAGGAAAGATATGTTGATGCTAAATGAAGTCTAACCATACAGGTTACTGGACAAATACTGATTCTAATGCAAGACATATATTGCTTAAAAATAACGATACTGTCACCAAAAAATAAACGACACTTGATGCAAATCATATCTTGATACCTTCCATCTGTAATTTTATTCCTTTAATTCCTTGTTTAACCATTTCAACTCTTTATATAATTTGTAATGGTATACGCATTAAATTTTATGTATACATTTGATCGTGGAGTCTTTCACATCCGCAACAGAATTCATTAAAATTTGAGATCATGGTTGGGATCTTGAAAGAAATCAGAACCAAAATGGAATTCCAACAAAGATTAGGGTCAAGATCAGAAGACTTGTAGAATTCAGTTCATGATCATGTGGCTGGTTCTGATCATGCTGGAGAGAGATGGATCACCTTTCTCGTTGTGTTATTTTGATTTCATTTCACCTCTTTTGGAAATCGATCGTGCGTAATGAATAAAAGAATACTAGGATTAGGTCTGTACTATCTGATCCAACAAAGGACTATTTGCTGTTAGATTAGGTGATAGGCACATTATATGTGACAAAGATTTTAATGAAAATGACCCACTTAATTCAAAAATTTAGCTGCTACTGATGAGCATCTTTAAGATGATCTCAAACCAAATTTCAGTTCAAACAAGCATTGATTCCCTTATTAATATAATAGCAGAGAAACGCTTTCTAGAAAAAATTTTAGATGGTTTCTTCTTCTTTCTGTTATGCTAAATCTTTTTAAGTCTCCTACTCAAGTTCACTTCAGCTCATGATATTCACTTCATCAGCTTTTGTAGCATTATTGATTCTTGAGAGCCATTTTTCATGGGTGCAACGTTCCATTTTTTCCACTGTTTTTGATGGTATTGCAACTTATGAACTTTGCATTCTGTAGTTTCTTGCGGGTAAGACTGTTGAAGATAGCAAAAAGGATACTGAAAGAGAGAGAACTAAAGATCTAACTGAGTTGCCAAAGATGGCAAACCAGAGAACTGATGTTTCAAGAGTGATGCCTTCATCCTCAACCCTGTGAGCAAAGTCGCCTTACTGTTTTATTACAAAACTAACCTGCATTTTTATCTGCATGCTTTTGTTGTTTAATTTAATGCAACATATATCTTTTGTCTTTACATCTTTGCTTTGTCAAGTTAGTATCTTTCACACATTCTAGTGCTCCTTCCGATACTTTGATAAATTTTACAATGTAACGTACTGGTTAATTATGGAAAATTTTCCTATGTTAAATTTGTTTTATGAAATATAGGAATCACAAGGAGCTCTTCCCCCAAAACAATATAGACCACTAGAAGATACTGGCTGTTTATTTATCATATTGATGCTAAAAAGTTTTGTACCCATCTTGGATAACGAAGCCATTAATAGGGGGCTATATTTATCTTTCACCATTTTAATTTATTTCCCCAAGTTCTTGTGCTTACTATCCCATAACTAAATTGTATAGAAGGGTAGCAATAACGATTAATTGTTTAATGACCTTTTATAATTCTATTAACCAATGTCATATCAACGGTTGTGACAAATGAATAGATAAATGGACAATCTCTCTTTTTAATAAGTTGTTCAGTCAAGTCATTAAAGATGACCATAAGGATTGGAGAAGAACATCTAAGAGAGTAAGAAAAGTATTTCTTTCATTTAAGAAACCTAATAACTAGGCAAAATATGACCAAATTTTAAATTAGTTTAAGTGCTTTGTATTGCATATCCAATTTCTTGTGTATTAAGCATCATAGAGCTTGCTTCTCTAAAACTAGGTCCTTTCAAACTATTAGATGTTGTTTATTTTAGTCCAATGAAATTTACTTTATACGCACAATATGTATTAGCTATCTATAATTGTAGCCTAAAACAATAAATTTGACAATATAACTGTGTAACAGTAGCATTTTAGTAGGCAACTGCAAATTGCAGATTGTTAGAGGACTACATACAACAGGTAGAGGGTGCATGCTTGGGTGGATTAAGGGCTTTTTGCATATCACGCCCAAAATTATTGAAAATATACATAAAACCTTTTCTTATCTCTATTTACAAAATGACGCAGATAATGTTAATTTAATTTGCGAGGAGCGCCAAAAATTATTGAAATATACATAAAACCTTTCTTATCTCTATTTACAAAATGACGCAGATAATGTTAATTTAATTTGCGAGGAGCGCCATTTTTTTTTTTTAACCTGTTGTCTCCCCTATTAACCATCGACATTGGTTAGTCGGAGATGATAAATGAGGATTGTACCCCTAGTTACTCCTACCCATGGTTCAAGAACACTAAAACAAACAGTGTCTTCTTCTTTTTCCACAACATAACTTGATCTCTTAGGCCCCTGTATTAAACTCATGCCAACACGACCTATCCCTGTATGAACGCCTCATACCGGACTCCCTTCATGATTCGTGATGCTCCCTTCTTCTCTTGGCCTCCTTAACTTGCTAGAGTTCCACCTTGCCCCTCCCTTTACTGTTGCCTCCATTGCTATATGGTCTAACTTTGCCCATCGCCAATGCCTTGTCATCATGGATGCTGACTTCAATGCTGTCGCTGGCCAACCATTGGTGGGCTGAACAGAATTTTTTGGTCTTTATCTCTTTTGGTAATTGCTGCATCAATTTCTTTTGCGAGGTTGCTCCAACACACTCGCCAAAACCCTAACCACCCTCCTTGTCGCCGATTGGGCTCTTGACACCCTCACCACCCTGAAGCTCACTTACCACCTCTATGATGTTTGTCCCAACCACCCTCATGGTCGTTGATGGGGCTTGTGACACTGTCACCACCGTGAAGCTCACTTACCACCTCTACGATATTTGTGGCACCAACAAGTCCAACTATAAGGGCCGTGATCACATCATTGTCCACCCATAGGAATGCTGTCCTCATCCTCTTTTGGGAGAGGCACCTCTATTGCCTTGCCAACTTTCTTGAATCTTGATCCACTTGGGTTGTAGTTTTTTGGCTCTGGCAGCCTCAGGGCTAGAGTTTTGGCAACTCCACCATGATCTTGCCCCTGACCAAGTGCTCCCTATGTGTTGGATTGGGGATGGAGTGATATTGTATGTGGCTGGCTGAGAAGTAACTCGCAATCACTATGTTGGTTTGAGGCCAAGAAAAGGAGGATGGGATTAACGTATACCTCCATCTTGGGTTCTTGATTCTGCTGCTGTTTGGCAGCATTAGAGGTGGTGCGCCAAAGATGGGCCATGCTTGCATGTACAACTAGAGGTTGCTAAAGCACTTGAGGTTGGGTATGGAGACGCTAGTGCAAAGGGAAGGGGTCATGGAAGTAAAGGGAAGGGGAGGAAACATGGAAGAGAAACAAAGCCAAGGGCTTTCCAAAGCTTTAAAAATACGGATAGGAGTAATTTTGTCCCCTAATTTCCAATAATCCCACTAACATTTAAGAAAATGGTCATCCAGTATTCTGTTAGATTAGATCTACCTATAATGTTCATTGCAAAATAGGTTGATATTTTTCGAGTCATTTTGTGAAAAGGGATAAGAGGTTGTATGTAATTTTGACAAAATCTTGGATGCGATATGCAAAAAATCCTGTTATTAGAAAAGTAGATTAAAATAGGAAGATATATAAATATGACTTAAAAATTGGAATAAGTTAGAAGAAATCAAAGGAGATAAGATGTAGATTAAAGAAATAGTTAACATTAATTTGAGAATTTATTTATTCTACTAATTGAAATGTTAACCAGTAAAATTGTATTTTCCCAAATAATTATATAATATAATGATCATCCAAAATTATGCTTAATTATTTCAAGTAAGTTATTGCAACACATAACTTTGTGAATGATAAATATATGGTTGGAGATAAAAAATAGAATTAGAACATAGCGAAACTTGTAAGTAATGGGTTTTGGCACAAATGAGAAAGACAATAGGGTCTCAATTTGCCCATTTGACATGACTAAATCCTTGATCCATTTTTAAGATAATATAGTCCAAACTCAGCCATCTATGTTTCGGCAGTAATTGGGGCCTAGGTAATTGCATATTTGCACCTTTAGGTCTATTTATATGGATAGCAACCTATAAAATTAGAAACTATATGGAACTAAGCCTAATTGCTTTAATGTAACACAACTTTTGTTGTTTGACCTACAATCACTTTGGCTGTGGGTCAAAATGCTGTAGTTGGATCAGTAGTTGTGGTTATATATTAGATATTGAACTATGCTAAACTCTAGGAAGCATAGATACCGGTATGCGGTACGGATATTTTATGGTACGGATACGTCGATATGGCAAAAATTGAATAAATCACGATGTGGATATGACTAGATATTTTATATTTTTATTAATATTTAAATATATATAATATTTCAATATTAATAAAAATATATGAAAAATCTAAAATATATATATAATATTTGAATATTAATAAAATTAAGTTCTCAAATCTTAACTAAATTTATAAGTATCATCATAAAAACAAACAAACACTTGCAATTAACGAAAAAAAACTAGCAGTCTAAATAAATAGAAGAAATCAAAATAGTAAGTCTTGATAATCAAGTGATAATAGTTTCAGCTGCTTCATTATTTGCATCATCAGCAAAAAGTTTCTTCTCCATATTTGGTTCATCAAGGGATGAACTCGCAATCTCAAGAATGCAAAGATAGTAGTACCGGTGCCATACCAGCAATGTACCCGCATCGAAAATGTATCCGATACTGGTACACGTTTAAAATAGGAGTACCCGTACTTCATAGGCTAAACCACATGCTAGATCAGTAAACTAAATTGCTGCAAGTCCAGTTCTATGAAACCAAAATGATTCTTAGTTTAGAGCTATGAAATGAAAAAAGAAGATTCCAAGAAGGAAACACTTTCATTGTTTACCACCTGAAGCAGCTGAACAATTAAGAGAATCCATTAACAAATCAGTTGGTCAATAATGTTGAATATGCCAGATCACTCATCTACACCAAGAAGGTGATGTGTTTTAGCTTGGCAATGCTTCACCATATCATTTGCCTTTGTTATTTTTGTGATGATATAAAGTAAAGTGGCATAACTCTGTTGGTTGATGGCGATCCATAGTGTTTCTTGTTGGTGCGCTGCCATATACAAATTGTTATATGTACAAGTTTCTTGTTTTTCTTTTTCTTTCGTTGAAAATTGTATGGGTTATTTGTTGCTGTGGGTTGTTTGTGTAGATTTAGATGGCTCTGATGTTGTGCTTGATTCTTTCCTCTTGCCTAATCCTGTCTTATTTTGAATTTAGTGGCAATCAAGTTCAGAGCAGAACACTGAGTGGCACACAAGAAGCATTGAAATTGCAGCGAGGAGTTCCCATGCCAGGACATGTTTTACAATCACAAGGAATAAGTTTCACATAATAATTGGCCCAATATGATCCAATATAGAGGCATTCCTACTTACATGGATGAATTTATAAATGGATTTCCAGCGAATGGCTTGTCATCTGTTTCTATCAAATGGTGGGACGCAGCAGCAAGGAAGATACTGAAAAGGCATTGCCAGAAGAAACCATAAAAGGGGATAATCAAGAATCCTGTCAGTTGTCAAATGAAATTTCTAGGCATATGGTGAAAGATGATCACCCTGGCGGACCTGACCATAGTACAGACGACAATGCCGCTATAACTGAGCCATCCTCTTCCTTGTGCTCACTGAGAAGAAAAGCTGTAGAATGTGGCCGCAAAACATTGAAGGGTGGAGTTTCTAAGGGCTACACAACTTACAAATTGGGGAAGAGACAGAGGTTAGCATTATTCCAAGTATTCAAATCATCATTACCAGATCAATGGATGAATTCCCTTCTTGATCTAAGGACTGTCCCATAATTCATTATTCATGAGTTCCAAAGGTAAGGCCCTTACTCTTCATTCATTATTGACATATTTCTGTCAACTCAAGAGGAGATTGCATGTTAGCTGGTTAGCTGACCTGAAATATTGCTTTAACTGCTGCCTATTCATTATCATTTTAACTCATTCTACCTCAGGGTCTGCTGTAAATGTTGCTGAAGACTGCAATTGGTTACTTTTAGTGCCATCTTCGCACCTTTGTATAATTTTTTCCCCCTTTATTGAGCAAGATAACGATAATCCACCTGATTTCTTGTGTGCCATGTATGTACCCAGACTTGGGGTTCAGAGAAAGTTTGTTGCCCTGTCTCCAACACTTCTGGTATCTCTCATCCATTGGCTGTATATCCATTATCATTTAGATTTTGTTATATATCGTGGCATGTAGTCTTGCTAGTTATCCTAGTTAAATGTTTGTTTCTAAAGTGGTTTAGTTACCAGTACTGCAGTTTGCTGATAAAAAGTTGTCCTGAATATGACCTCTGTCTGCAGGCTTATGCGTCCTACTCAAAGGCAATGAGCATATCGGCTTCATCTGTGGTGAGCAAGTAATATAATTGCTTCAACTGCTCAGGCACCAGGGGTACTTACATGCTATTGTTGTATCATCATTTAGCTATCATATCAAGCATATGACCTCGTTTTCATGCTTCTGGTCGATCAATTTAATCATGCCTTAATAGTTGACATCCCATGTCCCATCCTGGAATGAAACAATCTTCATCTTGCCAGCTGAGTGCTTTCTCTTCTGCTTA
This sequence comes from Elaeis oleifera, assembly GCA_000441515.1. Taxonomy (NCBI): domain Eukaryota; kingdom Viridiplantae; phylum Streptophyta; class Magnoliopsida; order Arecales; family Arecaceae; genus Elaeis; species Elaeis oleifera. Next base: position 1,489,928 of record KE504750.1, on the reverse strand, counting down.
CTTCTCAAGTTAGTTTGTACAATATTGCTCTACGAAGGTATGGGTTATGTGGAAATTAACAGGACCTGATAGTCAGGGAAAACAAAGATCTTCCATGTGGTGTTGCATTATTTTATTGTATACCTGTTGGGACAAACAGCATCACCTTAAACCAGAATTTGTATATCCAGTCTTTCAAGACCTTTCCACCTTCCCATGGCTTCAGCATGTGGCATAATGATCCAAGTCTGAAGGTTTAGCTTAGAAACTAGAAACATACTACCTAGATTCTGGAGTCTGACCCTGTCCAGTGATCATTTTGAAGTGATGCCTTTTGATTGAAGTGATCATTTATTGTACCAACACAAGATTATATTTCATAAATTTTCTCTGATTTTCTGAATGTATGTGTACTATTGAGTTGATAAAGTTATTGGTAAAATGCCTTTACCTACCATGCCATATATTAAAAGAAACAGAGGAAAATAACATGACATGCATTTTCCAGGAGGATAAAGGCACATTTGGTTTTGATATCTTGCTTCATAATTTACCCTTGCCAACAATTTTCCAATTTATAAGGCATCAACCTTTGCTTAAATTGAACTTATAATCATCTTTAATTACAAGTAATTAGAATAGATCTATTGATTAGTTTTCTCTGAAGATTTGTTTCACTTTGACAAAAGTCTCCAGAAATTTATACATTAAATTCGGTTGTTCGTATAATATATGCATAGAATAAGATAAACTGCTAACTCTCAGATCTTTATTGTAAACCTATTAGAAAGCACATGAATGTTTGCACCATATCTCTTGCTAAAGATTGAAATACGCTGGCCCATAAATTAGTTCTAGAATCTTTGATTCAGTGGTTAGCTCATTGACTTGGGTAGGGCACAAGCTCAAAAAGACTTCTAGGGAAAGTCCTTTCAGCAGTGGTAGTTTTGTTCGGATGGTTCAGCCTGCCACTAATGCAAAAAACCATTTTTTCTTGATTTTTAATTAGTTTTGATGTTGTCTTGTTGATTATTTTTGAAAGTGGAGATTGTTTTAACAATAGTTCTTTCACTTAACGTTTTAATTATTTTGACTGTTTTAATTTCTACTTCTAATTTCATCTCCAATATATCTGTTTTAATGTTTTTGGTTGGTTTGGGAGAAATGACCAAATCATATTCTCTCTCCTTTTTAATGTCAAGTGACTCCTATGTAAGTCTCCTTTCATCAGACTTGTCAAGATATTCAAGTCAGAGATTGTTCAATTACAATTTGCTGTCAGTTAACTTCTTGAATTCATGATAGCTATTGGTCAAAGTTATTTTCTATGATACATCCTAAGTTCAACCATTATGTTGCAGTATTTGAAATATCAGGTTAGGTTTTAAATGAGAATAGATAGGACCCTGTCACAGCACGAGTACTGATAGAACATAGGAGAAGGTTGATTCACCAATAACCTCATTATGCTTGCACTGGCAGAATTATGAACACTGAACATCAGTAATTTAGAGTAACTTTATTATGGGTGCTGTAAACGGTGGTATTGCATGACATTAGGGATGAACCTATCTCTTCTGTAGTTGTTTACATGGGCTGATCAATGATCAGTGACTGTAAACTTCTGCAAAGTGCATAAGAACATAATTAACAGTTGGAAAAAGAAATGAAACTAGATCCTCAGAAGTTTTGCTGGCCAGTCTTTTGGTTTCTACCTGAAGATACTGTCTTGTTATGTCTATGGTAACATGTTCGAAGAATGTGATCTTGTTTCTTTTATTTCGAATGGGAATGTTGCCTCTTACATCGAGCTTCAAATGGGAATCTTGTTTCTTGGTCTTGAATCACCTGTTTCTCAAGTTTGACTCAATTAATCTGTGTGGAGCAGAGGTCATACAAGAATGACTACTTCAATGGCCCTAGAGCTTTCATCCGCAGATCTTATCGCATATCATCTTATGACAAAGCACCAGAGATCTCATCTTGATGCATATTTGAAGACACAGGCCCCAAAATAGTTCCCCGAGGTTTCATATTAATTGGCAAATAACCTTACTTAAATTACGTACAAAGACATTTGATTGGCATGGTCTTCACTTGTAAATTGAGAGAATTTATTATGCAACATATACTGATATTCTCATACTAAATAGATATATGCTAGATAATGATAAAATAAGTGTTCATTTTTTAAAATATGAAGCTAGATGAATCAGGTGGAACATGAGGGAGCCCATTGCACTTATCACGAGTTCGGCTTGACTACTCTGAGTCAGCCATCATCGAGTCAAGTGCATTGGGCTGATGATGGGTGCCAACTTTATTCCAGTTGCCATCTGAACGGTCAGGGGATCCATCAGATTTAAGATTTATCATGAAAATCCACATTCTCGAAAAGCAAAGGTCATGATATGTGTATATTTTATATCAACCATGGTTGTGAGCTTGCTAATCAATCAATACAACCACATGGCTTTCATGAACATCTGACAACATTATTACAATCTCTCCTCAGTTTCAGATGTAAACTTGCGTCCAGGAAGGCACGTGCCGTCTTTAGTGCAATATGACCATGATAAACTCTCTCGTGAATAAAAAATTGGGCATTGTAGAGCAAATGAAGGAAGGAGAAAATGCCAGAATGGATTCATTGTATGTTTCTCTGATAGCAAGATAGCAATGGCTTCCTTTTGAATTCATTGGAAACAATTGATGCAAATGCATGGCACTGCTGATGTGCTATCTTTAGTCCATTGTTACATGAATAAGTAAATGAAGAAAGGAGAAAGTTCCAGAAGAGATGGCCACAATGTGCAATATTTAGATGATTATATATTTCTCTGATAGCAAGATAGTAACGACTTCCTTTTGAATTGCCAGAAAAACTGATCCAAAATGCCTGGCACTGCTGCTGGACTTGTTGGGTCGAGCAATGCTGTTGTCTTCTTGGTTAGGCACTAGGCATAAGCACAGCTACCAAAACCTGCAAGAGGTGATGAGAAGACTTGATTTTATTCTGCTGGAATTGGATTTGAGTGGTAAGCAACAAAATCTGCCAGAGCAATCTGATATAGTTGGTCTGGAAATTTACTTGGATCGGTCATTGTTATGATCCCCGAATTCTTAAAGTAGCAATTCCAGTAGTTCCTGCCCTTGGCTTGGTAGTAGAGGTTCATGGCAACGGAAGCATGGGACATGAGGTTATCTGGGTAGAAGCACGGGCGGCCCCTTTGCAGTATACTGCAATCCACCTGAGAGCAAGCATAGTTGATGTTGGCTAGAAGAGCAGCATCATCAGATGAAGGCTTTGCGATACACCAAGTTTTCTGGAAGATAACAACATTTCTTTCGGAACAGTTAGATTCTTTTCACTTTCTGTATCTTTGTTCTGTTTATGGTTAGAATGCTTGGATTACAAAAATATTAGAGCATGCGTATTAGAATTTATATGATTATTCTATAGTCGATTTTGGAATTACCTGTCCTTGTACCAACTGTATTGTTCCCCTGGTAAAGCATATCAAGCAAAGACTAGTAAGAAGTTTGCTGATATGAACGGATGCAAAGCTTGAAAGAACTACGATTGCGAAAATGGGGAAAGAACAAATAATAATAATAATAATAATAATAATAATAATGGTTTATAAGATCAGGGAACTTGTTCTGGGATATAAGGAAACAGAAATAATTTAATTAACATTTTGAGGTTTAAAGATCTGTAGAAATCCAAAAATATCTACATCAGAAGAAAGTTCCAAGATGGGCCTTCAATCAAAGAAGATCAATGGCGCAGCCAGCCATTTGCCAGCCCAGTCATAAAATCAAATGGAAACCAATCTCAGCTGTACACTCAGCCAAGACAATTTTCTTCCTCACATCAAACTTCCACGTTGATGTTTGCTCAAACAAAAAATAAAAAAATCTCATCAATGGCAGCATCTCCTCAGAAAACCATGCCAGATTTCTAGGTAGAATAAGAACTCCAACAGTAAATTGGTTACCAGCAAGCAAGAGCACTGCAAAAGAGAAGAGTAGGAGAAACGGAGATGCTTCAACTCTTCTGGCCATTGCTCTACGTTTGGAGGCCTTCAGTATTGAAGTGAGAGCAGAGGGACTGCTTTTAAGATTGGGCGAGGGAGGAGGGCAACGGCTAAAGGGCAACGGCTATATTTTCGGCTTTGTCTCGGCTTTGCCAAGTTGGGGCTGCAGACGACAGAGTCCCCAGTGGATAGAAAAAGATACAAGGGAGCATCCCACGTGACTGACCCGCGTAGGGCCAAACTTCAGTTGAGATATCCGTGCGTGCGAATATGTGGGAATCTGATGAGGTAAACATGCTTACGAGGTACTTTAGCATCGGTTTAGATAGGGAACAGGGTGGTGAATATGTGAGATGGGTTGGTACCACGGGACACACCTCTTGGATCGATTCGATGCCTGAGGAGTCCGACGCTGCCTCAGTTTAGTGCTGGTCTCAAATAGCTGTCATTTATGGTCTCAAAGAACATGGCTCTCAACTAGCAAAAGGCCAAGGAAAAAAAAAAAAAAACATGGCTCTCATTTACGAGCCGGCTGTAGGGGAGTCGATAGGAAACAGACGATTTAGCAAAATCGCTGCAAAAAGTATCAGAAATCATCCAGCAAAATCTTGCTCGTTGCTATATTATTGATAAATGTGCCATCGTTGTTTCAATTGGACATTTTAAACAACCACTTGAAACAATAAAGTTTTAGTAGCAATTCTTTTTCATGATTTAATAGCATTTTCTTCACTGTAGAAATTTTTCTCAGCAGTCATAACTGCTGCAAAAAAAAAGCATTTACAATTAGTCATATGATTCATTTTTTGAACTTTTTAGCAGTGGTTTTGATTATTGGAAATAACCCTTTAGTGGCAATTTTTATCGCTTGAAGTAATCTCTTGGCAATGGTTTCTACCACCAATAAGTAATACTTTATATATATAT
>KE504750.1:1444772-1463720 GCA_000441515.1 Elaeis oleifera | reverse complement strand
ACATTGCATGAGAACATTTCCTATGATTTTTTTTTTTAAAAAAAGATAGCAAAATATAGATTCAATTAACACATGCAAATAGGGATCAATATAAACAAAGATTAAGAGGGTGTTTAGTTACAGAGAATTGAGCCTATTTTCCAGAAATATCTTTACAGAGAATGAAAATTGGAGATTGTTCAACTTGAGTAATTTTCTAAATCAAAAAGTGGAGAACAGGATTCTCCATTTCTCCAAGTTTATAAAGGAATTGGAGAACAGCTAAAAGAGGTTTTCTAGATTTTCTAAATTTTCGTGGATAACCTGCAACCCGAAAATTTTAAAACGTGAAAGAGTAAAAAATATATATTTCAAAAAATAAATTTATTTCACTATTATTTTTTAATTTTTTATTCTAAATTAAATTATATTTTTTAGTTCAAAATTATAAAAGTATGAATTAATCATAATAAATACTTAACGAATATTTAAATCAATATTGTAGACTTTGTTTATGCTAATTTAAAGAAAATTTAGGATTGGATTACGATTGACTTGTGTGTTGACCCAAATTCAAAAATTTAAAAAATAAATAAATAATAAAAATAAATTTACTTACTTAAAATTATAATAAATTACACATTAATTATAATTGATATTTAAAGAATGACTAAAAAATTATATTGTAGACTTTATTTATGCTTATTTAGAATGTCACTTTATTTTAAACAATCTAATTAGGTGAGATAATCTAAAAAATTAGTAAGAATTTAAAAATTAATGATATAAATGATAATTAATATGTAAATATTTTAAAAAATGAATAAAATTTCGAACTTCAAATGTCTCATTGATCCGATGATCTGAAACTGAAATTATCTTAAATACAATTTGACCTGACCCGAATATGCCCAAACCAACCCAATTGCCATCTCTAATATTTGAATATTGTTGTGGCCAATCCCTTGTTGCGTCTGTCGTCGGAAAAGAGCACCTACAAAAGAAGTCCTCGCTGATCGAAATTATGTCTAACGGAGACCCTCCGATGCTTAAGTCAGTGGAGAGTGATGAATAGTAGATGAGAATTTTGAAATGACAGAATCTCGGTCCAGAATTGCCTTACCAATACTATTCAATTACTTTCTTTTTATAGATGATTCAGGTGTAACCGTCGAGCACGTAGTCTCACTTTTTATGGCACTAAATTATCGGACCATAATCATGAAATTAATGAGATGTTTATGCCCACTAATGATCGTGACACGTAGTCGATAATCATTTATAATGGTTAGATGTGTAGGTTTCGCACATTCTGACCTTATGTGATCATGAAAAGATAAACCGACTATATGTCGGTAATAGTAGTAGGTCGGTAGTCGTGGAGATCCGAATGAGCATCGGACGGTGATTCTGATATGTCGATGGTCATCAGTCGGATATTAACTGAGTCGTCGTGGTTGTCCGTTGTTGGTTGATAATAGCGGACTGTCGGTCGGTCAACTGATTGTAAGTCGGAGTATTGTATTCATAAGGCCGATGTAGAGTTGGAGTCGGGGGTCGGTTGAATTGTCCCAATAGTTGCCTCCCACTTCCAAGTCCAAGGTGGCTTGACATGTCTATTGTCATGTGGTCAGTCATGTGGGACGAAGGGAGTTGTCATATCACGTGCTGCTTCGAGCCCCGATTCGGCTGCTGGCCTTTATAATTTTTGAAATACGAGAGATCTCCAACTATTTGTTGTATCGATAGCTACAAATCATCATTGGGCTATCATTTCGGTAAGATAATTTGGCACCTAGGATATCCGGATGATTTGATTCTGACTAGTAGATCTTGGCCACATGTCCAAATATCATTGGCTCTAAGCTGTTCATGCGAATAATGGTGAGGTGGCACGATCTGGGAACAGGTGCGTTGAACTGTCCGACCAATGGTCGGTCTTAATGTCGCCACGTATCGATATCTGAGGAGATCTAGATTTGATCGATTTCATCCGGATCGTTGAGGGGTCCTATATATATGAAGTCACTTTCAGCCAGATTTTTACTTTGCATTTGTCACCATCCTCTACAACGGAAGGTTCTGCCGGTTGTCCCAGTACTAGGAGCTCTCGGGTTTTATTTCTTACGCCATTTTTTATTTCAGATTGAGTTCCCTTATCTTCCTCTTTGGTTTTCTTCCCCTTAGGGTTTCTTTCTCTCTTTTAGTTCTTCGTTTTCATGGCTAAAAAACTTCTTTTCTTGGGATAGTTAGTCGGAGAATCCGATCGACGAATCTCCATCGGGTCTGAAAATAGAAGCTTCTTCCTTATCCGAATCCAATGTTGAACGGCTTCGGGAACAGTATCATATCTCGGAGCAGTATCAGCTTTTCGCTCCTGATTCGGATGGTTGGTGAATTTTTCTCCTTCGGATCAAGTCGCAATTTATGTCGAGGACCTTCTGGCTGATTTTTGATTCTCGATTCTGGAGTTTGTCCGAAATCTTCTTGATTATTATGGCCTCTATCCTGCTCAGCTAGCCTCGAGTTTTATCCGACTGATCATCAGCTTTGCTCTGTTGTGTCAGCTTATACCGACTGTTCCTCATCCTTCTTTTTTCGATCTTCTTTGTCCTTCGTCCTCATCCGAAGGCCAAAGATTGGTGGTTCTTCAACCCGAGAAAAGATCTTTCTTTTACCACCGATCTTTTATCGTCCATTCATAGATGAAAGAATCAATTTTCTTTATTTCTTCTTCTTCTCCCTGAGACTTTCTTTCGTACTGGGGTGATCCAAGGACTGGCCCTAACTAGAACAATCGGATAGAGACCGATGATTGGAAAATTTTTCTGACTGATGGATATGACAGTTCCACCGTAGTGAAAACTGATGATCGAATAAGCTCTCTACGATACCGAACATAGTTCGGTCACTTCTTTAGGTATAACATAGTCGGTTACTTTATCTTTCTTGTCTATTTTTGAACTTAATACTGATCTTTTGTTTTGATTGTAGCTATGCAGCTAAGAGCATGAGTGTTGGCTGCTGATATCCACATGCACGTTGCTAAGAAGAAGGCAGCAACTGAAGCTGGATCCTTCCGACATCCGAAGAAGGGTCGAGTCAATACTCCACTGGCGAGGGATTCTGACATTCTGTCGAAAATGATTTTCGAACCAGTCTTGATGTTGTCGGCCCCGACAATACTTCTTGAGATACCGTCTGCTGAAGATGGGACGGTGGGAGAGGACAGAGCTGCAACAGTACCATCAGCGGCTCCATCAGCAAAGGTTCGAATCGGAGCGGGAGTCGCGATCGAACCTGAGCAGTTTGCGACTGCACCGACCATTCCTCCAGCGGAACATTCTCGGGCATAGTCGAGCTCCAACTTTCCAGTGTTCTCTAGCGCTGGACTATCAATCGGAGATTGGGGGAAGGCGCCAGCGACTTCAGCCGATGATGGATCATCTGTAGGCCTTCGAACTATTTTCAACGTTTGGATCTCTGAGGGTGAGTCAGTCTTAGCCAATCCGACATTGGCCAGGTGGCTCATCGAAGCTGCTCTTCTTCCGACTGATTGGGAGAATAGGAAGAACCGGACTATCGCTGAAATATTTTTTTCTTTACCCGATGATACTCGAGGTAAGTTTTTTGATATTTTTTTTTTAATCTGACTTGACTTGATTTATCTTCTGCTTTCAGTGGGCGCATGATATGCACGATCTTGAGAGCGACTATTAAAAGATTGCCGACTTTCGTCGATCATGGATGGATAAGGTGGCGGCCATCACCGTCAAAAAGAATATTGCCATCGAACAACTCCAGGCAGCAACTGAACGAAAGAAGAAACTTCTGGAACAGATCTCCCAAATGACGGCTGACCTGTAGTCTTTCGAGGCCAAACTTGAATCGGCTCGCCAAAATATCTCATCCCTCGAGTCTTGGATCAGGAGCAAGAAGCACTCCATCCATCGACTTTGACGAGAGAGGGATGGATGCATTGATGAATTTGAAGCCGAACGCGGAAGGCATCGGGTCACCCTGAAAGACTGACACTGACCGATGCTGAGTCAGCCTCCGTGCGAGCTGAGGCAGAGTCAACGAGGGAAGCCTTGAGTCTGGCCGTTGAAAACTTCAAAAATTCTGAAAAATTCAAGGAAGAAATTCTCGAAGGCGGATATGCTTTCTACTACGTCGGGTATGAGGACGGTCGAGATGCGATCGAAAAACTGTATCCAGACCTGGACTTAAATAGCATCATTCCTCTTGGCTCGGGAGATGAAGCTGCTGAGGAAGGGGCTGCACTGACCGAAGATGATGCACCGACTGCACCAGAAGCTGTTCCAGTCATCGATGCTGCATTGGAGTAAGGAGATGAAGACAACGACTGGTGATCGATGTAGCATTTTCATTTTTCTTTTGTCATTGAAAGAATTTTGTAATCAAACTTTAGTCCAATTTTTGTAACTTCCTTTCCAATGAATGAAAGAATTTTTCAAGTGCAAACTCTTTCTTTCTTTCTATGTACTTGCAATATCGTAGAATCGTAGTTTGACTACCGAATATCAATCGACGAATCAAACATTCAGTAATAATTGTAGAATTGTTCGTGAGTTGAATATCAATTAACAAACTTTATCTTTAGGTATTATGATAAATGGTGGTAAGTCGAATATCCTTCGACCAACCGTAGTCAAGTCAGTATGTCTAGTTATTTAATAAACGATGGTAAGCCGAATATGTTTCGACTGACCGCAGTTAAATTGGTATAGTTCCAATTCGATCTAGACCGTATTGGCATAGTATCTGCTTAGTTAAAACTAAGTTGGCATAAATAGTCGTTCGACTAGAGTCGGCTTTTACAGTAGAAAATCGAGATATAGTCGGTACTGAGATACAGTCGGTATATCGATTTTTACAGTGAAAACTGAGATATAGTCAATGTGTCAATTTTATAGTAAAAATCAAAATATAGTCGATAGAAATTGACCGTCCATTTATCGGTCTAATATCACTTTGGAGTTGGTCGAAACTTTTATGATTCTAAAATTTAATATTTCATTATGAGCACTGTACATATAAACAACTTTATTGATAATACATCTTTAAATTGTCAGCATTTCATATTCGAGAAATAGCTGTTCCTTCAAGAGTCTCCAGCTGATATGCATCCGATCTAAGTGTCTCAATTATTCTGTAGGATCCTTCCCAATTTGAAGATAATTTTCCTGATCCAAAGGCTTTGAGACTTCTGCCTTTCTTAGGACTAGGTCTCCTGGATGGAAGACCTTCGGCTTAACTTTTACATTATAATATCAGACTACTCTTTGTCGATATGCTGCCATCCGAACTTGAGCTTGCTATCGAACTTTTGAAAATAGGTCTAGATCAGCTCTTCGATATTCTGAATTGCTCGGCTCATTGTATTGTTCCACCCTTGCTGATAGTAATTTGATCTCAAGTGAGATCATCGCTTCTGTTCCATAAGTTACATTGAATGGCGATTCTCTCGTTGGTATACGAGGAGTTGTTCGATATACCCATAGGACCGGATATAATTCTTTCACCCAGAGGCCTTTAGCTTCATTCAGTCTGATTTTGAGTCCATGCAAGATTGTTCGGTTTGTCACTTCCACTTCACCGTTGGATTATGGATGGCCGACTGATGTGAGTTTGTGCGTAATATAAAATTTCACATAGAACTCTTTGAAATTTTGATTGTTTAATTATCGACCATTATCAGTGATGACGGTGTGTAGCAGATCGAATCTGCATATGATTGATTTCTGAATGAAATCTTCAATCTTACTTTTAGTGATTTATGCCAGAGGTTCAATTTTCATCCATTTGATGAGGTAATCAATGGCGACCACTATGAACTTCTTTTGACCAGATGCCGGAGGGAAAGGACCAAGTATATCAATTTTTCATTGTGCGAAGGGTTATGGTGCAATAATTGATGTTAACTGATTGGCCAACTGGTGTTGTATATTTACATATTTCTGATATAGTTCACACCTTCGGACAAGTTTAGCTATATCTTTCTTCATGGTGGGCTAATAATATTCTTGTCATAAGATTTTAAAAGCTAGAGATTTGCCCCCCCAAATGATTTTTATAAATCCCTTCGTGAACTTCTCTGAGTGCATAGTCGGTATTTGTTGATCCCAAACACTTCAGTAAGGGAAGAGAGAACGATCTCTTATAGAGCTGGCCATTCATTAGAATATATTATGACACCGTCCATCTGAGTCGTTTGACTTCTGAAGGATCTATTGGTAGAGTTCCATCAGTCAAGTATTGGATAATTGGATCCATCCAACTTGGCTCATCATTGATTTGTAGCACTTCTTCGACTTTATCGATACTCGACTGTTCAAGGCATTCGATGAATGTCCGATCAAGCGAGTTAAATAAAGTGGTTGCGAGTCAAGAAATACATCGGCTCGAGCATTTTCTGTCCTTGGGATGTGAAAGATTTTAAAATATTTTAGGATTGATATTAGATCTTTCACCTTCTGAAGATACTTCATCATGATGGGGTCTTAGGCTTCAAACTCGCCTTTAACCTGTCTGATAATCAATTATGTGTCGGTGAAGATCTTCAAGTTATCGATGTCAAACTCTTTGACAATCTTCAAGCCGGCTAGGAGAGCTTCATACTCGGCTTGGTTATTTGAAGCTTGAAAATTGAATCGAAGGGCATATTCGATTACTATCCCTTCAAAATTGATAAGGATGAGACCAGCTCCACTGCCCTGTGTATTAGATGCTCCATCAATATGTAGAACCCATACCGATATTAATTTGGGCTTGGGAGTTGTAGCTTACTTTATTTTATCGTTCGATTCATCCTCAGGATTATTGTCAGGTATAGTACACTCGACGATGAAGTCGGCTAATATTTGTGCCTTCATCGATGGACGTGGGCGATATTGGATGTCAAACTCACTAAGTTTTATTGCTCATTTTGTCATTCGATCTGAAGTATCAGGTCAGTGTAAAATTGCCTTCAACGGCTGATCTGTCAGGACGATAATGGGATGTGCTAAGAAGTATAAGCAAAGTCGCTGCGATGATATGATTAGAGCATAGACCATCTTCTCCACCTTTGAATATCTTATTTCGGCATTGTGAAGCACTTTGTTGGTGTAGTAGATAGGCTGTTAAATTTAATTTTCATCCTCTTGGACGAGTACCGAACTAACTGCTTTAGTCGAAGTCGCCAAATAGATATACAAAATTTTTTCGACCTTTGGTTTTGTGAGTAATGGTGGAGATGCCAGATATTATTTTAGATCTTTGAAGGATTGTCGGCACTTATCTGACCATGTGAAGTCTTTTGCTTGTCTCAAGATTTTGAAGAAAGATAAGCATCTTTCTGCCGACCTTGAGATGAATCGGTTGAATGCGGCGATCCTTTCATTAAGCTATTATATCTTTTTCTTTGAGCTTGGATACTTCATATTGATAATAGTCTTTATTTCTCAAGATTGACCTTAATTTTTGTTGTGATACAAGAAATTCAAAAAAATTTTCGAAAGTTACCCAAATACACACTTAGTCGGATTTAACTTCATCTGATGTCGTCGAAGTATGCTGAAGTCTTCTTTCAGATTTCGAACATGATCAGTAGTTTGAGGACTTCTTACCAGCATATCATCTACATAAATTTTATATTTCATCCAATTTGTGTCTTGAATATTTGTTGACTAGTTGTTGGTAAGTTGCTCCGATATTTTTTAAATCGAACGGCATTACTTTATAACAGTAGATGCCCTTATTGGTTACGAAGGCAGTGTGCTCCTCATTTTTAGATACCATCCGAATCTAATTGTAACCTGCAAAGGTGTCCATGAAGCTTAAGAGTCGGTGTCCCGAAGTTGCATCAACTAGTTGGTCGATCTTCGATAAAAAAAACTGTCCTTCGAATAGACTTTATTTAGATTTGTATAGCCTATGCAGATTCTTCATTTTTCATTGGTTTTTCTCACCATTACTATATTGGCGAGCCAATCGGAATAATTTACTTCTCTAATAAAATTAATTGCGAGGAGCTTGTCGACTTCTTCGTCGATGACCTTCTACTTTTGGGAGCAAAAGACTTTTTCTTTTATCTCACCGACTTAATCTTTGGATCAATATTTAGTCGATGGATTATTACCTCCGGAGGAATGCATGGCATGTCAGTAGCCGACCAAGCAAAAATGTCGGCATTTGCTCTTAGTAGATTTATTAGTTGTTGCCGCTCTGGATCAGGTAACTGCGATCCAATTTGGACCGTCCTTTTCGAATCCTATTTTTTAGTGGGATGGAAGTAATTGCTCGGCTGGTTCATCTCTTTCTTCATTTGCTCTTTGATCCAATTTATCGATGGATAAAGAGTTTTCAAGTTGATTATTCTGTGTGAAAATCAGAAAGCAGCATCGAATAAGTTGTTAATCTCCACATATTTTTTCGACTCCATTTTTTGTTAGAAATCGAACTAGCAGATGATATATTGAGATTACTGCTCTCAAGGCGTTAAGTCTTGGTTGTCCGAGTATGGCATTATAAGTCAAGAAACTCGGACAACCGTGAATGTTAAGAGAACAGTACTCTGTTGTGGATCTGTTCCGATAGTTAGTGGGAGAGTAATTTTTCTTTCACGATAATTGTATCTCCAGTGAAATCGATTAATGATGTTGAGACTCTCCCGAGTCGATCAGTCGATAGTCGTATTTGGAAGAAAATCGAGTAAAACAGAATATCTGTTGAGCTTCCATTATATACTAAATTTTTTTACATCATAGTTTGCTATCGTTGTCGAGACAACGATAGCATCATCATGAGGAGTTTGTATTCTTCGAACATTATCTTTCGAAAAAGTAATTACATTGTCGAGTCGTCGTTTCTTCATCGACTCTTCTTCGAAAGTTACCCCCTATTTCTTCTGTCACCCGGAGATCATGTTGATTACTCCCATCGTTGGTCGATTATTGATTATCTCCTCAGCTTGTGGCTGAGGTTGTTGGTCGGTGGGAGGTTGAGTCGGACGATCATGTCGGAACTTTTTGAGGTAGTCTCGTCGAATCAGAATCTCTATCTCGTCCCTGAGCTGGATACACTGTTTGGTATCGTGACCATTATCACGATGGAACCGACAGTACTTCTTCCTATCACGACTCCTCGATGGAGCTTTCATTGGTGGGGGTGTTGTAAATACTTCTCTCCTTCGATCTTCTTCAAAATTTATACATGGAGAGCAGGAAGAGGAGTATAGGAGTCATACCTGCTATAGCTATTCGGCTTTAGACTCCGTTCAAGGTAAAGCTCGCTTATTGATAATTGGCCGACTTGATTCGGCCAGAGCTTCACTCTTCTTCTATTTCTTCTTCTGATCTTTTTTGTCTGTCTGATGTTGGTCAGAAGCAGCTTCATCCATGTGAATGTACTTGTACGCACGCTCCAAAAGTTCAGCATAGGTCCGAAGGAGAGTCTTGTCTAGAAAGTAGGTGAATCTTGATCCCCTCAAACCCCTCTTCATGGTCGATATGGCCATATCTTCATTGAGGTCCCTGACCTCAAGTGTGGCCGCATTAAATCAAGCCATAAAATTCCTCAACGTCTCTGTCACATCTTGCTTGATAGAGAAGAGATTGTCTGATATCTGTGGCGGCCTTCGGCTAGTGCTGAAGTGGGCCATGAAAGATTGTTCGAGCTGTTCAAAGGAGTTAATGCTCTCCGACTGAAACCCAAATATCAGGCTCGAGCAGGCTTCTGAATGGTTGTTGGAAATCGATGCATAAGAGGACGTCGGTTGCCCCTTGGATTATCATGAGAGCCTTATAGCTCTTCAAATGGTCGATCGGGTCAGTGGAACCGTCATATGGCTCCATCTGCGGCATCTTGAACTGAGACAGAATCGGTTCGTCTAAGATGTGCTGAGAGAGAGGCTGGACAGTATGAAAGTCATAGTCGTTGAAGGACTTCCGATCTTCCACTTGAAGTCAAGCAAGTCGGCGGTCGATCTCCTTGAACTTGCATTTATAGTCGTTAAGCCATCGTTGTTGAGAAACTCCGGGAGTCGAACTCCCTGAAGAGCTTGAAGATGGAGAAGCAGAAGGTATCTGTGGTCTTTTTCCTTCCTGATACTATATGCACGAGAAGGAGAGGGAGAATGCCGTGAATGATGGGTGGCACAATGGAAGTGCCGAGAACGTGACTGTCCGTCTCGATGAGAGTGTCGAGACGGTCGCTGCTCTAAAGAAGAGGGTGAATGCCGTGGTGGATGGCGGCTGTGCCTAGATGGCACTATTTGAGCTACCAGCTCCTCTGCCGGCAGCTGTTGCTGCTGCTGAGTTTGCTGCTGTTGGAGGCTTTGAACTGCCTCAGTTAATACCTTCATTTGCTACATAAGTGCAGTAATTTATGCGTCTGTAGTAACTACAGGATGTGAAGAACTGGACTCTGTCACTGGAGGTAGGGAGGAACATCTTTCGACGGAAAGACTGCCTCGCTGATCCTATCAAGTGTTGGGCTCTGATTTTGGCATAGTTGATTGTATTCTTTCCCTACCTGATGCGTCAATTTATTGCGGCCAATCTTCTATTGCGTCCGTTGTCGGAAAAGAGTACCTGCAAAAGAAGTCCTCGCTGATCAGAATTGTGTCCGACGAGGATCCTATGATGCTTAAGTCAGTAGGAAGTGGTGAAGAGCAGATGAGAATTTTGAAATGACAGAATCTCGGCTCAGAATTGTCTTACCAATACTGTTCAATTACCTCCCTTTTATAGATGATTCAAGTGTGACCGTCGAACATGTGGTCCTATTTTTTATGGCACTAAATTATCGGATGATAATTGTAGAGTTAATGGGCTGTTTATGCCCACTAATGATCGTGATACGTAGTCGATAACCATTTATAACGGTTAGATATGTAGGTTCTGTACATTCCGACCTTATGTGATCGTGGAATGATAAGCCGACTATATATCGGTAATAGTAGTAGGTCGGTAGTCGTAGAGATCCGAATGAGTATCGGACGGTGACTTTGATATACTGATAGTCATCAGTCAAATATTAACTGAGTCGTCATGGTTGTTCGTTGTTGGTTGATAAATAGCCGACTGTCGGTCGGTCAACTGATTGTAAGTCGGAGTATTGTGTTCATAAAGCCGATGTAGAGTCGGAGTCGGGGGTCGGTTGAATTGTTCCAACAAATATAATTTTAATTTTAAGAGTTTATACATAGAAAACAAGTCTACTTTGAACGCATTCTTTAATTTTCTAACTTGAAAATAGTATTACATTTTTACAGTTTGAACGTTTTCTCCGGTTCTCCAACAGAAATGAAAATTAGAAAGAGAGAACAAAACTGGAGATAGAGAATGAAAATATTCTCTGTGACTAACTAACATCTAAGTTTAGCAACTTCTAGGCATTTTTATAAAATTACAAAAAAAAAAAAGGAACGAGAAACAAGAGGATGACCAAAAGGTGAAAAGAGGAATTTAGTGTTCCTACAATTCTTCCTGATCAGATTTGTCCCAACATTTCCGCATAATTACATCCAGAAAAAAATTCCAAAAATTAACTTAACTTACGCAAATAGGAATCAAATCATGTCAACAATTGTTATATAAAAATTGAAGTCAAATAAGTTAAGATTTCAATTGGAACCATTGAGGAAAGGAAAGAAGCAGAGGACAAAGCAAGGAGCTGGCAAATAGGCTCAACTATTACTTGCCATATTTGGCTACAAAATGAAACGTAGTTGAGAGTTACCTTTCTCAAGATGTCACCACGGCTAACTACTTGCCTCCTCAAGTCTTCAACCTCGAAGTCATTTAGAATATCTTCTGCATCATAAAAGACCTTCTTGAGTAGCTCCAGCCAGACCCTTAGTCCTTGTGTCGTTGACTGTTTCTTCTCGGCGTCCATGAGCACAGCTTTAACAAGGGTTATGCTGTCCTTGAGCTTGTCTAGCTCCTTTTCCATACCCCGTGTCGATGAAATCTTATCGTAAACCAAGCCTCCTAACTTCTGCAACACTTTTTCAGCTATGGTGAAGGCAAATTCAATCATCGTTTCTTTTTTGGAAAAGAGTTAATTGTTTCTTTGCCAATTGGACGTGGTGGAGAACAGAAATGGTGATTGTGAGAAGGTCTGGACCATATTTGTAACTTGGGTCTTGGTGGCTTTTGGATTCGTTTTCACCTTCCGTTGCGTTGGAGTCAAGCGCTCCTTTTCTCCACGGACTTTTCTATGCTTTGCATTGAAGTCAAGTCAAGCGCTCCAACTCAAGTGGGAGACTTGGAGTGGCGGCAACTTTGCAGCCAAAGAAAATCCTTTCTAACAAAAATCCCCAAAACCCCAAAATCTCATGCTTCTACCAAGATTAAGCTCCCGCCGCAACTCGTACAAATCCCGATGTCGAGAAGAAAACCCTCGAACCAAAGAAAACCCCTCCGGTTTCGGTGCTCTCTTTCCCCACGGATGTCTGAAAAAATAAATGAAATGAAAAAAAAAGGAAAAGGAAGTGAAAAGAAGAAAAAATCAATTTAGGTGGAAAAGGATCTTACCTTTTTAAATTTTTTTTTTTCATCTTTCCCTTGTTTTTGCTGATTTTTCGATGTTCTCCCCAACTTTCTTCTATTTTTTTTCTGTCCTCAGGAGTCTCGTGGGAGTCTTGGAGTGGCGAGCCGCAGCCGAACAAACTGGTCGATGGCCAGGGATTTAATGTTGGCGGTTTTAATGTTGGAGCATTGATTGTTCTTTAAATTGAAATACTGATGCGTTTATTTGTGTAGATACTTTGTCAACGTGGAGTCACACGCTGATAGAATTGAAAGCTTCAACTTTATTGATATTTTATAATATATTTATACATGTATAATTTAGTGAGCAAGCAAGTTTGATGAGCAAACAAGCTCAAATAAGAAATATAAATCTAAAGGTTTGTTTGATAAATTTTTAGAGAGAAAGAAGCAGTTTATTTTTAAAAAAATATTTATTTAAAAAATAAATTATTTGATCAAATTATTTAAAAATAATCTGTTTCTGAGTGGTAGCAGAAGTAATTTTTCTGCTACGGGAAAGAAGCAAAAAATTGAACATTCTCCTAATCGAAAGCAAAAGCAAAAAATAATTTTTTCAAAGCAAAATATTTTTATTCAAATTATTATTTATCTTAACTACTCCTATTATTTCACCTAATCCTCCCATTATTTATCATAAATACATACTCTTTTTCATAATTTGATACTCAAAATATTTTTTTAAAAAATTTGTCAAACACATATTGATTCTCAAATACCGATAAAATACTTATTAAATAATTTATCAAACATAGACTGCTTCTCTGTTGCAGCACTTCTAAAATTCTATTTGAAAAAAATGATTTCAAGTTGATTTTCACAACTTGGCCAAATAAGTCCTAATATAACTTGGTGAGCAAGTAAGCTTGGTGAGCAAACAAGCTCAAATAAAAATACAAATCAAATTAGAAGACCATACATAAGAGGAGAATAATTCACAAATGGCCAGAATAGATGGGGATTCTTGGCTTACGACAAACAGAGAGGAGCCCATTTGCTTTCTTTCAAAGATTCTTGCCATCTACGACAGTGGAAGAGCTGAAAATGTCTCATTTTTCTGCCCCGATGCCCTGGTAGTTGCGCAGCATCGCGTCTCTAAAATAAAACCAAAGGGCAAAAGCAAATTCAGTAAAGAGCCCCGCTTCTGGTTGATTTGATCAACTTCTCTTTCTTTTTGTACAATGAGATACGGAGCCCACTTCACACGTATCTTTGATTACAGACATTCTTGCCAAGCCATTAATTTCAGGTGGGTCATGCACCGTCCTTTTCTCCTTGATTCGACAGCTCGCAATGACTGATCATTTGGCCGGCATGTCGGCAGCTCTTCTCGTTAGGGGAGATGCTTCCTTTCACATACAAAAAAAGTTTATCCTTTTTTATCAGCAAATAAAATATAAGTTTAAAAATATTATAATGTTACAATGCATGGGGGGGGGGGTGTTGGTCATCTCTACCATACTATCCTGCACCAAAAGATATCGCCATAAATTTTCACTGCAATCCAGTAATTATAACGTGTTTTATGCCACCAATCATGGGAGTTGTCGATTGATTTTATAGTTGCTTTGCATGTACATTTTACTCCCTAAATAAATCAATGAAATGATTTAAGTTGTAGCGCTGCATATTGCCGCCAGAATTAATGAAATATTATAGTGTACCTGAAAGTCATGCGAATCCAGTTCAATAATGCTTCTATCGTTTTCTGTTGGTGGTGGATTCTTGTTAAAGATCAATAATGACACGCTGATCCAGTTGCTTAAACTCAATTGAAGCGACTTATACAATCATTCTATACATCGTTGAATAAACATATTATATTTATAGTATTTTTTTGATAATTCAACCTATAATCACAGAACATAATATTCTAAGCTGCTTCGATATTCTGCTATTTCTATCATTTGCACATCAATGTAGGATCGCAATACCGAAGATATTGATAAACATATTTGTTTATTAAAAAATAAAAATATTATTAACTGTTTAAATGTAATATTTCTATTAAAGAATCAGGAAAGTGGATTGTTTACCTTCGTATGTCCTCACCACCGTATCTTCAAAATAATAATGATCGGACCTTCGCTTTCTTTTTCGTGCACAATTTTTGAGTTGAATTCTTTAGCAAATTTGACCCAAAAATTATAAAATTTTCTAATTCTTAATAATTCAATAAATTATCATAGATGGTTTACTTTTTATAGTAAAAAATTGTTTGTATAATAATAACTCAAATTTTAAATTAAGTCATTAGAACTTATCTCACACTACTATAAAAAGGTCTATGGCAGTGGTTTAAAACCGCTGTAGTAGCTCAAAAAATTATTGTCATAGTCTATAATAGCGGTTGCCTAATCATTGCCATTGTCGTCGTTACCGTAGCCTACGACAGTAGTTATGCCAACTGCTACCATAGATAACCTAAGGCAGTAGTTTTTAAGCTACGACAGTGGTTAACAAACTGCTTCCGTAGTCTTTGAACGGTCAATACATCCATTTAGCTATGGCAACGGTTATGTCAATCGCTACCATAGGAATCTATGATAGTGGTTGGCAAATCACTACTGTAGCCTTTGATCGGTCAAAATGATCAGTCGGGGTCGGACGATTGTCGACAGCCTATCGGCAGGGCGGTGGGGGGGATGGCGATGGCAGGCGACGGCGGCGGTGGCGGGGTCCTTAGCGGGCGACGGTGGTGGCACCCGACGGCAGGTGATAATGGGCGGTGGCAGCTCGATGGGTGGGGCTCGCAGTGAAACGCTCAACCTCATGCTGTTGGTGGTTGACAACTTAAGCCTTTGTATACCGTTCATTCATTATTTCCACAGCCAATATGGGACTATCAAAATCAATAATTGTTGGACCTACGGTAATGGTTGCCTGATTGCTGTCGTTGGACCTACGGCAGGGTTGATGGGCAACCGCTACCGTAGGTCAACCTACGGCAGCGGTTGCCCTTGACTGTTATTGGACCTACGGCAGCGGTTTGCAATAACCGCTGTCGTTGGTAGAATATAATTTTTTTCTAAATATGATATAATTTTAGAATTTAAATATTATTTTATTATTTATTATCTAAATAATTATCGTTAGAGTATCGTCCCAAAAGATCACCTCGATCCGATAGCCCTAAGTATGTCGATCAATAAAATTCAATTTCGACGGTCATGAACGATCGCATGATAATCTGATAGATAGAGATCACTGATGGATCTACAAACTTACAACAATGATTTCAGTGATGTTTATAGCACACTATCAAAATTTTACTTCAATCAGAAATCGTTATCATGATCAATTTAGCACAGGATGATTTGGACCGTTAAATAAAAATAAGTGATCAAAAGGCCAAACGGCATCTGATTATAAGACGTCTGATTAGATAAATGATATTTGCTACTACTTTAATTATTTATACGATGGTGATCGTAAAATAATTAATGTATATATATGAACGATCTAAAACTATATATCTTTTGATTTTTATTTTTAAAGTCCTTAAGTAATTATACTTGTGCTTTTGTAAGATCTGCTTAATATGGATGGTTCATATATATGCAGTTTGGATTTTATAATCATCATCGTACAAATGATTCAAGTAGTAGCTAAGATTATTTATCTAAAAATTATCTTAATCAGATGCCGTTTGATCTTTTGATCACTCATTTTTCAGTTAACGATCGAAATAATTCTATGCTAAATTGACCATACTGGTGATGTTCGATTGAAATAAAATTTGGATAGTATAATAAAAATATTAGCAAGATTATCATTAAAAATTTTCACATCCATTGGTAGTCTCTATCTATTAGATCATCACACAGTCGTTCGTGACTATCGAAATCAAATTTTAATGATCGATATAGCTAGGGCTATCAGATCGAGGCTATCTTTTATGACAATACTCTAATGATAATTATTTAGATAATGAATAATAAAATAGACTTAATTTAAATTATATCATATTCAAAAAAAATTATATTCTACCAACGGCAGCGATTATTGTGAACTGCTGCCATATGTTTAACCTACAGCAACGATTATTAACAACCATTGAGCGGTTACTGTAACTGATGCTGTAGGTCCAATCTAAAGCAGCGGTTGGTGATAACCGCTACCGTAGGTTGACCTACGATAACGGTTGGTGATAATCGCTACCATAGGTCAACCTACGGTGGTGGTTACACCAACCACTGCCGTAGGTCCAACTTATGGCAATGGTTTGCAATAACCGCTGCCGTTGGTCTATAGCAGTGATTTTCGAAATCACTGCCACAGTAACTGCTGTCATAAACTCTTATTGTAGTAGTGTTAGGTTCTCTATTTCTAAATTTTTTTCATCACTAATTTTGTCTAACTTGTACTTGGTTGAGAGACCCAATGGAGACAACGTGGCCGATGATGTCTAGAAAGGAAGCCAGTAATATAGCAAACTTTGCCTATTTCTATATAACTGAGCAAAAAAAAAATTTCTATTGTGTACCTATCAAATAGAGATCGTTATAATTTCTCTGCTGTAAATCATCAAAATCAATAAATTAATTTGTGAAGCGATATGCAGCTATTGTCCCCTTTTTGCTTGTTGGATAGTTGTCTATCTATTGATGTATATAATATACTGATGAACAGCTGCTTTAAAACTTTTTTGTTTGAAGAGATGTTAAATTTTCAAAAAATATACAATGCCTTCAATTAGCAGGTTTCTGAATTGGGCAACATCTTTCTTTCGAATTGATGCTTGAATTACCGTGCCCTTTACAGAACAAATACATTGTAAATATAAAGAAATTATAACTTTTAAAAAAGTATTGAAGCTAATTGTTATAACCTCTTCATCAATCATGATGCAGTCAATACTTAGCAACTAATTATCAGTATTTGGATTCATCAAATCCCAAATCCGTATAATCCTAACTTTATTTCCAAAAGTGCTTTTCGAGCATTAACTGTGCTACTAAATTGTATTCCATTTCTTTCGCTATTCTGTTAAAAGAATGCATACAACTAATTCCTCTGCAAAATTTTGAATTAAAAAAAGGAATAATAATTCATAATATGATCTTGTGTACTTGAAAAAGTTACCTGAAGGTAGTGCGCACAAAATTTCACTATAAACAATATTCATGGTATGATTATCATGTATAGAATATTTATTTTTTATCAAAACCTTTAATCCATGATGTGATGTGGTTCACGAAAGTGCAACATACAGTTAGCCATGAGAAAATACTAGTCTTGGTAGATATAATCCAACCATATTTAATATTTAACTCTGACTTTTATTAATTATCATGGCATAACATACCCTAATTGGAAACTGTCTTCTCTTGAACATAAATGGCCATTTGTTTTTGGTCACCTGCATAATAATCCATGGAATATAAATCTTGGTATCTATATGGCTATCGGTGATGATCTTTGCTTTGATCACTCTTATTGTGTTATTATCAATCTGGTTCTATTGCAAAGCCCAGCATTTTGATTGATATTTTGCAATAACATTATAGGTACTCCTTTTTTAGCTCCAATTAATGATGTGGCATGCCATTAAATTTCAAAGAGTTTAAAAATTTATTGGATAAAGAATATTTTGGATGAGGTATCTGTTGATATTCTATAAATTATATCAGAGCTTAAATAAACCTTCTCTTCACGAAGCACCAAAAAAAGCATTTGCATATTTATTTCATTTACGGTCTCATTTTTGGGTATAATTATAGCCCTCTCTTTTAAATACCCAGGATCATCATAATTTACAAAAAAATAGAATAAATAGTAGAAGCAATGCATTGAATATGATTTTTGTTCTTAAAAGCAAATTTTTATGAATCTCTATCCAACTTGATTCTTCTTCTTCATCATTGAGTTTGGTAGCAGGTACTGTACCATTTTTCACATCCAAAATCTATTTGCCAAATTAGCTATTGATATTCTAGATTCTTCATCTAGATGAGTATCTAGCAGCCTCATATTTTTTTCAGAACAAATATTTGATAATATTTTTATAAGTATTATCTACTTATTGATGCATCAACTATCTCGATCCAGCTATCTCCAACAACTATAGGAAATATTTGCCTAAAATCTTCTCCAAGAAGTATCATTTTTCCATCGAAAGGCTGCTCTTCACCATTTGTATTCTTTGATCCCAAAATATCTTTTAAAGATCTATCGAGTGATTCGAAACAATTTGTATGATTCATAGGAGCTTCATCCCAAATTATTAAACTCATGGACTCGATCAATTTTGCAAGTTGAGTGTCTCTTTTAACTTTACATCACTACAAGAAAAAAAAAATTTGTGACGAATTTATTGACGATAAAATATTTCATCGCCAATAAGATTATTTACGATAAAAATTAAATTCATCACTAATAATAAAATATTTATGATGAAATTATTTCATCA
>KE504750.1:1404934-1419142 GCA_000441515.1 Elaeis oleifera | reverse complement strand
CATTTTGAATGACGTTTTTAAAAGCACTGTTTAAAATGATATTTTTAAAAATATTATTTTAAATGACGTTTTAAAAATGCCATTTAAAATGATGTTTTATAATTTTTTTCTTTTGGACGACGCCGACGTGAAAAATTGGGGTGACGTGGCCTTGATAAAATGCCATTCAAAATGGCATTTTACCTGTTTTGCATCAGTTTCGTAAATAAGTTCAATTTTACATTATTTAGATAAATAATTTTATTTTATATTATTTAGGAAAAAAACTCTGGTAATAAAGGTGGGGATACGCCCCTCGATGCGTCTTTTGAAGTTCCCAGCTACCTACACATATCTGAGATCAATTGGCTATCGTTGGTCTTACCTAGATCGATCTGACATGGCAGGATCTGAACAGCGATGCATCGAAGAGGCGTTGACTCTAGACCGTCAATATTTAAACACATGTCGACCATCGAGACGCATCCTGAGGCGATCTCCACCATCGAGGACTTCTATAAATAGGCCCCCCTCAGGGGAGCTTCTTTTCTACTCTTGCTATTACCATTGCATTGTTGTTGCGGTCAGGAGCTCAAGCCTCCTGCAAATTTTCGGTGGTCCTCCGACAGTGTTAGAATTTTTCGGCCATCTTTCTTCTCCCAGTTAGGATTTAGGTACGTCTTCCCTTCCTAATCTTGCGCCTTAGTCTTTTCTTCACTTCACCAATCTCATTTTAATTCCTTGCTTCCTTTCTTCTTTCCACTACTTAAATTTTTGATGGCCTGTCGTGGTAGAAAATTAAGGGGCGAAAGCAGTCAAGGTAGCTAGGGTTCTGGATCACCCTCTACATAAGATGGGTTCGAAGCTGCGTTTTGGACCATCGTTGATAAGTAACAGAAATTTATTCATAAAATATTAATTTATAAATAATTATTTTATTTTTTAAAATTGATATTTTTTATATTTATAAAAATATATTAATATGAAAATTTAATTTATAGGTTTAAAAAATTAAATGGGATCAATGTGGTATGAGAAGTGGTGCTGGGTGCGCCAAAAATAAAAGGTCTGTGGTTGCACGAAACAAAGTGGACCCATGAAACAAAGTGGACCCATGACGTGAGTTTTTACCTTAGGATTTGAGTATTTAAAAAAGAAGTGAGACCCATGAGCTTTATGCTGCATTGATTACATGAAGTTAGAGAGGAGAAGCTGAACCCATGACGTTTGCTTTTACCTTAGGATTTGGGTATTTAAAAAAGGAAGTGGGACTCATAGGCTTTATACTGCATTAATTGCATGAAGTTAGAGAGGAGAAGCTGAAGCGTATGTGGACGCGTGAAGGATCTTTTTGTGGGCTGTGCGTGTGGAAAGGAATAGGACGCAGGAAGCTTGCAAGCGGCCTTTGAACTTTGAATTTAATTAGGAATAAAGGAAGGGGACCCGCTTGGAAATGGGCGTTTCACGTGGCTGGACGCGATATGTGGCGCGAAGCCACAAGTAAGCGTGAAGCGGCTGCACGTTGGGCACGAACGCGTTGGGAGCTGAAGTGGGACCGTGTGGAAATAAAAAGATTAGTGGCTGCGCGGAAGGAGAAGGAAGGGATACGGATACGGACGCAGAGACCTACACGCAGTTGACGCGAACGCATGGAAAAGGAAGGACGGAACGCGGCAAAGTTTTTTAACGGAAAAAAATATCGATATAAATATGAAATATATATATTTAAATTTATTTAAAATATTAATTTTTTATTTTATTTTTTTAATCTTTCAATCCCATCCATCCATTTTTTAATTTGTATTTCTTTCTTTAATCCCATATCTGAGCAAATAAAAATCTTCTCCTCCGGACAACCGATAAAACACCACATATCCCCTATTGGAGGGCATCTCATCTTTTCTCAAGCTTTAGTATTCGTAGGTTTTGTTCTATCTAAAATCCTATCTCCACTCCTCATTGATTCCTAAGTTCCTTATTTTATTTTTTTTCACTCTTCAGGAGAGTCAATTAGGGAAAGGTTGGCCCAAAGCCAAGAGAGAGAGAAATCAGATTTTGTGGGAGAGTTTTATTTTATTTCTTTTATTTCTGTTCCAACTCCAAACTTCATTATAGGAGTTAAAGATTTTTGTATCAAAATTTTATTCAGTAATAAATTATTTTTTTTCTTTTATATAATTTTTATATTTTTAATTTTATAAATTTTAATTTCTGCAAGTTTAATTCGTTTCGGATTTCATAAGCAATCTCTTTAGGATTTACAAGGAGGTTAGGCCATGAATAGAAGTTTTTTCTTGAAATTTTCTTCATACTTTAATTTTAAGAGTCCTCCCTTCATCTCTCGTGTCAAGAGATTTGATGGATTATAGTTGGATTATAATTCCTTCATAGTCTATATTTAATTCGGTGCAAGAGGGGATGATAGGTAGAAGGCTACAAATTTATAGTATTTTTTTTTATTCTTTGTAGAAAACTTAATGAGCTACAGTTGGGTTTGAATCCGTTCATAGCCTATACTTAGGTAACACAAAAGAAAAGGAGAAAGAAAAAATCTCTTAATTAGGATGAAAGCGAAATATTTGATGGATCATAGTTGAGTTAAATCTTTCATGATCCATACTTGTTCATGTTTTACATCTTGATCAAGGGATAATATGAGAGAAATCATGGGAAGACTTTCTAATTTATTGGTTTAGTGGATTCAAAAATCCTAGATCTTTTAGATAATTTATCTTTATAATTGATTAATTTACTGCTTTGGTAGTTAGTAATTCGACAAATAAATCTCCTCCTTTGTTAAAGCTCATCCGAGTAAGAATTTAAATATACTTTAAAAATTTAATTCTTCGTGTGATTGATTTGTACTCATCGGACGTGCTACATAGCACACCGTACGCTTGTGGTAAAATTAAGACACATTAACAGCAAAAGCAACGACTTTCGGATGGGGTCAAACTTCTCTCGGCCCTGACATCGAGAGGTCATTGATGGGTGAGTTTGATCTCGAAAGACTTTGGACTCGCTTTTCCATTCTTTCCGATATCTTCCTCATCGCGCCTACCATGATGCAGGGCGTGACTGACCCTCCTGAGGGGTCAGTCACTTTGTACAAAGAATTTTTCGAAGCTGATCTTCAATTTCCTCTTCATCCCTTCTTCCCTAACATTTTAGATTATTATTTGGTTCAGTCGACCCAGCTTATCTCCAATAGTATCAAGGTCATGGTAGCTTGCTTTCTCCTTGCGTGCGATCTACTCTAGGTCATGCTGAGATGCTCTCTCTTCCACTCCCTCTTCTTTTTGAAGAGGCACCTATATGATAATGAGTGATGGTACTTCACCCCTCGAGTGAAGTGTAAGTTTGCCGAGGGGTTCTCTTTGCTATCCATGGCTGGAAGCAGCAGTTTTTTTTGCCTCGCACCTTGATCTTAGAGTGTTTAGGAAGAGATGGGTAGACCGGCCATAGAGTTAAATAAGCCAAGCCCCAACCCAAGGATCAGAAAGACCACAGTAGATTCGAGTCGGTGGTCCTTATCCAAAATTTTATAGAGGACGTGACCGAACAAAGGTTGTACGATGCAGGGCTTTTCCCAATTGATAATCATAGGTTTTTCATTCCAGTCGCTTTTTCTTCTCTCTTTTTTTTTGAATCCAAGTATCTGCTCTTTCTTGATCTGCTGACCTTTTTTTGCATTTCCAGTAATCATGGTGGACAAAAGGACTTGCTAGCCACGGCCGCAAGGAAGCGAGGCGGTGGAGGTCCAGTTCGTCCCACCCTGTGAAGAAGGCGAGGCATCTCCTCCCCGAAGTGCGTGGGCAGCCACTTTGCCAGCTCTTTCGGCATCTCCCTGAGCTCTGGCCCTAGCTCCATCCTCGCGAGGGGTTATTCGAAAATCCGAAGCAAAGGACACCTGATATGCACGATGTTGTCTTTAAAAAAATTGATGCTTCTTCATGTATTTTGTAGGAGAGAGATTTACCAATATAAAGAGCCCGATCAGCGAGCCAAAGTGGAGCAAATTGGGCTCAAAATGGATCCAAAACCCATTGAACAGGCCAGCCTAAATCAAGATAAACCAGTCGGTCTATGGTGGACCATCGGTCGGTCCACAGAAGCCACTGCGTGGTGTGGACTGCGCGGTGTTTATCACGGCTCACGGGTGAAACAGCAATGGGCTGGTTTCTTGGACGATCCGATGGCTGGTGTCGCATTTTACATCCGATCGAATGGCCATGAGAGCTCCATTCTATATCAAGCGGTGGTGGCCCACCTTTTGTGTGCAATTAGGCAGTTAGTAGTGATTCTTGGACACGATCCAATTGCAAATGATCCTTTGTGTGCAATCTTATGACTATAAACGATTCAAGCAAGATCAAACGACCATGAACGATGGGAGTTGGGAGGAAGAGTCTTGGATGCGATCAGATGGCCGAAAGCATCCTGAAGACTTGATCAAACGGCCAGAAATGAATTCAAGATGATTTGGGCGTGATTTGATGAAGTTTGAGCAATTTGGACTCTTCTAAAGGCGATCGGATGGCAGAAACTATCCCCAGCTTCCTCTCAACCATCCAGATCCTTTCTTTGCTCCAAAAACATTAGTCCCACATGGAAAACTTGTAAAAACCTCTTAGAACCTTGTACCTATAAAAGAACTCTATACCCCAAGGGTCAAGGCATCAAGAAATCAATTCAGAAATTCACCAATGGCCGCAAGGCTTATTTTCTTTTATTTTCTTCTTGTTTTGGAGAGTTATTTTGAGAGAAGAAAGAAAGAGAAGATGATGGCGGGGCGGGAGCAACATCATGCGTGGCTAGGCTCCATCATCTCAGGAGGGAAGATGAATCTCGTAAATAGATGGTTTGATGTTGATCTATCTTATGTATCTCTTTTTTTATTAATAAATTTTAAATTATTTAGAAATTAAAAGTGCACTGTTCTTTTATGCTTCATTTATAAGATCTAGATTTTAAACAATCTATATTCTAAAAGATGCATCATGATCTGAGGATACGGTGCATGCTCAGACAAGAGATAAATTATCTCAAAAGGACTAGATCTTCTCTTTATAGTTTTTTTTATTTGTGAGATTTAGGTAGATAGTTTATGCTCTAAGAGATAGGTCGTAATCTGAGGATATGGTTCATGCTCAAAAAAAAAAAGCTATACTAACCAAAATCACAAGTAGCAATGCTGTAGCAAGAAATAGATGCGACATCTGTTTTGCTAGGGGGATTCGATCTCCTGAGGCTTTTCTTAAAATCGATTTCATTAAGTTCTTTTCTTTAGTTATTAACTAGATTAGTTCTCCAACTCTAAAAAAACAACTAAGCCTCCTTTTAAACTCTCTAAACAACTGCCCTAGGTCCTTGAGGATTCGACCCAACTCATTCTATCCTACGAAGCAGTAGTCGGTTAACTTTTATCTTTGATCACTCTCGTGATAAGAGCGCATCAAATTTTGGCACCATTGTCAGGGATTTTGGCACGGTTGTTTTAAAATTTTTTTACTATTATTGCTCTTTACCTTATTAATTTTACTATCCTTTACTACTTTGCTTTTTATTGCTTTGTGAATCAATCTAGGATTGCCTTGATATAAGGTTGTCCTGGCATAATGCAAGTTATATTACAAGGTTGTCCTAGGATAAGAGCAAATTGAGGAACAAAATCTATTTGCCTGCTTTATTTATCTTATTGCCTTTCATAACTGATCTACTAATTTGATTTACTGCCTTAATTTTTGCCCTTAAAAGTAGATTTGATATTCTGCTTAATTTAAATTTGCCATTTATTCTTAAAATAATTTACTTCTTTTTAGTAGATTCTCTAGATCCTCTCTTTCCTATTATCCTTAATCTAGATTTAATCTACTTTCTTCTTTTTTCAAACTTAATCACTTGAACTTACTTTTTTGCTGAAGCAAAAGACAAAACCTAAAAATACATAACCCAAAGACAAAATCCTAACACTAAAATATTTGACATCATATAACATTTAACTAACATAGAGAAACTAATTAAATCCTAAAAGCTTCATACTTGTATTAGATATTTTTTTTTGCATTGCATATTTTCATAAGACATCTTAAGGGTATAACCCATAAACAATATAAGGTGGGGGTTTCATCACTCTTCCTTGACCCACAAATCACCATCTTGCATTTGTATTAACCCAAGCCTCTAAATTAAATTAATTAGATGTTGACTACTATAGTGTTCGCACTAGGACAAGGTACTCAGAAGAGTTGGATCAGATCAGGATTGGCTAGTTGAGTGGTGTCCAGGAAAGGAGTTCAGGGACAAGAGCTCGAAGAAAGGTGATTCTTTAATTGGTTCTGTTCGCTTATCTGGTCAATCTAATTAGTGTATAAAAAAAATAATGGGAGGACCTCCATCGATCTTATCGTTATCTGGCTAATTGGCTAGTTTGTTTCTGATTTGGAGGGATCCAAGACGGCCTTGGCAGTTAGGAGTTATCTAGACTTAGGATAACCTTAGCTAGAGTTTTAATTTGTTTAAAAACTTACTTGTTATTGAAATTTTAACCTAATTAAAATACTCTTCTCTTTCATCTCTAGATTTAGGACTCGTTAGGACTCATCTATAGGACTCTTTTCTTATCTATCTCTCCTTTCTCTTCTCTCTTCTTTATAAAATTTAAAATAAAAAAAATCTTACAAAATTGTGACTTGAAAAAGAGAATTCGATCGATTTGTGAGAATTGAGTCAAACCCTATTCAAGTCAAGAATTATCGAGTCCATCATCGGTGAACCCAACCACGAACCCAAATTCTTAAAGACCTATGCCATCCTATGGGCTCAGTCCAACCATCATGTATAAGACTCCCTGAGGTTATGGTTAGTAATTTTGAATTAAGCCTCAAATAATTAATATGCTCTCCAAATTTATCAAAATTGAGGATGCATACATTTTCATTAGAGAATTTGAGGGGTCGTGAAACCATAAGAATACACCAAATATCAGAAGATGCCATAAAACTTAGGCTGATCAACTTTGCACTTAAGGACAATGCAAAGAAATTTCTATACAGCCTACCCAACTAGCCAATCACGACATAGGAAGGCTTCGCAAAGATGTTATTAAGAATTTTTTTTTCCATCACAAAACAATCATGTTTAGAAATGAGATTAACCAGTTCTCTCAATTAGGAGGAGTCTTTCTGGAAGAACCTAGTCCAATTTAAGAACCTCTTAAGTTAATATCTACATTACGATATAGAGATTTGGAGGTTGTACCAAATCATCTATGAAGGTCTAAACTCAAGTTCCAGAACAACGCTAGAATCAATGTGCCAGGGCTAATTCATGTATAAAAAATCCAATGAGGCCTAACAATTTCTAAAAGATTTAGCAGAAAAGAGTCTGCAATAGGAATTGACTATGAAAACTGAAAAATCCACACCAGTAAGAGGTGAGATATACCAAGTCCAAACATCCCTAGCTGTGGAGGCCAGAATTGCGACCTTGATCGGTAGGATCGAAGTCCTAGAACTTCAAGGACATCCTCAAGCAAACCAAATATCCTCACCTATGTGCAATGGATGCGGTGCACTGGACCACATCTTGGAAGAATGTTCTTCACTAAGAAATCCAATTGAAAATGGGCTTACACAAGTAAATGCAGCCTATCAAAGGCCTATAAACAATCTATATGCACCAACATATAATCTGGGATGGAGGAACCATCCAAATTTTCATGATCACAAGGTTCCAATTTAGGTAGTTGTGTCTCGAACCAGTCCTATCTAAGGACCAACCAAGCACCAATAACCTACCAAGATTTGGCTGAGAGAAAAGGTGGAACACTTTAGAAAAGGGGTTAGAAGTCTTGCTCAAATCAACCTCTGAAACCATGAGTACACTAAAAAATTTATGCAAACCACAGGCCAACTATTAAATACAAACACCTAGACAATTACCCATCTAGAAATGTAGCTAGGTTAGTGAGCCATCACAGTTCGTAAAAGATAAAAGAAGAGACTACTAAGTCAATCCGAGGCTAATCCTAGGAGCCAGAACAACCAACTACCCAACATAGATCCTAGATCAACCAATTGAATGCCATTCACATACTAAGATTTGAAAACAATAGATAACTATATGGGCATACCTGAAGCAGAAAAAAAAATAGAAGACCCACTATCTGAGTCACTATCTGAACAGAGCCAGCCTGAAAAATCTAAGGCATCAGAACCTGATGCAGCACCAAATTCGCCAGTAGAGCCCATACTAGGAGTTGATGGATTAACTACTA
This sequence comes from Elaeis oleifera, assembly GCA_000441515.1. Taxonomy (NCBI): domain Eukaryota; kingdom Viridiplantae; phylum Streptophyta; class Magnoliopsida; order Arecales; family Arecaceae; genus Elaeis; species Elaeis oleifera. The sequence continues at coordinate 1,410,885 of KE504750.1, read as the reverse complement.
AGATTGTAGCATCCTTCCCTAGCAGACTTAAGCTCAATCGGAACTCAACCCAATTAGATAAGATCTTGGAGGTCTTCAAGCAAGTTAAGATGAATATTCCTTAGTAGACATGATCCAATAGATCCCTATTTATGCTAAATTTCTTAAGGATCTGTGTACCAAGAAAAAGAGCACCAATATACCTAAGAGAGCCTTTCTAGCAACTAGTGTAAGTTCATACTTGTCAAACCATGTACCAGTAAAGTATAAGGACCCAGGGTCCCCACCATCTCATGCATTGTGAGAGAAACCTTAATCAATAAGGCTCTATTGGATTTAGGGACGAATGTTAACATATTGCCATATTCCATATATGAGCAATTAGGATTGGGGGAACTCAAGCCAACGGGGATGACCCTACAACTAGCAGACCGATCCTTAAATGTCCCAAGTGAAATAATTGAGGATGTGTTAATCAAAATCAGTGACTTTTTCTACCCGATGGATTTTATGATTTTAGAAAAGAACCGTAGCAAATTCGAAGGTTACATCTTGATCATTCTAGACAGACCATTTCTGGCCATAGCTAATGCTCAAATCAACTGTCGAAATAGACTAATGAAACTCTCCTTTGGCAACATATCAATAGATTTGAACATCTTCCATCTAACTAAACAAACAATCTGAACTAGATTCAAGATAGTGCATATGAACCCATAGACCTCAGCGATGAAGAGTGTGATTTTGAACTTTTGATGGATCAAGAATTTGAAGAGGTCAATGAAGTTGCTACAATTAGCAAGCATAGGACGGAATCAAGATGGGAATCCCCAGTGGAACCAGTAGAGTTAAATGTTGAACTATTGTCCAAACCATTAGTGGAGGAAGCACCCAAGTTAGAGCTAAAATCACTCCCCAAGCATCTCAAATACACCTACCTAGGTCCATAAAAAATCTTACTGGTAATCATTTCAACAGACCTAGACCCCACGCAAGAGAAAGAATTATTGACCATTTTTAGAAAAATCAAGAAGCATTAGGTTGGACCATGGCTAATATCAAGAGGATTAGCCTTTCAATCATTCAACATCGAATTCACCCAGGGGAAGATGCCAAGCCAACTAGAGACCCCCAAAGAAGGTTAAACTCAATTATGAAGGAGGTAGTAAAGAAAGAATTCTCAAGTTGTTAGACAATGAAATTATCTATCCCATCTCGGATAGCTCATGGGTTAGCCCAATCTAAGTGGTCTCTAAAAAGTTTGGGGTCACAATGGTCCAAAATAAACAAACGAACTTGTGCCGACTAAAGTCCAAACTGGATGGAAAGTTTGTATTGATTACAAAAATTGAATGCGGCCACAAGAAAGAACCACTTTCTTCTGCCATTCATCGATCAGATGTTAGAGAGGTTAGTCAGACATGAGTTTTATTGCTTTCTGGATGGATACTCCGGCTACAACTAAATTCTCATAGTATCAAAGGACCAAGAGAAGACCATATTCATATGTCCATTTGGAACCTTCGCTTATAGATGCATGCCTTTAATTTGTGTAATGCTCCATCTACTTTCTAAAGGTGTATGATTAGCATCTTTTCGGATATAATCGAGCAGTTTCTTAAATTTTTATGGATGATTTTTTATTTTCGGCTCCATTTTTCTGAATGCTTACACCATTTAAGACTAGTCTTAGAAAGGTATAAAGAAACACACTTAGTGCTTAATTTAAAAAAATATCAATTTATAGTCAAAGAAGGCATAGTACTTGGCCATGTGATCTCAAAGAAAAGCATTAAAGTGGATAAAGCCAAGATAGATCTAATTGCAAATCTTTCACCACCTAAATCAGTCAAGGAAGTTCGTTTGTTTTTAGGATATGCTGATTTCTACAGGAAGTTCATCAAGAATTTTAACCAGATAACTCATCCACTGATGAATCTCTTAGCAAAGGAAGTCAAGTTCGAGTTTACTCCTGAATACCTCGAATCTTTCGAGCATCTGAAAAAGAATTGACTTCAGCCTCAATTGTGCACCCACCTGATTGGACTCAGCCCTTCGAACTTATGTGTGATGCATCTAATCATTCTATTGAAGCCATTCTAGGATAGAGAGTCAATAAGCTGCCACGAGTCATCTATTATGTCAGTAGGACCTTTAACGATGCATAGCTTAATTATTCAACGACTGAAAAAGAGTTCTTCATGTATTTTACAGAAAAGATGTTCACCAATATAAAGAGCCCAATCAGCGAGCCAAAATAGAGCAAATTGAGCTCAAAACGGACCAAAAATCCATTGAAATAGGCCAGCCCAAATCAAGATAAATCCGCCTGTCTACGGTGGACCATTGGTAGGTCCATAGAAGCCCCCGCGTGGTGTGGACCGCGCGGTGTTTATCGCGGCTCACGGGCGAAAACAGTGGTGGGCTAGTTTCTTGCACGATCCGACGGTTGGTGTCACGTTTTATATCCGATTGAATGACCGCAGGAGCTCCATTCCAAATCAAGCGGTGGTGGTCCACCCTTTGTGCGTGATCAGGCGATTGGTAGTGATTCTTGGATGTGATCCAACGGCCATGAAGGATGCTGGCTGGGAGAAGGAATTGCAGCTGATTCTTTGTGCACGATCCTACGACTATAAACCAATTCAAGCAAGATCAAACGGCCATGAAGGATGCCGGTTGGAGGAAGAGTCTTGGATGCAATCAGATGGCCGAAAGCATCCTGAAGACTTGATCAGATGGCTAGATATGAATCCAGGATGATCTGGACGTGATTTGATGAAGTTTGAGCATATTTGGACTCTTTTAAAGGCAATCGGATGGTAGAAAATATCCCCAGCTTTCTCTCAACCATCCAAATCTTTTCTTTGCTCCAAAAACATTAGTCCCGCCCGGAAAACTTGTAAAAAGCTCTTAGAACCTTATATCTATAAAAGAACCCTATACCCCAAGGGTCAAGGCATCAAGAAATCAATTCAAAAATTCACTAATGGCCGCAAGGCTTATTTCTTTTATTTTCTTCTTGTTTTGGAGAGTTATTTTGAGAGAAGAAAGAAAGAGAAGATGATGGCGAGCGGGAACAACATCATGCGTGGCTAGGCTCCATCATCTCAGGAGGGAAGATGAATCTCGTAAATAGATGGTTTGATGTTGATCTATCTTATGTATCTCTTTTTTTATTAATAAATTTTAATTATTTAGAATTAAAAATGCATTGTTTTTTATGCTTCATTTATAAAATCTAGATTTTGAGCAATCTATACTCTAAGAGACATATCGTGATCTGAGGATGCGGTGCGTACTCAGACAAGAGATAGATTGTCTAGTTAGATAGCTTGCGCTCTAAGAGACGGATTGTGATCTGAGGATATGGTCCGTGCTCAGAAAGGAGATAAGCTATACTAATCGAAATCGTAAGTAGCGGTGTTGCAGCAAGAAATACATGCGACATCTGTTTTGCTAGGAATTCGATCTCTTGAGGCTTTTCTTTAAAATCGGTTTCATTAAGTTCTTTTTTTCTAGTTATTAACTAGATTAGTTCTCCAACTCTAAAAAAAACCAATCATTTTTTTAAATTCTTTAAACAACTACCCTAGGTCCCTGAGGATTCGATCCGACTCATCCTGTTCTACGGAGGAGTAGTCGACAAGAGCACATCAAATTAACACAATAATTTTCCACAAGAAGTATTAAAATATTTAATATTTAATCTTTATTATTCAGTATTTGATATTTTTATATCTTTTTCAGGAATAATTGCTCAAGAAGACTAAATCCCTAATAATTGCATAATATCAAGTCTAAGACGAAAATATATGCCAGCCACAAGCATCACGCGGGCCACATTCATGCAACATTGCTTCATGGGCCTTTACATGGGCTTCACGAAGCAAGGGGCAGCAGTACGTGCACGGGAGATCCATCACACCACATTCCATTCCACGCGGTGCAGCTTGGCTCACAGAGAAAGGGCGCGGTTCATGGACCGCGATTCCAGGGACTTCGTCAGGAGCAGGCGAGCTGGGAAATTTTCACGCGGCTTACAGTGGACCGGGCGCGTTAAGATGGGTTCCACGGGAGGGCTTCGTGGGCCTGGAAAGGTTTTCACGGGCGAGCTAAGCACGAGAACACGTGACAGCAGGCGAGCGAAATCCTGGCGCGAGGAGGTTTAACGCGGCTCACACAAAGCTTTAGTGGTGCATGGCGCGGGAGTTCGAGCGAAGCAGCTTGTGGGCTTGAAGCGGTTCGCGAGTGGGCTTAGCAGGTGATCTTTGTGCGGTCTACAGCAGATAGTGTGACTCCAGGGGATTTTGGGCGAAGCTTCAAGGCGCGCGATGAGACTGCGAGTGAGCGGGATCCCAACTCTACCGGGATGGGACATCTTCAAGCCAACTCCAAATCAAAGCAAGGAACCCAGCTATTCGAAAATTAAAGACACCATAGATTTCAGAATTTCAAGTGACCAGGAGTCTAAATAAAAGGAATAAATCAAGAGTCCAAGAAAATAAATCAGCCTAATGAGGAAGGCCAGCTTTGGGAGTCTTAGTATTATGGTTTTAGGAAATTGTGAAGCCTATAAAAAGGCTAGTAAAGGGGCTATCATAGGGAGACATGGAGAATGTCACATAGTTTTGGAGAAAATTTCTGTAGAGAGCGCGGGAGGAGAGGCAGCGGTGATCAAAAAACATCTGATAAGCGGCTAGAAGCACAAACCTTGGGGAAGCAGATGAAATATTTATTTCTAGATTGTACTTATTGAATATCATCTTTGTTTCATGAATAATATGCTTCAGTCTTTGAATCTACTTTGTTCCTCTTGACCATCTATCGTGACAATAGATGATGCTTTAGGCGTAATATTCAATAACTTTCTTTATCTATGAGTCTCTCTTCATATAGCATATACTATGGGGAGACGGGCTGTGATCCGAGGATCCAATTCATGCCCTGCAAGATATGTTATGTAGAAGAATACCACCCTCATAGTTAAGATCTTATTAATCATGATACACATCTAGGAATTAAAATATGGATTCGAAAACCTAAGGCATATTCTCTACTTGCACTTCTTTATACAATACTTACCTTTACTTTCTTCGTTTAGAAACCCTAATCAAATCTTACACTTTTAAACCCAATCAAACTTTAAACCATAATTTCATAAATAGTTTTAACTCTGTTAAAACTCTTAAACTCTAATAGTTGAAACAACTTAGTCCTCTTTCCCTGAGGATTCGACACCCGTCTCACCTAAACTATACTATATTTGAAAGTGAGTCAAGGGGTAAATTATTGTTGACCACTTACGACAGCGATCACAATTTTGACATCATTGTCGGAGATTGGGGAGGGGGGCTACATAAACTTGGGTTCGGGTTGTGCTTCAAAGGAAGGGGACGTCTTGAAGAGGGCCTTGTTTCCTCCACCATCTTCTCTACCATGTCTCCATCTTCAAGATCAGATCTAAGGAGGAAGAAGAAGAGGATGCGAGCATGCTCCGAAGAGTATGAAGGAAGAGGAGTTCTTCAATTGTCTTCCCGACGAGGCTACACAGAATCAATTTTCAACTATCTTGTTACAGTTTTTCTAGTTTGCTTTCTTTGTTCTAGTTTGTTTATCTTCTTTACTAGTACTCACTACAACAAAAAAGAGTATTTGTGATGCAACAAAAGCATCGCAAATACTATGAGACTGAAATCAATAGAAACTCTTTCTCCCCAAAAAAAACTCTCGTTCCTCTTTCTCTCTCTCTCACGCTCGTTCTTCCCTTTGCACGCCTTGTTCAAGCTTCCGCAGGCCTAGATTCTCATCTTCTCATGTTGCTGGTTGATCCCAGGTTCCTATCCGGTCTCAATCTTCCCAACAACCCCACCCTAACCCTAGTACAACCATCTGAGCACAACCACTTAGCTTCCATATACTGACCGTCACCGGACCTCCGATTCATCGACGGCCATGCATCTCTTCTCCTC
>KE504750.1:1394185-1404815 GCA_000441515.1 Elaeis oleifera | reverse complement strand
CCCCCCCCACCACACACACGCTCCACAAAAAAAAAAAATCTCAGTCCTGGACCGAGCCTAGCCTATTGGGACTAGGTTCAATTTCATTTGGCCTGATCCCAATCCCAGGTATTGGCCCAAGCGACAAGTTAGGCATTGGCCCAATCTCCTATCTAAGCCCTAGCCCAAGTCATGGGCTCGACTTTGAATCGAGCCCGATCCATATTTGTCTTAGCCCGTCCCACTGTGATTTGTCCCACAAATCCGGCCTGATCTACGGCCCAAGTTCCAGCCCAGGTTGTGACAGGTCTCATTCCTAGACATCGGCCCGAATTCCACAGATCCCGCAACAGCTCATTTTACCATATACTGGCCCAATCCCCAATCTAAGCTCTCTCAAGTCATGGGCCCAAAAGTTTGAACCGAGCCCGAAACTTTAAATCGAGCCCGATCCATGTTTGCCTTAGCCCATCCAACTAGGGCCCGTCCCATGGATCCGGCCTGATCTTCAGGCCTACGTTTGGCTTAGGTTGCGGTTCGGGCCTTAGCCCGATCCATGTTTGCCTTAGCCCATGCAACTTGGGCCCATCCCGCTCGATCTATGGCCCAAGGTTCGGCCTAGGCTGCGGTTCGGGCCTCAGCCCTAAACATTTGTTCGAGTCCCACAGATCCAAATACGGCTTATGTTGTCCTAATCTTTTTTTTGTTCAGTTTTTCTCGCTCCCATTCTCATCTAAAGGAATTCTTTGGCACATTGCTCATAGTGATTGGCTCACATACGGGTTAGAGAAAAAAAAAAAAAATTTCACACGTCGCATCCGGATCTGCATGAGCCGATCATCGCCGGCGGTGTGCACAGTTTGCACCATCCACGGTGCACAACGAGTCTCTCTCTCATCTATATTTAGGCTGGCCCAATCCCAGGTCCAAGGCCAATCCCGGTCCATGTTTTCTTGTCCGGCCCATATAGATCCATCTATCTCGTTTATTTTATATTTTTTTCAAATATAACAAGTCTATTTCCTCTCTACCCCCAGACCTCTTCTCTTATCTTTTCTTTTTCAGATGATGGACATGGTTGACGATGGCTGCTATGTAGTGGCAGCAACACGCCATTGTTCTGATGAACACGCATTAAAAGAAAAAAAAATAGGAATGAAAACTTACCGAGAGCGCTTAAACAAATCCCTTGCTGCCCAGATGATGAGGAACCTCTGATGGGCCCTTAAACAGGTAAAGGGACAAAATAACCTACCATAAAAACTCACCTTGATTAGATCAAAATGAAGCCTGGTTTATGCCCCACCAACCATCGTTTATCTCCAGGTTATGATGCATGCCCGGCGCTTGGCAAAACCAATCGACGTGTATGATCTCTACCCAAGAGGCCTACACATGTACTTGCTGTATTATCCTTCACCTTCACGGCACCATAAAAATTGTTTTGATAATTGAAGCAGGAGTAGCCCTCCTATATATCTTTGCGTGGAGCAATTATTAAATGAATTAAGTCTAAGGATGGTGCGTTAATTAATAAATAAAATGGTATAATATCTATTAAAAGATTAGCATTATTGTTGTAGGACCTAAAATCATATGCAGCACACTTTCATTAAAATGGTCTAATACACCATATTTAGACGCGATCTATTTACAATTTCACCTGGGCGTGGACCTTGGTTGGATTGCACCATACACAACTTGCTTCATTGCCCTCGAACTCCTCAAAGAACTCTTGGGGAGCCACTGCCTTGTCTACCACTTGAACATGCGTCCAAAATTTGCCATTGAAACCAAATGATTATACTTTCATAGTCTCCAACACAAGAAACAACTCTAGCAAACCTGATCTTTACAGTGAAATGGCCGTAGCCAGTAAAATGCTATGCCAATCTAACATTTATAGCAGTGCTCTCAAAGGAACTTTTAAAGACTTCTCAAGCATCATTGTTAAAGAACATCATTTGTGTAAATATATGCAAACACTCAATTACTAAACAAAATCAAACTCGATCTCAGTACCCGTACTCTAAAAATGAGAAATTTTTCACAAATTTAATATTATTCATTCAAGGAGTTTATTCCAGATTCACAATAGATGAAAACGATTTTTTTTAGAAATTTGTTTCCACGGTCTATCAAGATTGTGCATTCAAGCTTAGATGTCTTCTTTGAAATGATCCAAGCGGACCAATTCTGTCATTCTATGGTAGTAAATTTCATATACAGTTTACGTACCTATTTCTTGTAATGCGCAGATGAGGGACTATCTTATGATATGATATCACATCATCAGAGAATAATATTCTTATACAGTTTTCTTCTTGTATAAAGGTTAGAAAGCCTTCAAATCACGCTACCTTATAATACTAAATTAACATGACTCGATAAGATCTTCTCCATTTCCTATTCCCAAGCAATATTGGTTCAGACAAACCAATCCTTATTCAATTTAACGTAATAAATAATAACACGTACATACAATTAATGAAAAGAATTCAAAAATTAATCGGACTACTTTAAAATAAAATTCTACAATGCTCAAGCATGCATATATATAGGTTATTGAATATAATAAAAATCTTCGATTAATTTGCATGTGCAGACACAAAATTAGTTATTAGTAAATCTCGTGCAAAGAGGTTATTTCTTGCCATATAATAATTAAAAGACATTCAAATTACGCCACATCAATATAGCAAATTGACAAATTTTAATTTCAGAAAAATACATATTTCTTCTGTTTTTTTTTGCCGGTAGCAATTCTATAATAATTTACGTGTGGCACTAGGTGCCTGCTTTTTTTATTTTCTTTTCAAAATCACTGGCTGCCACCTTTAGTAGTCTATTTTGGGGATCAACCGTTCCACGGGGCACTATAACGTCTTGGATAGCTACAAGTTGTGCTCGACCACCTTCATCTTTCGGTAAGGCCGCCTCACCAATTTCCTCTACGAATTTTCTTTTTTCTTCATTCTTCACTATCACAATCTGCAATCATTACCACAAAGGTAGCTGAAATTTAGATCCAAATGATGTATATGGCACGTTAAATTAAATAATAATAGTGGTCAACTACAATAAAAATTGGGTTTGGGACCATTTAATAAAAGTCTCTCACCTTGTATTCTCAAATGGAAGAAATAAAGGAAATGATTTATAGGATTGATGCTAAAAAGAGATAAAGAAGAGAATATAGGTTAGTGTTGCAGTCAAAGATTCATGGCTCCGCATGTAAAATATTGTTCTCTTTGATCCATGATGCTCATGATTTTGTCCTTTGAATTACAATTCAAAAGATACCTTAGAGGGGATACATTGGTTCTTGCTCAAGGTATTGTCCTTGGTTGGAATAGCTCAGTGGTTTATCTCTTCTGAATGAGATTTTCTTATTAGGAAGCGCTTCACATAAAAAGATTATTTTTTTTACGAGAAAAAATTTCTTGATTTACGATCAATATGAAATTAATGATATCTTTTCAATATAATATATGATTTTTTAGAATGATTTTACATGTGTTATTTTTTTCTATTTTATTAGATATCTTCGAAAAGTCAGTACTATTGGATGGTTCAAGATACAACAAGGGAGTTAAATAAATGAGGCTATGATTCCCATTTCATGTACCCAAATGACATGAGATTTTGTTAATTTGGAATACAAATTTTTCAAATGAACAAATTAGCTAGTTATTACCCTTTATTCTCTAGTGCTCTAGCAATTGCACTCCCTAGACCGTTACCAAGCCTTTAGGTAGTATTTTTGAGGTGATATTCTTGGTGCATGTTACTTGTTAAGCTAAGATAGGTTGGATGGAGGAGTACTTAGAACCTAAGATTTTCATATAAAATAGAAGTATAACGGAATGTGTAGATCAGAACTTCTGCTATATTAAGAGAGAAAGAATGATATATTGTTAGATTAGACAAAGGTATCAGTGTGGTCATTTTCAATATCTTTGTTTCATTGGTACTACAAAAGAACTATTATTGAAGCACATGATTTCTACAAAACCAAAGTGAGGTAATTAAAATGGAGAAGCATATGCAAAGCGCCATGCAACAATACAATCTCTGTGAAGTTAATAGGTTCTGTCCCAATTTAAATGTCTATTTTTTTACTTTAATGAAAGAAACATTCAAAGTTTCCCAACTTGCCCTTGTTACAAGAAAAAGAAAAGTTACACATGGAAGCATTAATTGGCAAGGGTAATTCTGAAAATAAAAAAGACATGAAAGCATTAATTGATGTTCCCTTAAAAATTAGAATTCCAAGAGACGGGCATTTTAATTTGGACGGTAGTAGTATGTGATAGTGAGTGTTGCGTAGCGAGAAGGAGCATGTCCATAAAATAAACATAGTTAAGGGAGGATGATAAGATGATTGTATGGAAGTAAACATTAGAATGTACCCCATAAAAGTGGGTTGATACATTCTTAGGAAGGTGGAGTTAGCATCCAATAAAGACATATTGAGAGGATGGTGCAAGAGTTTGGTTGTGTCCAGGATAGACTAATGGGCATAGAAGTGCAGAAGAATAGTTCAATGCAAATAATAGGAGCAAAGAAGGGGCACACAGAAAAATGCCATGACTGAAGCATTAAAAACTATTCAATATTATAACAGTTAACCCTAAAGAAATAGAATTATGGGAAACATATTAATTCAAGTGTTCTCATACCTTCTCTCGTATTCCCTTCTCAAGGTAGCGAGTAGTCATCTTCAAAACACTAGAAAGAACGTGGCATATGGAGAAAGAACAACTTTGCCACACGCTCCGGGTAGTAGGCCTGCATGAATGAAAATCCTAGATTATATAACTATCTCTATAAATGCAATGAAAAGTCATCAGATGAAAGAACAAAGGGAAGAGAGAAATACAAAGAAATGCACCAGTCAACATATTGACAATGTTTACTCCATCACCAGTTGTTGTCCTCACCAGAGTAGAGGTTTTAAAGCACGCTTGCTTTTTGGTCAACTTATAAATGTGTTAAAAATGGAATGAAGCAATGTTCAACAAACTTAGTTCTAGTTTAATTTCCGCCCCAAATCATTTTAAATAATCTCCACGTTAAGAAAAGTGGAGTTGATAATATGAGATCTCTTTGCTGATAAAGTTGAAAACTCTATCAGATTGTTCACTCAATTAAACAATGAGAAATTATTTCCACAAAATGGCCAAGCAAAATCAAGTATCTACTATCTCAAGCAGCACAGAAATGGTATTTGCAGACCGAATTGACAGTGTTTGGAAATTATGAAGGATTAAGACGTTAGTTAATCATGTGTTCTGTATCCACTCTAATTTATATTCCAAATTCTGCAGCGCACAACCGACATCATATAAATTGTTTAGTTTGTTCTTAGAAAGGTGAGGCATGATGTATGGCTGAGTAAATTCAGTTGTCAAAAACAATGCTGCTGCATCTCTCTTCCGAACCATATGCAAATCTTGTTGTGTTAGCACCTAAACCTGTTAACATTGCTACTTTCTTATTCAGAAGAGGGATATGGTTTACCAGAGCCCAGTTTAATCAAGCTCAAATATGATGCAGCTCCAGGGGTTATAGACAAGAATGTGATGGATATTACAAGGACTCCTGACAATGACGCATTAGGAGGATCCGATGAGTATAAATTGTTTATGTAAACAGTATGAAGGGAAGCTCACTCCAAGGACATGACACAGCTTCTAAGTTCTTGGTGTTAACAAGCAGCAACATTAGGAAAATGAGAATACTTTGATATATCTTTCGAAAAAGACCATATATTGAAAAGAAAATAACATACTAGGAAAGACAATGTTCCAAGAGCAGAGAAAAGGTACACAGCCAAAAAACAAAAAAAGGTGAATGCAAAAGCTTTTAAGTGCATGGTAAACTTACAGTCCGCGAGGATATATGTTGTCAAACCATGCCCCATATCAACCTTCGAAGTGCTAAAATAACTAGAACTCAATCCAATAGCATTAAAGGGGAGACTAAATCTGACTTTGAAATTAGATGAGTAAAGATTGGAGCCCAACCATTTTGTAAGCTAAAACAACCAGGCTGAGTTGCCCATGCCCTTGGGCTTGATGGGCCAGCAACCAATGCCTATTGGCTAATAGGGGTACGCATGGTCCAATTTGGAGCAGTTTAGAAAGTTTTTAAACCAAGGCAGTAAAAACGGTTTGACCAATTACCAAACCAAACCAAATAAAACCGCTAGAAACCAAACCAAACCAAACTGAAAAAACAGTTTGGTGCGGTTTCAAACCATGGTTTGGAGCATTAATATGGACTATAAAATTTTTAAACCTAAAAGTAACATGATTAAAGTCAACACAAGTCCAATATCAAATTAGAAGTAATAAAAGGGGTAACTTTGACATTGGATATCATATTAAGACGAAAATAACATTAAGTGAACAACCAATTTAAATTCTAAAAATAAGTACTTGTTAAAAATATATAAAATACATCCCATATCCTACTATAAGATTTTTATAAAAATTTTTGATTGAAAATCAAAAAATTTATCCACGTTTCTATAATCAACAAAGATTATCTCATTGCAATAATATTATCTTGATCATTATAGATCAAAATAATTAAGATAATATATAAAATCAAAAAATATTATCTCATTGCAAAAATATTATCTTGATCATTGTAGCTCAAAATAATTAAGACAATAATTAATAGATCAAAATATTATCTTGATCATTGTAGATCAAAAATATTGTCTTGATCATTATAGGTCCATAGCTGACATAATTAAGACAATATTAATAAAACAGGATTACGATATTAATTAATAAATGCAGGATTTTGAGTGCCATCATATTAATTAATATTTTTGAATTTTTCAATATACTTAGAAATCATTTTTTCATATATACCCTCCTACATATGCAAAATTACATGAATACCCTTGTCAACTTGCTATTTACATATATACCCTTCTAAATGTTATTTTTGCCCACATACCCATCAAGGGTATCTCAGCCATTTTAGTTTTAAACCGTTAATTTTTTAACGGCGTTAGATGGTATAGGTACATATGCCAAAAAAAAGATAAAGAACGATAAACATACAAATAATATTTATAAGGATATCATGTAAATATCAATTTTAGAAGGATATCCATGCAAAATTCAATATTTAAAAAGATATACACTCAAAAAAATCTTAGTATTTACTTGAACTAAACCTATGGTTGTGGAACAATCACTGAAGGAACATTACCGGCTGCCCTTTTGCTTGGCTTGACATTATATTAGAATGAACAAAATAAAAAGAAAAGGTAGCAATAAAAGAAAGCACGTCATAGTTAATTTATGGTATAAGAAAATTTGTCATGATTATCAGATGAACTACCTTACTTTAACTAGAATTGTTAAAGCTATTTGAATTACATTGCAAGGGAATGGTCAAGGCGAGCTTCAACATTCTTGGCACGTCTTATAATGTAAGTAGCCTCCAATGTGAGTGCACAAATACAACATGCACCAAAGGTATGACCAAGATTGGCGTGAAAAGTATGGTTAACACACAATTTGATGTTCCAAGTCCCGAAGGGAGTGAGCAAGATCTTGGGAACATAAATAAGGTATAATGATCATATAAACAACTTTAGCTACTACTATTTTTTTTTGGCCCATGATATTACAAATGGCATTAGAGCCGAGCCGTGTAAATGTTTTCAACAATTAGTTCAAGTAACTACGTTATAATTTTGCATTTTTCATATCTCACACTGTTTTTTTTTTATAATAAATCAAGAAACTTGTATTAAGGGCTGCCAAGAGGGTACCAACTATATACGTATACTTACAATTTAAAGATCTATGAAGTCTAAATACTATGGGTATTTACAAAATATTCCCCTTCAGTCCATCACTAAAACAAAGTTCTCCTATCTCTACTCATTATGCATTCTTTAGATCTTTGCCTCTTGGCTACAGCTAATAGTGTTTCTTGTAAAGAAAATTACATTAGGGAAAATTACCTGCAAAATCTGTATTGCATTGATTAAACCACGTGGATCAAAGTTCTTATACGTGAGATGCTGCAGATCAACAATCACAATCAACTTCTCATTTCCTATTTCGCACCCTTTGAACGAGCTGAAACAGGGTCAACAATATGTCTTATGAAAATGATTTCTATAATTTTTGTTCTTGAAAGACATAGAAGAAGAATGACATTTATACAAATTTTCGTCCGAATAGAAAATACCATTACAGGTACAATTACATTATAAAAATGAGCAATCGTGCAATCACAACTGGGCTAGAAAGAAGATTAAAGATAAAGATATAAGCATGCAAAACATGAGATTTACCATGGGCTCCCTTACAAATAATTTCCTTCACCATTTCAGTTATCCAGATGATAACAAAATTTTGGGCATCCAGTCATAACATTTTGAAATATCATGATTTTGCTTGAACGGACATACTTATGCGCTATGGCATTTGAACTCAAATTCATTAAACTGAAAATTTAAAAAAGAGCTGCCACCATGACAAAACTTAAGCCTTTTTTTAAAAAAAATTTAATCAAACTGCTTTAGTAAAAGAGTACCTAAAGTGCTCTTCAGATAAACCTCTTTCTATTTCAGCATCCAAAACTATTACATTCTTAGCCAGCCCGCTCTTTTTTCAGTACAAATGTCTCCAAGATGTATTCAACTCGCCAGAACCGCCCTTCAGGTGTCGGTTCCACTTAGATAACAAGGATCTCATTATCTATGATATCAAGAGCACTAGTGACAAGCAACTGTCATAATTTAATTACCATTGTTTTCATATCTTTTGCCTATTATCGTTACATAACACCACAAACAATTAACATGATGTTATGGGCGTTAACAATAATAATCTTGCTCATAATAGTTAATCATCAAGCATTAACTATCACTATAAGAAATACCACTTTTTACGATGAATTTATTTACGATGAAAATATATTTCATTGCAAATAAGAATATTTACAACGAAATAAAATTTATCGCTAATAATTATTTATTTATGATGAAAATAATTTTCGTCACTAATATTTGAAAAAAAATAAAAATTTTAAAATTCAATAATTAAAATTATTTACGACGAAAATATTACATCATAAATAATAAAGTATTGACGACGAAACCTAAATTTTTGTCACAAATTAATATTATTTACAACGAAAATTTTTCATCGTTAATATGTGAAAAAAATTAAAATTTAAAAATTTAAAATTACAGATTATTTGCGACGAATATATTACGTCACAAATACAGACGTATTCCCGACGAAAACTCATTTTCTGTCGCAAATACTAAAAATTTTCGTCGCTAATATTTGAAAGAAAATAAAAATTTTAAAAATATAAAAATTATAGATTATTTGCGACAAAAATATTACGTCGTAAATGATAGATTATTGACGACGAAAATAAAATTTTTGTCGAAAATACATTTTATTTACGATGAAAATTTTTTGTCGCTAATATGTGTAAAAAAGTAAAAATTTTAAAATTTAAAAATTACAGATTATTTGTAACGAAAATATTATGTCATAAATACTTATGTATTTATCATGAAAATTAATTTTCTATCACAAATATTTTAGTATTTATGATGAAAAATTTTCGTCACTAATATTTGAAACAAAATAAAAAATTTAAAATTTAAAATTACAGATTATTTGCGACGAAAATATTACGTCGTAAATAATGAGTATTTGCGACGAACAGTAAATTTTCATCGCAAATATTCTAGTATTTACGACGTAATATTTTCGTCGCTAATACATAAAAAAAATAAAAAATTTAAAAATTATAAATTATTTACGGCAAAAATTTAACGTCGTCAATAATCGAATATTGATGATAAAAACTCAATTTTCATCGCAAATACTCTATTATTTATGATGAAAAATTTTTCTCGCTAATAAATGAGAAAAAATAAAAAATTTAAAAATTCAAAAATTATAAATTATTTGCGACGAAAACTCTATTTCCGTCATAAATAACATGTATTTATAATAAAAAATATATTTTTATCATAAATAATCACTATTTACGATAAAAAATTTCCGTCGCTAATATTTGAAAAAAATAAAAATTTTAAAAATTCATAAATCACAGATTATTAGCGATAAAAATTTTCTATTGAAGGATGTTTAGATATATTATAGTAAATTTTTTACATTTATAAAATAATATTAAATAATTTTAAAAATAATATGTGCACAAGAAAATATGTAGAATATTAAGATATCCCTGATCTTCAATCTTTATAAGGCTCTATCTGTGGCATCTTGAACCAATCCAAAATCAATTCTTGGAGGATGGATCAAGAGAAAGATGGTTGGAAATTGAAGCTGAGAATGTCGTCATTTTTTTGGCTGCCCATTTGAATCTCGCCTAGATGATATTCGATCTCTCAGACCTTTTGCTCGAGGTCCTCCCGACGAAATTTTGTGAGGTACGAAAAGTAGCCCAAGGTCGAATCTCCATTGGAGGAGACCGGAGAAGTTGGCATTATTCTTCATGGCAGAATTGTTGTAAGTTTTTGTTCTTATCATAGTTTATCTATTTCGTTACTAAAATATTCTGAAAAGTTGATATATTTACTACATCAGCTATATATATATACACACACATATATACATATAGT
>KE504750.1:1374313-1386682 GCA_000441515.1 Elaeis oleifera | reverse complement strand
AATTTTACAGAGACGATGTGCCCAGAATGCGGCGAACCGGGCGAGACAGACCGTGCCGCATTGTGGGGGTTCGAGATCGTTTGCTCATCACGTGGAGAACATGGTAGGTAATTTTAATTCTAATTAGCATATAATTATCTAGTTATTAAATTTTTTAATTAATTCTCTAATTGCAAAGAGATGCTGAGAGTGGCGAGCTTCCTGGTAGGATCGATATCTACCAGCAGACCTACCAGCGACGGTCGGGGAGTAGACGACGAAGAGCCAAGAGCTCTTTGTAAGTTTTTTCAATTATTTTCATTCGCAATCTGATTTTATTACAAATTAAATAACTATAATTTAATTTCAGAATCGTATGACAGAGATTAGATCCCAACCTACCCCTGAGGGCTCGACCGCACCCACAGATGATGAGATCTGTGATAGGGTGCTCGGTACGAGATCCTGTTATATTAGGGGTCTAGGATATGGGATCACTGCTCCCTCATCCTCACGCACATCTAGGACGGATATCCATTCTGCGTGCGAGGCTCGACTGACGGAGGTGCAGAGGCAGGCTGCTGAGGATCGACAGCGAGCTCAGGAGTTAGCTACACGCATCGATGACTATCAGCGCTTCCAGATCCAAATGGAGCGGATGGCGCAGATGGAGCAGACGATACAGCTGATGAGGCAGCAACAGGCCGATCCTAGCTCCCTCGCCGGTCCGAGCTCCGTTGAGCGCTCTTCGTCCCCAACTCGTTCTCCAGATGCCGATATTGGACTGCTTACTGATGTACTTTTTTTTATTCAAACATCTTATAATTTAATTAATATAATAAATAATAAATTTATTTATCAGTTTATTATGTAATTTTTATTTAATTTTTTTAATTTATAAAAAATATTATACATATAAATTTAAAATATATATTCGTAATTTTTTTAAAAAATATGACTAAATTATTAGTGATGGAATTATTTCCGACGAAATATTCATCACTAAAAATATTTTACTAACACAATTTAATTTATCAATAAATATATAATTAACAGCGATGAAAAAATATTCATCACAAATAATTTATTTACAATAAATTTTTCGTCACTAATATTATTCAATTTTTTCTAAATAATTTTTATTAAATTAATAGTGATGAATTATTTTCATTGCAAAATAATTTTTTGCGATGGAGATTTTCGTCACTAAAACTTTAGCAAATAATAGCGATGAAAATTTTCATCGTAAATATCTTTTTTAGATTAAATTTTTTTGTCAATTTTTTTAACGACAAAAATATTCGTTGCAAACATCTTTTATTAGCGATGAAATTTTTTTCATCGTAAATATTATCAACGATGGGATTATTTGCGATGAAATATTAGCGACCAAAATTTCGTTCATCGTAAAATATTATCAACGATGGGATTATTGCGATGAAATATTAGCGACCAAAATTTCGTCGCTAATATTATTAGCGATGAAAATCGATTATTAGCGATGAAAATTTTTCGTTGCTAATAATCTGTTTTGTTGTAGTGTATGATCTACATAATAATATTAGTGACGAAAATCGGTTATTAGCGATGAAAATTTTTCGTTGCTAATCATCTGTTTTGTTATAGTATATGATCTATATAACTACAATATAAAAGAATATGCTTGTTTCATAAATTTGTGAACACCTTATATAGTAGAGAAAGAAATACCTGCAATCATTTTGTCTAAATTAATGGCCCTGAAAGACAAACACCATGCATATCATTCAACTATGCCTCAAATGAACACAACACCACTCCCCCCCCCCACCGCAACAACCCAACATAAACAAAAAACAAAATCTACACATTTTTACTTTTAACCGCATTCAGTATAATTTGAAGTGTACCTTGCAATAGCTTTGTCCAGCATATAAACCACAAATCCTGCACCAAAAGGCAAAGGTAATAAATAAAATGTTCACTTGCTAGGTATTGTCATGATAATGCCAAGCCAAGGCTGAGAAGTTGAACTTAATTCAATAATTGTTTTGCTTTAAATACTGAGCCAAGGCTCAGTACTGCAAATAAAGTATCGGACATGTTGATATTGTCCCTTAACCATACAAAAAGTCACTTCTTATTAAAGCTGCATTTCAATTTATCAATCCCCATTATTCTACCAATATAGAACAAACTTGACACCAAAGCAGCATTGCCATACTGATGGGAGCCTACCATATTTATTCACAGAGATTAAAAAATGTGAAAGCTGAGATGCATTGTTGATGTATGCTTTTTTTTACTTAACTTATTTACTGTGGTGGTCAAATATGTTGGCCAAGGTATCTAGGGAGCAGCTTTAAAGTTGTTCCCAACTAAAAGATGGAATGTCCTTGTTTACTCTGTCTGAAGAAATAGCCATCAAGCCGGGATCAATGATTATGGATCTAGATGACACATTATCACTAAAAGTGGCAATCAAATTAGGTCGGGTCATAAACGGATCGGATCAGAAAATCATCAACCCAAATCCGACCTGTTTATTAAACAGATCAAAAATTCAAACCTGAATCCGACCTATTTATTAAACAGATAATCCGACCCGATCCATTTAACTCATTTATTAAATAGATCAAATTAGGTTAAACGGATTAAATAGGTTAAACAGATCGAGTTAAATGGATCAAAAACAGGTTAAATAGATCTTAAATAGGTTAAAAGATTAAACAGATCAGGTTAAATGGGTCAAAATAGGTTAAACAGGTTAAATGGGTTATCTGACTCAATCCGATCTGAATATTAAACAGGTTAAACGGGTCAGATATCTAAAACCCAAATCCGACCCACTTATTAAACGGATGAAACGGATTTATCTGTTTATGACTCAAATCCGTTTAGCATAAACCCAAATCTCTTTATGACAGATCGAATATGGGTCGGATTAGCAGATCGGATCATATTTTGCCAACCTAATTATCACGTCAAATTGTCATGGATGGAACTGAAAACTGTAATGGGAAATAGAAAAATTTGTCATGGACAAATAACTCCAAAGAATTATCTTGACATGGATATTGGTTTCTAGCAACATGAATGTGAGAAAATGAAACTTGCTACAACCTAGATTGCAAAAACAAAATTCTACCATGTCAAATGATTCATAAAGTCTAACTTGTATGGTTCTATTAGTACAAAAATCAAAAAGAAAGTTGCTAATTGGATCTAATTGTCAAATAACTAGAGAGGATATCATATGACAATGCAAGAGAAAACCAACCCATGCTTACAAGGAAGCTAGTTGCATATGCCCAATGTGTGATAAGGAGTATAACCATGGCATTTAGCTACTTACTCTTGCATTGGAGATGATCCTTACAGGCAAAATGCCTGCTTCCTTTGAAAATCAACACTGGATAACCATCTTTTGATAAACCCTGCAGATAGGTCTTTCTTGCTTCCAATTCATCTGGAATTTGAGATTCAGGAATAAACCCATTTGGAACAAAGCAGCCTCCATTTCTGCCACTGTACAAACATTTTTGCTGCCTTTTGTGGGTCCATGGATCTTGCAATCAAGAACCTCATCAATGTTGGGTCTCCAGACCTCTGCAAATATTCCAAACAGTTTAGATCAAAACTTGAACTAAGAAGCGAACAAAGAAGCATACTCGAACTTGAATAGTTAATGTACATAAGAACATACACATAGACATACATAAAACAATATACACATACATGTATATATTTCTATATGCATTAGTGGTGGTGGTGCATTATGCGCAAAGGTATACCTCCGCAGAACCACCAAGCTTCTGAACTGATGCCTTCATCCGGGTCAGTGCAACTTCTTGGGCTTTATCCATTTGGGGTATTGACATACAGTAGGGCTTGCTTTTAGATAAAAAATGCAGGGAGTTGAGATCAGTGTGATGGGTACAATTTAAAAGACAAAGATAAAGAAGCATCTAAAGGGAGAGAGTTTGCATTGAGAATAAGCAAAAATAATACCGATCTTCCCCACAGATCTAGTTTTTCTATGCTTTTCCCAGTTTTTTGAGTCTTAATCAAGTGGGAGGTTTGGAGCGGCAGCAACTTTGCAGCCAGAAAGGAGTCCCTTTCTAACAAAAATCCGCAAAACCACAAAATCTCATGCTTCTACCAAGATTGAGCTCTTAAAACCACAAGGAACCAATTTATGCCGCCACAACTTGTACAAATCCTCGATGTTTGAGAAGAAAACCTTCGAACCAAAGAAAACCCCTCTGATCTCTCTCAGGTGCTCTCCTCCCCCGAAAAAATAAATGAAATGAAAAGTAAAGGAAGTGGAAAAAAAAAAATCAATCTAGGTGGGAAAGGGTCTTACCTTTTAATTTTTCCGTCTTTTCCTTGCTTTCCTTGATTTTTCCAACGTTTTCCCAAATTTGCTTCTCAGGAGTCTCGCGGGAGTCTTGGAGCGGTGAGCCGACGACCGAACGGGAAAACTGGTCAATGACAAAGGTTTTAATGTTGGAATCAATGCATAAGATTTATATGGTATAAATAATTTATCAATATTTTATGAATAGCGCCGAACTGGGCCTTTAGTAGTCAAGGAAGAATTTCTCGGTGCTTAGGTTAGCAGAGAAATTCTTTGTGCACCGCGGGCGCGGGCGGTGCAGAGGTTAGCAGAGAAATTCTTTGCGCACCGCGGGCGAAGGCGGTGCAGATATTTTTATGAATAGCGCCGAACTGGGCCTTAGTAGTCAAGGAAAGAATTTCTCGGTGCTTAGGCGCGCACCACCCGCGGTGATTCGCTCACGCGCAACAGGGTGTTGTGGGCCTTAAGGGGTGGTTAGGCTCTCAAAAGTTGGCCTGGAGTTCGAGTCCTCTCATCTATCCATTCGAGAAATTCGAATAGTGTTTTCGTTGGTCTCTAGTTTTTGGAGAGCTCATCATGGACGAGAGCTCTTCATCCACGTGAGCACCAAGACAAGAGTCCGAATGTACAATTAACTCTTTTAGTAAAATTTTGGAGTGTCAAACCTCCTTTTCAATAAAAAAATAAATTCTTTACCGACCGCCCCTATAGAAAACCCGAGGTGGAGTACATCACCTTGCCAGACGTAGTGCTCTCGTGGCATGATGTGATAGTCCTTATTTTTTCATAGATGACGGGGTCAATTATCAAAGCATCATTATTTTCGATCTTTTCAAAAGAAGAAAATGTTACTTTTGCCCCATTTGTTTAGCAAAGAAAAGAAACATCTAAAAAAAAAAATCAAATTGAAATACCTTTATCTTCTCTCCCAAAATATCTCTTCATTTTTCCTCCACTCCAATGATCGGTATTTTCTTCATTTTCATCCTTCGGGTAACCGAAGCATCTCAACCGGACCATCTTTACAGTTGGCCTCATTCTCCCGATAGGGACTCCCCTCTCGAAAGACAGGAAGTAGTGAGCATTTTCTCATTCTTCGAGAGGTATTCTATTTATTAAGAGAGTATTTTCAAATAACCACTTTTATTCAATAATGGCCTCCAAAAAATTTGAGTTTAAAAAGCGCCAAGAATAAGGCAACGAAGAAGAGCAGATGAACGAAAGGAACACAACAATAGTTGTTTATAAAGGAGAGAATGCCCCTACAACCTCTAGGAGAGATGAAATATAGCAAAGAGAAAAAGATAAACTCCTTTTAAGGTTTAGGCCATCCAATAAAGATTTTTCACTTCCTCAATAATTTTAAGAGCAGTCCACTTTTAGATTTTTCATGAACTAAGTATAACCTCCTTCCATTAATAAATATCTAACTAGTGGAAGAAAATTATGACATCCTGTAGTAATACATGACTTTTCGAAGTAATTTGTGATATCGTGTATCAAAATTATAATATTCTATATTAAAATTATAAAATTTTGTAAGCAAAATATCTCTAGAAAATAAATTTTTAACAATATTATGACATCATGAGTCTAAATTATGATATTTCAGATTAAAATTATGACATCTTATAGGTAAAATATTTTTAAATATAATTTTTGATAATATTATGACATTCTGAATCTAAATTATAATATTATATGTTAAAATTATGATATTCTGTAAGCAAAACATATTCTAAAGATAATTTTTGATAATATTATGACATCATGGGGACTAAATTATGATATTTTAGATTAAAATTATGAAATCTTATAAGCAAAATATCTCCGAAAGATAATTTTTTTATAATATTATGATATGCTGGATCTATATAATGATATTTCAGATTAAAATTTTGATATTGTGTCGACAAAACACCTTTCGAAGATTATCTTTTAGAATATTATGATATCCTATATCTAAATTATGATATTTTAGATTAAAATTATAATATTTAAATTAACTTCATAAAAAATTTTGAGAATTCTACTCATTAAAATTTTAGATTATTTAAAAAATTAAAAAATAAACACCATCGTATGTGCATAGCCATAAAAAAAAAATATCAAAACTGTATTTTTGATTTATGAACTAGGATGGTTAATGTCCTGTTTTCTTTTTTGTTCCGCCTGTTACTACATGTAATATTGTAAACTATCCCGGGGTACTCCTCTCGCCGATGTTGGTTCAACTGAGATGTTCTAATAGAATTAATTCGGTGCTCCAGTCTCTAGCGTTGGTAAGATTGCGGTTTCGTTTTCTCATCAGCACTAGTATATGGTAAGCACTTCTATCGACGAACTTCAAAACTTCAACTTATAATAATATATTTGCTTAAAAGCGAAGCAAAAACATTAATTTTGCACGGGAAGTGGTTGTTAGTAATATAGTTGGGTTTTTGACGCTGTCAAAGCTATATTTTAATAAAAATAGAGGTGGAAGACACACGAAATAAAAGGAACAGAAAAATAAAAAGAAATTTTTTTGAAAATTTTAATTCAACATCAAAAAATAGATTACTTATAACATTCATCAAAGACCTTATTTATAAGAAAAAAAAATCATAACTTGATGCCTAAACTATCTGAAATATTTTAAGTTATTTCGAATATAAAATAGATAAAAAAATTAAACTTCAAATTCGTCCAAAATTTTTCTAGCATTTATTGACTTATCAAATAAATAAATTTGGCCTCAAAACTGAGTCAAAGATGAAGGATAGAAAGAGCTTTCTGAATTGAGGTCTTATAGACGATTCTGATTCTAGATGAGAGAGTTATGTCCATTTTAGCACTGTAAAATCAAAATCGATAGGATCAGACGTAATCAGTCTGATTTCTTATCTTCTCGAATTCAATCCATCAAATCAAAATATTTATCAGTCAAGACATCTATATCAATTTTGTTCATAAGTCTCTTTACAATTTTTTTAGAATATAAATCTTTTTAATAGTTGAATAAAGCTTCCCTCTCTTTTCTATTATAATAAGATAAATTTTGTAGCCAGACTTTTCTTTGTGGCGCCGATATCCTTTTGTAAGTGAACTTTATTTATTAAAAGGATATAACAAATAATACCTTCAATAAAAAATTATAATGCAAATAAGAATGAGAAGAAATAAATAAATAAATAAGAATCTCAATAAAATCATTTTTTGATATAAATTTTAGATATACATGTATCATATAATGTGGCATGACACTATTTTATATAGCACTACCTTCTAGTTAGTATACAATCAGAACAACTGTAATCCTCAGTAACTTCTAGTTGGCTTGCTCATTTTTCTATTAACATAGCTCCAACTTATCAGCATGTTCAACTCTTTCTTAAACTATATGCATCATGTGGTCATGCATGTCACCATTTCTGGCTGCTATAGCGGTGCATGAATATACATGATTAATGAATAGGTTCATCGAAATAAATAGCTGTGATTGGTGGCGTCACATGTTGGGAACAATTTCTCTATCAACTATCTGTGTCCAGCTGTGGAACAATGCAACGTGTTAGGTGCCAAGACTAGCACGTTGGGTTTAATAGGATTCAGGTTTCAATTCTTTCGAAAGAAGAGCAGTCAAGACTAGCACTTTAGGTTTTGGAAATTCTATTAATTAGATTTTTAGATTATTCAGGAGGGGTGCACCTCGAGTTTTCATTAACGGTTAGCCTGAAAGAACCACCAACTAAGTATCCTTGAGGAGCGCTCGCAAGAAAAAAAAAATGGATGACACCATACATCGCTAGAAGGGGCAGAACCGATCTCCTCTGTAGGGGTTCAGCAATGAAACCCACCACCGATTGCTGGACAGAACCGATCCCCTTTTATAGGGGTTCTGCACCGCTATGCCCTCCTTGATCTCTACTCGGAGTTCAAATGGGAAAACACCTGATGATTCCCCCCTTTGTTGACCTAAAGGACTCTGTCACCCGGTCATGTCACCCTACTCACCGGTTGCATACCTTATCTTATCACTGCCTCTTTCATGGCTAACTGTGCGCCAAGCCAATTTATAGCTGTTGTCTGAGGTACTTAAATATCTCATATGGCCCCATGCGACAGATCACGGTTATAATAGCCCCTTGTCTTTTCACTTTTGACTTTATTCTTTTGGAGGGACCTTTGCCAAAGTGGCGGCACCAATCCCCAACTCGATCATGTGTTCCCATGCCATACCAAACCGTATGGCGACCGATCCCCTAAAGATAACTAGCTACCAAGTATCAAGCTAAGGAACCAACCATCCTTCAGGATTATTGGCCAATCCTTACCCATAATCGGACCAGGGGTCCTTTGTTATTACAACTAATCATCTCAAGAGGATTGGCCTCTTCAACATTAACCCTCCGAATAAGACCCTGTGGGAAGCCTTCCGATGTCTGTATGCCTGTTGTCGATCCCAATCCCTATCAAATAGCAGACTGACCAATTCAGGCCAACCGATCGAACCCCTCCTGTTCGATCGATGCTCCTAATCTGATGGAAACGACTCCTATTGGGCCCCAGACTCTGGCATCCAAAGGGGGATCGGGCGTAAAATAACAAGCCATTCATCCCACGAACAAATCTAAGAGTTAATAATGACTCTTGCCTAAATGCGTCAAGTCAGGATACATCACTGCCACCCCAGTCGCCACCCACATACTTGCTTACTAAGCCCATATCATGTCGCCTCCTTTGTCGGATGCACGTTAGGCAAAAGATGACTTACCAATCGTGAAAACAACAGTAAGACCACCAATGAAGTTACTGATGCCCAATCGGTTGAAAAGTGTTAGAAAATATGTTCTAAAGCCAATCGTTTGGATGATTGTACTCTTTATAATTTGTATATAAATTATGAATTAATAAAATTATTTAGTATATTCATCATAAAGTTACATCTTCTTTAATTAAATTTTAATGTTATGATGAAGTCCTTAGAACTATATGATAACCGATAAAGGAGAATTTATCGAATAGTTCTTAAACATATTTGCGACCAAATAATACGTCATTAAAGGATAATGACATTTATCAAAAGTAGATTGTTGTATTGCCATATAAGTTGGTTATCCTCATAATCAAGGAGTGTGGAGATACTGGTATGGCATACAGATGACATGTAGGAGTACATCATCACCGAACAAGTGACTCACTTATGGAGCGCTCTACTGTCAAGGACTGCTCGCAAAGAATATAGGCATAAGTGTCCCTTAGATCTGAGAACACCACAATGACTTGCAAGCAACTCACTGTGCTTTGATGTCAGACTATCTGAATTTTAATTCAGTGACAGAAGATTTCTGGATACAGTCAAGTACTTGTGGTAGTCGGTATGTGGATTAAGATGGGATTGATCCCTCTACATTTCCAAAGTTGATGCATCACTATATTTCAATTGAGTAAGATCTCGACCGACGTAATCCATGTGATATGTCACAGGATTTAAAAAAGACTAAAATACAATATGAATGACTAATCCAGAATTAACAATTGAATCCTAGGTCATCTTGAGCATTCAGGATCAAAGAGATGAATTATGTGGTAATCATATTCTTAGGTCTTAAGTATTGCTTTGTAAATATTCGACCTATCCGGACATCGAGAATCATTGCTAGATGGTAATTTCGATTAGTACAAAAATAATTTCTGTACTATTGGTTTAGTGTTCGAACCTATGGAGTTACGCACAAAGTCAGACAAGTAAAAAGAATTGACCTAAGTCTATGTATTCAATTTGAAAGTATGTGACTTGATTGAATAAATAGAATAGCTTAATTGAGAATTAAGTTAGAGATCATACGGGATTAAATAGTTGACTATGTCTAGCTAGCACTGGACATAAAATTCAGGTTTAATTTTGAGGATGATAATGATCTGATCGATGATCCAAGAGATTTATGAGAGATTGAATTCATATCCTAATTAATTTTAGATTAGATCTGATTTAATTAAGACTTGATTGGGTTAAAATTTAAGTTAGACTTGAACCAGAGTCCTGATTAGATTAGGATTGACAGGCTCTTCAAATTTAGTTCGAATTAGATTTAAATCGGACTAAATTTGAGTCCATTTGGTTTAGAACCAAAGAGTCCCAAATCTCTGGGACTCTCTCTCATAGGAGCCAACCAAAAGAGGAGAGGAAGTGCTAAAAATTTCCGCCCAAGTGTGTGTGCACGTGAAGGTGTTCACGTGAAAGAATTGGGGCGCTCTCCTTTCTCTCTTACACTTCCTTCTTTGGATAAGGTTTTGTGTCCTAAATTAGTTAGGACTTCTAATTAGATTTCGGCACCACATCTACTTAAAAGAAGGACCTATTTCCACCAGTGATTAGTCTTTTGTTTTGTGTGACAGACATAGAAAAAAAAATACCAGTGAGAAAGGTTGGTTTTGTGTGACAAAACCAAAGAGGGGGGTGCTGATTTTTGGACGTCTTCCTCTTCTCAACATGGGTTCCTTGGGGTCTAGGTTCTTGGCATAAAGAACCTCTCTAAGGCTAAGGAGATTTGATCTCCTCTCTATCCTTTACTTCTTTCTAAAGATTGACACCCAAGAAAATCATCCATCTTCCTTATGGAGCCTGGCGTGTGTGCGAAGTAGAGGGTCTATGCATTCAGACCTTGTGAGGCATCGGATTCAAGTTCTCCTGAGAATTTTGATTCCTATTCTGCTATATATCAGGTAAATATAAAATTTATATTAGCTTATTATAGAAAATTTTTTCAGATGCATCCTATCGATCCAATCAGATCGGATAAATTTTCCTTCAAAAAGTCCACCAACTCTCATTCGACCACAGCATTTAACAAATACAGGGCACATCACCCGACAGCCAATCAACATTACGGAGCACGAAGAATGGCCGACTGCCTATCAGCAAATACCAACTACCTCTCTAGGTAATCAATTATTCGAGCGACTCGATACACTGCACAACCGATGACCACTCGATATAAAACATGAAGGACCGATGATCAATCATTATATTAAAGTTACCGACTTGCTACAGAATCGAAATCTACAACCATAATTCCATGATCATGGAGAGTGCATAATGACTGCATACCATGACGCTTTAGTGGGCATAAACCACCCACTAACTCTATAATTATGATCCGATAATGGAGATTAACTATTCTTTAATACCACAATAAGCGGAACCCCACATGCTTGACCGTTACATTCGAATCGCCTATAAATGGAAGGTAAGGAAATAGTGATGGTAAGGGATGACTACAGTAAAACTCTGCTAAAAATCATTTCTGAGATCCCTGTTCTCCCAAATTCTCCTCTAACTTAAGCACCGGAGAGTTCCCTGTCGGCAAATTTCTGACCTGTGGATTTTTTTTGTAGGATGTCGCTACAGCATATCTCCTAAGAGGATTTGGCGATAACAGATTGTCACGCTAGGTTGGGAGAGAAGTAATTTTGTAGATTGATCTTAGAATGGCAAAAATCAGAGCGAAGAATGTCTCTACAAGCATGGCCACTGTTCATCTCAATGCGGTGGCTGAAAGGAATCAGATCTAGGGTTTCAGGGTTAGATCTTGAAAATTTTCAAGATCAGACAGTGGAAGACTAAAATAAATTAAAATTTATCTTATAAAATTAAAAATCTCTAGATCTAAGATCCTATTACATGATTATTACATGACATTAAATCAGAATTAAAATATAAAGAGCAAGAACTACATGTTGATCATATCAACATATTTCTATACTACATCTAATGTACGTAAAATATAATAGATTAGATCTATTACCTTGCAAGTTAGACGTTCTAATTTTGCTGATCTGGGCTTGAGGATGATGTTGCGAGCTGCACATACATCCAGCCTCTAGGAGTCATCCACACGAGCCCACGAATCACGATCAGAAGTTTGGTCCAGAAATCAGCACAATATGCTAGTACTGTACTGATCCTTCTTCGATGATCGATCAGATGCCTCCTTCTTCTTGATTTGGACTCTTCAAAAGATGAGAAGTAGGAGAAGGAGTTTTAGATGTGAGACACTCTCAAAAAA
>KE504750.1:1340113-1354239 GCA_000441515.1 Elaeis oleifera | reverse complement strand
AGCAATGATACCCGATGGCCGGATAGGTTGAATGTGTAGAGCAATATCCTTAGAACCCATGCGGATATAGCTTCTATATAATTCATCTCCTTGACCAAATGCTCATAGGACACCTCAAAGTTCAACTGTCAACTCTGATCAGGTTATCCACATTGTATTTCAAATATCAAATCCATCTGATGGATTATCCTAGTCAAGATTTTGCTAAATTGAAATACAGCGACTCATTCTTCTCCAACTCTTAAAATGATCATCCCATCTCGATCACACTCTGACTTTGCAAGTACTTAACTATGCCCAGAAGCCTTCCATCACTGAATTAAAAATTCAGTTAGTCCAGTACCAAAGCACAGTGAGTTGCTTGCAAGTCACTGAGGCGATCTCAGATCTAAGGGACACTTATACCTATATCCCATCAGAGATATTCTCGATAATAGAATGCTCTGAAGTTGGTCACGTTCAATGATGATGTACCCTTACATCTCACCTGTATGTCATACCAATGTCTCCACACTCCTTGATTAAGAGGACAACCAACCCATATGACCTACAGCGACCTATGCTTGATAGAAGCTATCGTCCTTATTAACAGCCTATCATTTGATCGTGAACAGTTTTAAGGACTAATCGATAAATTCTCTCTTTATCGAACCTAAATAATCTTAATGATTTCATCACAACAATGGAGTTCATTAGAAGATGAAAACTTATGATGAAAACATCAAAAATATATTTATTATTAACAATTAATTACAATACAAGGTTGCTCAACCGTCAATAGGCTGATGATTGACTTTTGGGACATATTTCTCAACAACGGCCACAGCAGTCACCATGGTGAGCCCAGTGTTCCTATGGTAAAGGCAGATCAACAACAATTCACCCCTTTGGTTGAGCAGGTACAAACACTCACCACCACAGTTCAGACTCTGCAGTAAATGATTGCAGCCAACCAACATCAATGACAGCAGAGTCCTGCACCACCGTCGGTCCCATCGTGGCATAGTTGACAATCCCCCCTGGAATCTCAATGCCACCAACCAGAGCGACGATCTCACTATCCTCCCTCTCTCGCATGATGATCAACCCAATCACCAATGTGATCCACTCGATCTTGACATAAGAGTCGACGAGAAGATCATCATCTAAAGAGAGATCTCCAATGCAGGAAGCGACCCTGACCATCGTCAGAGTCTTCAGATGAAGATTCAACACCAAAATTTTTCAATGCAATGGAGAATCATGTCGATTAGATGATTTTGGGTGAAAGCTATAGGAGCTCGATCGACGGGTAGCAGAGCTCCAGGAGAGCAAAGATCCCACTGATGCTCTCTAGTATAATTCTCATCCCCCATTCTCCCGATGAATCATGGAAGAACCAATCCCATTTCGGTTCAAAATATCACAAATGGAGTCATACGATGGCTCTACCAGCTCGCTGGATCATTTAAATGCTTACAAGGCAACAATGATGGTCCAAGGCATAACAGATGCGCTATTCTGCTTGGCCTTCCTAGCCACCCTTCAAAAGGCTGCCCAAGTCTGCTACTCCAACTTGGAACTAGGAAGTATACACTCTTTTGAATAGCTGGAGCGACAATTCATGACCCACTTCAGTACCAGCCAGAGGATGCCATGGAATACCGATAGCCTCTTCTCCGTAGAGCAATGAGAAGGGAAATCTTTGAAGGACTATGTGGCGCGCTTCAATGTTGCCGCCCTCGAAGTCCTAGATTTAAATGAGTTCGTGGCTATGTTGGCCATGAAGAAGGAACTCAGAACCTCTTGATTCACTTTTTTCTTGGATAAGATATTTCCAAGGATCTACTCAGAACTCCTCACCCACGCACAGAAGTACATACAGACAGAGGAAGGCACTGTCACCCATCGTGAAGCTGAAGGCAAAAAGGTGGTGAAGAAGAAACAGCTTCAAGAGGGTCCGAATTGAGCTCGATTAGAAAAGCTGATCCTCCAAGAACTGACCTGCAACCCCGACAACGAAGCCCAAGGCCAAAGAGCCCATCTATAAGTACAATAATTACACCTCTCTGACAACTCCTCGAATAAATATCCTGATGGAGATAGAGAGAGAAAGCTACCTCAAGATGCCTTAACAAATGAGGACCCCTTCAAGTGCCCGAAATCGGAGCAAGTATTGCTGATTCCACCGAGATCATGGGCACGACATAGAAAACTGCATGCAGTTGAAGGATGAAATCGAAGCACTTATCCGACAAGGGTACTTCAAAAATACATTCATGATCACGAAGTCAGGTTGCAAATTAAAGTGCTTGACCAAGCTTCGGTCGATCCAGAAAATAGAAAACGACCAACTGCTGGAGTCATCAACATGATCTCGAGGCAACCAAGGGACCGAGAGGCAAGTTCTAAAGAAGAGTCATCCAAGAAGCAAGGTCAAGACAATCTAATATCCTCTTCAGATGACGATGTTCAAGGAGTGCAAACTTCTCATGGTGATGCTGTCGTCGTGTCTATGATGATAGCTAATTATGATGTAAAAAGAATTGTTGTGAATGTGTGATACTCCCAAGCATTGGGAGCCCATGAGAGGAGTCACGGTGATGATTTTGGGAGGCTAAGACCGGATTCGGGTCTTAGGGCTAGGACAGGAAAGGTCTTAGGGTGAAGATCTGTTTCTGACAGTAGAGGAGCCAACTTGAATTTGGATGGAGTCGACTCGAACTCGATCAAGCCAGCTCGAGATCTTGAGAGAGCTGGCTCAGATACGAAACAGAGAGCACCATTTTGCTAGCATGTGGTGGCACAACAGTCGAGCCTGTTATGAAAATCTCAGATCATGCTTACTCGAGAACACCAATGAACAGCATGAAAGCGTGGGCACCAAGGGTTTTCTTGGTTCTCTGCCTAGGGCAGCATGCAAAACCAGAGAAAAATGAAGAATTTAGAGAAAAAAGCTTTGTATTGGTTCCATTTAAAATATTACAAAGCATGAGTTTATATGTCCTTGGGTTTCCACATAAACCCTAATAAACTCCAACTAAAAAACTCTCCAGACTAATCCAAATGCACTCACCCAAACTCATATACACCTATGGTCTCATCATGCACTTACCCCTTGAGTTAGTCCCCTTAAGACCCATCAAATCAGACCTTAAGACCCTAAGATCAAAATCTGATCTTAGACCCAAAAGAAAATCCACATTGTTCTGTTCCATGACTCGAGCCGGCTCAATCAGAACTCGAGTCGGATCGACTGCCGTGCCAGTAGTGTGCCATGAAATGCTACTCTCTATTTAATTTTCGAGCCAACTCTCTCAGGGGTTCGAGCCAGCTCGAGCTGATCCGAGCCGACTCTACTACTGGCAGAATGTTTTTGCTTGATTTCTTGCTCCACCTTGCATCCCAAGTATCTGAAGTCCCAAATAAGCTCCTCAAAGTTCTCACCAACACAAATCTCAAGCTCGTGGAAGCTGTGCTCCACCTCCACCTAAGGACCATTTCCATCTTAGCAAACCTAGACTTTATTGTATCGACTCCACCTATGGTCACCTCCAAGGCTATAAGGGCACCACAGAATCTCAACAATCTCCGTCTTAATGCCCTCAAAGTCTTGACGATCACCACTCTTCACCGAGTCTGATCCTCTGCACGATCTGACCAATGAGGAGTAAAATCAATTATGCAGATCTTCTCGCCATCGCAATATATCTTAGCTCTGGAGTTATCCGAGAGACCGGCACCACCTCCCTTATGGCTGAAATCTCATCCTGCATCCAGGCACCTCTTCTGATGGTCCTTTTATCAGTGCCTATACCCACCACTAATCTAGCAGTTGCATCTGCTGCTACCTCTGTGACTCCACCTATCGCGCCACCATCTACTCCACCTACGACTCCCAACCGTCGTAGCTCCAACGACTCTCTCCATCACTACTTTAATGGTTCTAGTCACCACTGGCCCAACGGCTTTGACCGTCACTACTCTTGCGACTCAATCCATCATAGCATCAAAAATCTTAGAGTGATCGCAGCTCCACTCCCCTGCCTCCAACCCATCTATGGTCCGTGCTGGTGGAAATTTCCTCATGGATCTCTGAATCCTCTTCGTATCCTGTTATCGCCATAGCATCTATCCCTGATGCATACTCCTCTAGGCCCTCTCCTGGTGCCTGCTCACTACTATTCGAGTGCTTGGGAGACTCCACCTTCCTCCGCACCTCTTCGCCTAGAGCCCATGCCATGGCCATGGTCTTTATCATCACTTGTGAAGGAACCTCTCTCCGGTGCTCCTCCTCTATATGTGGACACACCTATCCTCGGTGCTCCACCTCTTTGTGATTCGAGGACCCACAATAGATAGCCTCGACAAACACACCATCAACTGTCCAATCTGCATCGATTGGATCTCTGGCCGATCCTCCATAGCTGAAGCAATCACCTCGGCCTCTCTGGATACAACAGATCTATCTATCTGGTACAACCGACTCCTCAATCTCCTCCCTCTCATCACAATCCTGCTACCCTTGGAGACATTCAGCACTCCTGAATCACTTTTGAAAATGAAGTCCTCCTCCAATTATCTAAGTGATACTACGCTCCTCCAGAGATCCAAAACATGATGCTCATCTGTCAAGATCCGCACCCTCCCATCATACATCCTTAGCTTGATGGAACCCACTCCTACTACGCCACAAGAGCTCCCATCTTCTACTGCCCCTTACCTACCTGCGTGTAAGAAGTAAACCACGCCCGATGAGGTGTACAATGATAAGAACTAGCAGAATTCAGTACCCACCGATCTGCCTCCTCTCTGTGACCAGCCGATAACATTAAAAGATCATCTGATACATCGCTCCTAGCCACTGCACTGGATGACTCCAGTCTGAAATTTTCTCCTTTTCTCTCTTCATTCGAGGATAATCTCTCTTCATATGCCCTAACTGCCGGCACATATAACACCTCACCTCCCTGATACTCCTTGGGGAACTCTGCCTCTGTCTCACATCTATCCTTCCCCTCCAAGACCTTTCATCGGCCACCATGGCATCCTGGGGAAGATCCGTATTACCCCTCACCATGCACTCCCTCTGCTCGTTCGTCTGAAGAATCGACACTATCTCTCATATACTAGTATCTTATTTCATACAACAGAATCATCACCAACAGATTGAAACTCTCAGATAGCGAGCACAGCAACATCAGAAACTTGTCCTCCTCCATCGTCACACCTAAATTGAGTAGATCCGTACTCAACTGGTCAAACCGCTGAATATATCCTAACACATCTCTACCTTCTTCCATCCGAAGGCTATAGAGTTGTTTCTTCAGCATGAGTTTGTTGCACATATTTCTTTCCATGTATAGGGAGTGCAACCTTGACCACAAACCTTTACGTGTCTTCTCTTTCAGCATGCCGTACAACACCAAATCTGTCAAACACCATCTGATCAGCGAACAGATCCTCTTCTCCAGAGAACTCCAAGCCTGATCTATCCTCTCCTTTGACTTTTCGTCCAAAGCCAGATCCAGCTCTTACTGAACCAACAGATCCTCAACCCTTATCCTCTACATCGAAAAATTTTCATTTTCATCAAACTTCTCAAAATCAATCTTTAGCCCACTACCCATGATGTCTCAAACCAAAATCACAAACAGCATAGATTTGATTGAGAAACAATACCTTGACAAGGAAATTTTAGATCCTGGGGTCTTCTTCCTTCTCCATGCTCCATCTAGCTCTGATACCAATTATTGTGAAAATCTCAAGTCATGGATATTTGAGAACACCAGTGAACAGCACAAAAGCATGGGCACCAAGGGTTTCCTTGGTTCTCTCCCTAAGGCAGCGTGCAAAACTAGAGAAAAATGAAGAGTTTAGGGAGAAAAGCTTTGTATTGGTTCCACTCAAAATGTTACAATACATGAGTTTATATATCCTAGAGTTTTCACATAAATCCTAATAAATCTTAGCTAAAAAATTTTTGGACTAACCCAAATGCACTCATCCAAACTCATGTACACCCATGATCTGATCATGCACTCACCCCTTGAGTTAGTCTCCTTAAGACCCATCAAACTAGACCTTAAGATCCTAAGATCAAAATCCGATTCCAGACCCAAACATAAACCTACACTATTCTATTCCACGACTCGAGCCGACACAGTCAGAACTCGAGTCGGCTCGACTGCCATGCCAGCAGCATGCCATGAATATTGCTCTCTATTTGGTCTTCGAGCCAGCTCTCTCAGGGATTCGAGCCGGCTTGAGCTGATCCAAGTCGACTCCTTTAAGATCCAAGCTGACTCCACTACTGGGAGAATTCCTTTGCTTGGTTCTTGCTCCACCTTGCATCTCAAGTATCCGAAGCCCCAATTAAGCTCCTCAAAGTTCTCACCAGCACGAACCTCGAACCCATAAAAATTGTGCTCCGCCTCTACCCTAGGACCACTCCTGTCCTAACAAACCTGAAGTCTATTGCACCGACTCCATCTGTGCTCACCTCCAAGGCTATGAGGGCACCACAGAATCCCAACAAAGTTGACTCAAGATTTGATCGAGCCAACTCAAGCTAGAAACTGAATCGTGTGTAGATTCTGGTTTTGACTAGGGTTGGGTTTTGATCTTAGGGTCTTGAGGCCTTGTTTGGAGGTCTTAAGGGGGCTAACTCGAGGGTTTGGACTGGGATTAAGTCCAAGGGGTGAGAGCATGTGAGACATGAATTAGACATGATTCGATGAATATTTTCATATGTTGGATTGAACCAAGAAAGTTATTTGATTGGACCTAATGGTTGTGTATAAACATACATAGGTTGTATTAGGATTTTCATAATGAAAGAAGTGGAATAAAGATCTTTTCTCCCTAACTTTCTCTCCTTTCTAGCTCCAATGCCAAACCCTAGCATCCTTCTCTCTTTTTTTGTTTCCTAAAGTAACATCTAGGTTCCATACGAGGTGATTTTGATCAGGTATGGAGGGGGTCATACCAAAGTTCTGTAATAATTGATATCAGAGCTCGATTACGTGTAGGAAGAAAAAGACATCAAAGATCAAGTTTCAGCCCAGATTTCTGTAGCACCCAGATTTTTCCTTATTTTCTTCCTTGTTGCTTCTTTGATTGAGGTGATCTCCCAGTTAGGTGGAGGGTTTTGACTCAAGAAAAGGTTGAAAGAAGATGGAAGAGATCTTTTTCAGATCTAATCCTATTTTTGGGGAGTGAGGCGTGGTATTGCAGAAGGATTAGGGCTGGTTGTTTGCTTGAAGGCTGCGATGGCTTCAAATGATTTTAAGGTGAAGTTTGAGAAGTTTAATGAAAAGAAGAACTTCACCTTGCGGCAGTAGCGGGTGAAGAATTTGTTAGTGCAGCAGCGGATCTATAAGGTCTTGATAAGAGAAAGATCGAAAAAGATCAGCACTGAGGATTGGGAGGAGCTAGAGAAGATTGCCTTCAACATGATCAGGATGTGCTTGGCGGATCAGATTTTATCAGAGGTCAGCATGGAAATCACGACGAGAGGCCTTTAGGAGAAGCTAGAGAAGATATACATAGGAAAAACATAACAAACAAACTCTGCCTGAAGAAACAGTTATACAATTTATGGATGTCCGAAGGAGGCGATCTAGTTGGTCACATCCAGAGGTTCAATCAGGTGTGCTCTAATTTATTGAATATGGATGTAAAGATCGAGGAAGAAGATTGGACATTATTGCTATTATGCTCACTCCCATCGGTGTACAATAGTTTGATCATAACCTTAGTATACGGCAAGGAGTCCTTAAAGTATGAGAAGGTTGTTGATGCCCTGAGGTCGAACGAGCAGCGGAAGAAGATCTGCAAGGGAGACTCTACTTCGGAGGCATTCACTGTTCATGAGAGGTGAGGTAGGTCTGGGAAGAAAGAAAATGTAAGGACAGATTGAAGAAGGTTTGAAGTATTACAGGTGCCACAAGACTAGATACTTTAAGAAGGATTGTCCGCTTCGGAAGAAAGAAGGAGAAGAGAGGGATTCCATCGGTACAGTCGCTGAGAGTGTAGGGACAAATGATCTCTTGATAGTTTGGAGGAGCCTGTGGGATGCGGTGCATCCGAGATGGCCTCAAAGAGGTCCATGAAGTACGGAGGATCCGGAGGGGCAATGATGGAGTTCGAGATGCGGCTGGAAGACAGACAACTGTGGGACACGACACAAACACGATAGGATACAGGAGCAGCTGGAGATAGGTAGTTGCGAAACCACAGCATGAGCACAGTCGGAGATAGATGGATGTGGAGTCATGACACAGATGCAGCCAAGGCATAGATGGCTGCATTGAGCAACAGAGATGCAGCTAGGACATAGGCAGTTGGGTCAGAGAACGGATGCAATCGGAACACAAGCAGTGGCTTGGGGCTATAGCACAAGCATGGTCAGAGATAGATGGTGGTGGAGCTACAGCACAGACACAGCCATAAAAATAGGTGGTTGTGGACCATAGCACAAGCGTAGCTGGAGAGACAGGCAACTGCGGAGCCACGGTATGGGTGCAACTGATTGCAGGCGGTTGCAGGATATGTACAGCTGGATACAAGTAGCTGCAGGATTTCTTGGAGGGAAGGCTGTGATCTACTTCAGGAAGATTCAGTTCTTTGTAGGAATTCATGGAGGACTGAGATCCAGGTGGAGGCTGCATAGTATCCAGACCGAGGAGGATACTTTGAAGGATGCAGCTTCAAGTTTCTTGATGGCAGAGGTATGCAAGGTGCAAGGTGTATGCATAGAACGTGGTGCACAGGAGATCCACTATGGCGGTAGTGGATACAGATGCATCAGATGCATGAGCATGGAGTATTGAAGGACAACAGGACACTGGAGGGTGCCAAGAGACAAGCAAGGCAGAAGGATCAAGCAGGTGGCTTGTGCGGGCTTGCCAAGGCTTAGGGCACCAAGGTGGAGATTGTTGTGAATGTGTGGTCTTTCAAATCTTGGGAGGCCATGAGAAGAGTCACAACGATGATTCCATGAGGTTAGGATCGGATTCGGGTCCTAGGGCTAGGACGGGAGAGGTCCTAGGGTGAAGATCTGTTTCTGATAACAGAGAAGCTGACTTGGAATTGGGTGGAGTTGACTCGAACTGGGTCGAGCCAGCTTGGGACCCTAAGAGAGCCAGCTCGGATATGAAATAAAGAACACCGTTTCACTGGCACGTGAGTGGCATGGCAGTCGAGCCGACTCGAGGTCGGATCGAGTCGGCTCGAGCTGGAAATAGAACCGTACGTGGATTCTGATTTCGATTAGGGTTAGATTTTGATCCTAGGGTCTTAAGATCTTATTTGGGAGGTCTTAAGGAGGCTAACTCAAGGACTTGGACTAGGATTAAGTCCAAGGGATGAGAGAATGTGGACATGAATTAGACATGATTCGGTGAGTGCTTTCATGTATTGGGCTAAGCCAAGAGGAGTTTTTTGATTGGACCTAATGGCTGTGTATAAATATACATAGATTGTATTAGAGTTTTCATAACAAAAGGAGTGAAATAAAGATCTGTTCTACCTAACTTTCTCTCCCTCTCTGGCTCCAATGCCAAACACTAGCATCCTCCTCTCTTCTTTGTTATTTTCTGGAGTAACTTCCAAGTTTCATGCGAGGTGATTCTGATTAGGTACGGAGGGGGTCGTACCAAAGTTCCCCAACAAAAGAGTACTTGTAGATAATGAAAGCTCCGTAGATGTTTTGTTTTACTCTGTCTTCTCTCAAATATGCTTACTTACTGACCAACTCAGGAAAGTTACTACCCCCTTAGTCGACTTCACAAGAGATGTAATTAGTGTAGAAAGAGAAATTACTCTCCCTGTAACTGCCAAAGCCGAACCCTGACAAAGTACTATCTTCTTAACGTTCACTATTGTCTGAATGCTGTCTGTTTATAATGCCATACTCGAACAATCAGGATTTAATACATTAAGAGCAGTTGTTTCAACATATCATCTCTTTGTTCGATTTTCAACAAGAAATGGAATTAGAGAGTTATGAGGGGATCAACAACTGGTCTGACACTACTTCATGTTCTCTATCGACAATAATAAATCTGAAGACCCTCTATCAATTGACAAACTAGATTAGAGAGATAATGAAAAAAGGAGTGAGCCAGTTGAATAATTAGTTTCAATTCCACTAGGAGAAAGTGATCCGATGAAGACTGTTCAAATCGGATCACTTCTGCCTACATCGGTACAAAAACTACTTCTTAATTTATTAAGAAGGAACGTTGATGTCTTCACCTGATCGACGGTTGATATACCTAAGATTCCCTCAGATGTGATAACTCATCGATTGAATACTAACCCAAAATTTAAGCCGATGAGACAAAAGAAAGTTTTACCCTGGAAAGATAAAAAAATAATTAATGAGGAAGTCGACAAACTTCTCATGGCAGACTTCATCAGGAAAGCCAATTGTCCGAATTGGCTAGCCAATGTCTTGATGGTAAAGAAAACCAACAAAAAATGGTGAATCTGCATTGATTATACCAACTTGAATCAAGCTTGTCCAAAGAACAGTTTTTCTCTACCGAAGATTGATCAGTAATCGATGCAACATCGGGGCATAAACACTTGAGCTTCATGGATGTCTTTTCAGATTACAACTAGATCTGAATGATGTCTGAAGATGAAGAGAATACAGCCTTCATAACTGATAAAGGTATCTACTGTTACAAAGTGATGCCATTTGATTTGAAGAATATCGAAGCAACTTATCAACGGCTGGTTAACAAAGTCTTCAAGGAATAAATCGATCGGAACATGGAAGTCTATGTCGACGATATGCTTGTGAAAAATATCGAAATGCATGATCACATCCGAGATTTGGAGGAAGATATCGATATACTCAGACGATACCAGATGAAGCTGAATCCAACTAAGTGCCCTTTTGGCGTAATAGCTAAAAAATTCTTCGAGTTTCTGATGATGCAGCAAGGAATCGAGGTCAACCCAGAAAGACAAAGGCCATCCTCAGCATGAAGCATCCCAACTCTAAAAAAGAGGTACAATAGCTAAACAAGAGAGTCATCACAATTAGTTGATTCATCTCGAAGTCGACAGAAAGGTGTCTGCCCTTCTTTAAGATCTTACGGCAAGAAAAGACTTTATATGGTCAGATGAATGCCGACAGACTTTTGAAGACTTGAAAGAAACTCGACTTCTTCCTTAGTACTTACAAAATCAAAGGAAGGAGAGATACTATATCTCTACTTAGCCACATCTTCAGAAGCAGTCAATTCGGTCCTCATCAGGGAGGATGAAAACCAAATTCAATGATCGATCTATTATGCAAGTAGAATACTCCACGATGCTGAGACCAGGTATTCGAAGGCAGAATAGATGGTCTACGCCCTTGCTATATCGGCCTAATAATTTTAACCATACTTTCAAGCACACTCATTAATCGTGCTAACAGACCAACCTTTGAAGGCAGTCTTGCAGCTACCAGATACCTCTGGTCGGATGGTAAAGTGGACGATTAAACTCTATAAATTTGACATATAATATCGGCCACAACCATCGATGAAAGCTCTAAGTCTTGACAGATTTTGTCATTGAGTGTATTGCACCCAATGACAAGTCTGAGCTAACTGGGAGCAAAGAGGCCGAACCAGAGTCCACTTAGGTGTTGCACATTGATGGAGCATCCAACACTCAAGAAAGTGGAGCTAAGCTCAGACTCACCAATTTCGAAGAGATAGTGACTGAATACGTCCTTCGATTCACTTTCAAAGCTTCGAATAACCAACCCGAATATAAAGTCTTGTTAGTCAGCTTAAAGATCGCAAAAGAGCTTGGTGTGAATAAATTGGAGGTGTTCACCAATTTGCAATTGATCATCGAGCAAGCTAGAGATGAATTTGAGGTCGGGGATCCGATCATGGTAAAATACCTGCAAAAACTAGGAGATTTCATCCAAACTTTTAAATATTTCAAGATCTCTCACATCCCTAAAGCAAAAAATGTATGTGCTGATGCGCTTTCTCGGCTGGAGACTACCTCTTCTAGTTCACTCGATCGAACATTTGTCGAATATCTTGAACAGCCGAGTATTGATAAAGTTGAAGGAGTACAACAAATAAATGAAGAACCAAGCCGGATGGACCCAATCATTCGGTATTTAATAGAAGAAATTCTATCCAAGTATTCATTAGAAGCCAAACGATTAAGATGGATGGCTCCACAGTATGTACTGATGGATGGATAATTATATAAAAGATCATTCTCTCTTCCGCTGCTCAGGTACTTGAGATCTATCGAAGTCGATTGTGTTCTTTAAGAAGTTCACGAAGAGATTTGTGAGAATCATCTAGGGGGCAAATCACTAGCTTATAAAGTCTTACGGCAGGGATATTACTAGCCCACCATACGAAAAGATGCTCTCGAGTTTGTTCGGAGGTGCGAAGTATGTCAAAAGTATATCAATATTCAGCATCAATCAACCAACCAGTTGACACCTGATAAGTACAATAAATATTCTAATAAAAACATCAAAATATATATTAATTAATTTAATTTTTAAAAATTGATATTTTATTTGTATTTTGCAGGACAAACAATCTAGCCAACTCAAGTTCAAAACAATGACCAAAAAGCTCTAATAAATCCGATTCATATGCGCCATTCCACAAGAATTAGATGCGGCTCACAAGAAAATATATTAAAATGGTATACAGCAGCCCAAAATGGTGTAATGCACGCCCAAAGAACGAATTTCAATGAGTTCATGGGAAGCAAATGGGGTCCAGTTGGAAAGTCTTCACGTAGATCTTTGGTGGTTTAAATGATTCGGGGCCACAGCATTTCATCATGCAGCTCACAGAAGATATTTTAAAAAGAAGCAAACTGGGCTTAGGTCTTCACATGGGCCAATTTTGAGCGGTCTTCAGTAGGGTCCACAAGAGATTTGAAAAGCCTTTGACGCAGTCCACAAGGGGTTCCTTCCAAGTGGTTCACAAGTATTTTTTGGGCACGAGACCCAGCATGAAATCGGGAGAGAGCTGAGTGCAGGCAACACGCGGGTGTGTGAAAGCGTGTGTGCGGCGTGGTTCAGGCAAGCACGGTATGGGCAGAAGAACATGGAGTGGACGTGGATGCACGGTGGGGATGTGCGATAAAATAAATAATATAATAATAAAAAAAAATTTAATCTCATATCTAAAAAATAAAAAAAAATTCTACCTACACATATAAATAACACCCTATACCTCCCTATTGAAGATATATCTCTCTCTACACCATAACTTTTATAGGGGCCCATGTGACAGACGGATATATCTATCTTTTAAATTTTTTAGTCATCTTGTTTCCACTTTCTTCCACCCTTCTAACATACGAGAAGGAGAGTCAGCCAGGAGAAGGTTGGCCCAAGCTAAGAGAGGGAGAGAAGCTAATTTATTTTCTGTTCCAACTCCAAGTCTCATTAATAGCTTAGGAGTTAAAATTTTGTATCAAATTTTATTCAGTAATAATTATTTTTTATTAATTTTTATAATTTTAATTTCTATAATAGAGTAGTTTAAATTTTTACATCTTTTTATTTCTAATTTTAATTTTATAAATTAAATTTTAGCAAGTAATATAAGATTTTATTTATTTTTTTCAGGCTTTAAATTAAACTATATCTGACTAAGCAATCTCTCTGAGATTTACGATGAAGCTAGAGCATGAATAGAAGCCTTCTCTTTTGAATTTTTTTTTTGAACTTTTAATTTTTAGAGTCTTTCTCTCTTCATCTCTCTTGTCAAGAGACTTGATGGGCTATCGTTAGGTCAGAATCTCTTCATAGTCCATGCTTGATTTGATGCAAGAGGGGATGATCGGTAGAAGGCTCACAGATCTCTAAATCCTTTCTTCTCCTTTCTTGTGAAAATTTTGATGGGTTATAGTTGAGTTTGAGCTCATTCATAATCAATACTTGGATAATACAAGAGAAGAAGGAGAAAGAAAAAATCTCTTAATTAGGATGAAAGTGAAATGCTTGATAGATCATAGTTGAGTTAAA
This sequence comes from Elaeis oleifera, assembly GCA_000441515.1. Classification (NCBI taxonomy): domain Eukaryota; kingdom Viridiplantae; phylum Streptophyta; class Magnoliopsida; order Arecales; family Arecaceae; genus Elaeis; species Elaeis oleifera. Next base: position 1,340,234 of record KE504750.1, on the reverse strand, counting down.
TCTCTTCATGATCCATGCTTATTCATATTTACATCTTAATCAAGAGACATTATAAGAAAAACCATAGGAAGACTCTAATTCATTGGTCTAGTAGATTCAAAAGCTCTAGATCTTTTAGATT
>KE504750.1:1311957-1323267 GCA_000441515.1 Elaeis oleifera | reverse complement strand
GTCTGTCAGCATAAACACCATCTAAACACAAAGTAAGAGGAAGTGATACCGAAAGCGCTGAAGAGATATGGATGTCACAGAGTATCGATCGGCCAGGTAAAAGTAATAAACAATTAACTCCATAATACTGGTCCCAGAGTGAAATGAACAGGCACTGCAGATAGGACCTACACCAGAGAAGCAAGACGACGACAACACTATATCTCCTGCAATGAATACCCAGCACCGAGGTGGCACAAAGCGTCCAGGAAAAAGATATGGAATATAGAGATAGCCAGCACATCTGTAATAAATGGCACCACGGCATGCACTGGAGAGGCAAAACCGCAAGCGAACCTGGAATATACGACCAGAATGTATCGACGGGTGCGAAAAAACCACATACACAGAGACAGGATAGGAGATGACACACTATCCATAGCAACAAGTTATAATATAAGAGTGGAAGATGCAAAGTAGAAGAAATATGGAAACAACAATTTATTACAATGCGCCGTTCAGAAGTGTGTGGAGAGTATGAAATATGAATGCATGCCAGTAGTACAGCAAAAAACCCGCGGCAATATAAAATATGAAGGAGCAGAGAACCAGAAGGTGTTAGTATAGGTCAATAATTGCCACCATTGATTAAATTGAGAAGGCCGCTGGCAGTTGCTGACAAGATATTGTGCTAGCCAAAAGAAGATAGCTGTCACAAGAAGAACAACACCAGTCTCGGAGCCAACTAAACCAAGATGAAAACCTGTTAAACTGTAATTGGGCTCCCATAAAACACTTTGCATTAGGACAGTATTAAGGAAATGAAACAGTGAACCATAAGCAAAAGGATGTGCGGTGTGATAAGACATAAAAAGTACACAGAACAGATGGATGCGGTAATAGAGAACGGCATCCAACTTGTCATATTGACTGCACAATGCATAGCCCATTTAAAAGCCGTGTCTCGGAAAATCAACTGAATATGCATCGGCCTGTAAAATTCGAAGTAAATCCGGGTATGCAGCCAATTGGACTGAATTAAGTAAAGGAGATCTAATCAAGTTGGAAAGTGCATGATTTGTACTGTAGAGGATTGTATGCATTTAACAAGCTACATATTGTTCATCCCGAAAGTGGATATATAGCCGTTGTCCAATGTAGTATTGCCGTGTCAAACCAAGTAACTCCATTTTCGAGAAAGAGAGTTAAAATTCGTAATCCTTTATGACTCAGTTATGAGGCAAAAGGTACACCGTCGAGGATCCAAACTTGATCTCTGTCTATCGCATGACTGCTGCAATTAGATGGGGCATACTTAATATCATGAAATGTGCTGCTTAATGCATTTCATGGTACTTGGTTAATCACAATTATATTGCATATGCCGATTGCTATAATTGGGAGACTGATTTCCTTCTATTCATGTTTGAATTGAGACAGATCCTGACTAGGGCACGACACCATTTATTTAGAGGGGCCAATTAATTGAAATGTTACATGCTTGATGCCATTTATTTAGAGGGACTAATATATTAATATGTTATATGCTTGATGCAATGAAAAATCCATCGATTTATTTAAACCATATAAGATAGAGAAAGAATGGTGATTGAGAAATGGATATGGAAACTGCGTTATGAACCTCATGGAAAAGTTTGGTGATTACGGATAATACTAAAAGGAAAATGCGAAAGATCATCGGGGAAAATATAGGAGACAGTATACTGCACCAACCTGAGCTGACACATTTTTAACCAAAAAAAAACTGAACTAACAAATCAAGTCATCAACCCGGCAAATTACGAAGTGATGTGATAGGTAGTCATACAAATAAATTCGTACAGAATTAATTTTTGCGGAGCCCTCTGGGCACTACATGCGCTTCCTACGTTTATCCCAAAAGATTTATACCGGCGTTTTCAACGTGATTATACCAGTCTACAGGCACCTAGTCCCACTCGAGGAACGAGCTCCAAGCATATGCTTTGAACGCAGCTGGGAAAGTTTGAATTGCCGATTCTTGGACTTAGAGTACTCCCTCTTCTATAAATTGGCTGCACTCCTCCTCCCACGACATCCAGTCCCGTGCTACACACACACAGACACAAAGAGAAGGAAAAAATGGCCTCCGAGATTATTAACAAGCCGTCAGCAACGGCTGTCTCAGTATTTGACTACGGGAAGCTATATGTGGATACGATCCCACAGTGAAACAAGGTGATGAATCCTCTCCGCCAAAGGATATTCTGGTAGTCTATCCTCAGGTTGCCGGGACCTACACGGTTGTTCTCTTCATCCAAGGTTACCTTCTCTCTAACACGTACTACACCCAGCTCCTGCAGCATGTTGCCTCTCATGGATTCATTGTGGTTGCACCACAGGTATGTATACAGACTTCAAATTCTCACCGTTGCTGCAAATTTTTAGACAGTAGACGTCCATTTGCATTTTTTTTCCCCCTTTCTAGTCTATAAACAGAAATTGTGGGTTCCCCCAAGATTGACTGCCTCTAATTCCACATTTAATTCCTATTGACTGGGAATCATTACTTCCCGGTCCTTGATTTCAATTGTCATTTTATAATTAATCCATGATCTATGGTAAAAAAATTCGAAGTTTGATTTAATAAAGAGATCAACTTTATGCAAAAGCATGCCTCAACAGCAGTGAAACGATGGATTAATTGGATATTAAGAATCCGAGTGGACCGGGTGATTTTTTTTTTTTTTGCTTATTTTGAACTAAAAGATCTTTTTAGAGAGCTAGAAAGAGAGCCGTTTGAGATATTACTACTTCATGCATGTGAAAATTATCTACGAATTTTTTTGATACAAACGGACGATCACATCAGTCTGGCAAGCCCGTAAGCCCGACGGGCAGTCCCTATCCTATCGTCAGATCAGTCATTTGAGTGATTAGTAACAAGCGCTGCCATTCAGTCTGCCACAGTAATTGCCTCTCTATGAACATGCTGAACTCTAACTGCAGCAGCGTAGCGAAAAGAGGTGCAGACATCCCGGATAAGAGGATGACCGCTGAGCTGCCTAGCACCTTTCTGAAGCCAAGCAACGATAGTGACAGAGTTACCCTCAAAGAAGATCCACTCCGTATGAAGCTGCTACCTAGCAACAGTGACCCCTACCCAGGCTGCATGAAGCTCCGCGGCAGGGATACAAGACTCAAAGAGGTGGGAGCCAGTAGCCGCCAAGAATCGACCCTTAGAACTACGGATAACAAATCAGCTCCGTCTCTCCCATCTCTAACACTGTCATCGAAGTTAACCTTGACAAACCCTGGAGGTGGGGCTCCTAAGAATAAAAGAACCTTACGAATCGTTGCCGGGCAGCCAGGAAGCTCCAAGGATCGAAAATGTCAGGGATCGGAGTGGCAGTGTCAAACCGACAATACTCCTAAGCAAGATAGACAGCTATATCTAAGATACGACGAGCAGGAATCACATCACCGTCAAAGACGAGGTTGTTACTGGATAGCCAGATCTGATAAGCAATGTAAGCTATCCACCCAGCAACAGCAATCAACCCATCACTCATATAATGATGAATCATATCAAAAAAGGAATCTAACCAGGGACCAGTATTCATCTCCCAAGGAGAATCTCTGGTCTGTCTCCAAATGACCCTCGCCCTCGCACAGTGCAAAACAGCATGCTTCGCAAACTCATCCTCCATCCCATAGATCGAACAAAAAATTCGAACCTCCATGCCCCGACTCCTGAGAAAAGCCTGAGTAAGAAGTCGATGCTAAACCAATTTTCAAAGAAAGATCCTCACCCGATGGTGAACCGTAACTCTCCAAATCCAAACAGCGTCTATCCTCCTAGTAGGCGACGATCCATATAACTGGGATAGGTCCCGCAAGGAGACCCTGAGACAGCAAGAATGCCTCCAAACCCTCACATCTTGAGTGGAGTGCAAGGGAATAGAGATGGCAAGAATCTGCTCTGCAAATGGGCCCCCAAAGAGCCGAGTGATCTCCTCTCTCCTTCAGCTGGAGCCAGCAGTAGAACGAAGTCAAAGATGCTCATATGATCGTCCACCTTAGTACTAACAAGGATCGACTAGTGGGAGAGAGGAAAGTCTGAAATCCAAACATCCTGGGTCACCTTCATCGATCGTCCATCTCCAATCAAGTATCTGATCTGGTCCAGGACATCGGATCCATGGGTGCAAATCTCCCTCCAATAAAAAGCATCTCCTAGAAGCATGGATGGGGGTCTCAGGGCTCCAATCACCGTAGCGGGCCCCATCATCCTACTCCACAAATAATCTGGCTGGATTAAGAATCTGGCGCATGCCGTGCAATCAAAGCCTCCCACCTCATCAACAAAGAGTGGATCCCTAGGCCACCATCCTGCTCGGACTGGCAAACCACGTCCCAGAAAAGAAGATGAATACAATGACAGTCGGAACCCCATAAAAAAATGACAGAACTTGCTACTCCATCCCTCTGATACAAGCAACCGATACAACCATATTGTCAAGAGGTAGATCAAAATAGAGCTCAACACCAAATGCACCATAGTCGTCTTGCCCATGAAGGATAGGGCATCAGCCTGCCAACCCTGAAGATGCTCCTGGACCCGCTGCTCCAGAGGTCTACACTCAGCCCATCGGAGACTACGGCCCATGATCGAAATGCCAAGGTATGATAGCGTCTCAGTCTGCTCCCAGATTCTAAGGATCTCTCTAATCGTTGATCTAACCTGAGGCTTCATTTTAGGGCTGAAGAGGACTGTAGACTTTTGAAAGTTGACCAACTATCCAGACGACCGACAGTAGGCCCTGACAATGGAGGCAAAGCGCTGCGCATTTCAGGCTGAGGTGCATTTGAGAAGAAGGCAATCATCTGCAAAAAAAAAGATATGAGAGAGTCAAGGTACTAGGGACAGGTCAATACAGCTCCAGGGCCTATCCTAGAGTGCCACTCTCGATGCCCTAGATAAAGCATCGGCACATAAAATGAACAAGTAGGAGAAAAGAGGGCAACCATAGCGAAGACCAATAGAGGAGAGAAAGAACTCTGTCGGAGAGCCATTGACAAGGATGGCAAAAGTTGGGCCTTCGATGTAGTCCATGATCCAGTCAATCTATCTGTCCCCAAAATTCAGCTCCTGAAGTGTCCACCGAAGGAAAGGCCAACACATCCGATCATATGCCCGCTCTATATCCAACTTGATCGCCATGAGACTGCGGCGATATGGCTCTCTGGAGGTCATACATAAACTCCTGGGCTAGTATAACATTGTGAGTGATAGACCAACCAGCAACAAAAGTCTCCTGCTCTGGGCTAATCAGGTGAGGGATCAATGGCTTTAGCCGCCCACCAGGACCGTCGCACATACTTTGTAGAGGATGGTATAGAGACTGATAGGCCTGAAGTGCTCTAGGAGCGAAGCATCAGGTTGCTTCAAAATGAGGGTGATCAAGGTCTGCTTCCACGCTGTCGATACACTCCTGGACTGGAAGGCTGCCTGTACCACCTCCATAACCTCCTCTCGAATGATCGACCAGTACCTACGAAAGAACAGCGAAGAAAACCATCAAGCTCTGGGGCCTTATCCTCTACAAGAGACCAAAGGACCGCCCACACCTTCTCAGAAGACATCGGGAAGTATCATTCTCCTGCACAGAAATGGAAGTCACCTACTGAGTACTTGGGATGGGATGGTCATCACCAAGCATCATCGTCCACCGATCCCAAAAAAAGTGGAGGATCTCTGTATGGATCCCTCCATCATCATCCACGACACTGCCATCCCTTCTCCGCAACTGCCTAATACGATTGGTAGACCTCTGGATTATGGTGGACTGGTGAAAGAATCTAGTGTTCCGATCTTCCTCTCAAATCCACTGGATCTTGGATTTCTGTCTCCATAAGATCTTCCGTTGCCGCAGTAGAGAATAATGCTCAGAGAGCCTACTGCGGAGCTCCCCTATCTTAATGTCTGCCTCATCCTTATCCTCTACAAGAGACTAGAGGGCCACCCACACCTTCTCAGAAAATATCAAGAAGTATCATTCTCTTGCACAGAAATGGAAGTCACCGGCTGAGTACTTGGGATGGGATGGTCATCACCAAGCATCATCATCCACCGATCTCAAAAAAAGTGAAGGATCTCCGCATGGATCTCTCCATCATCATCCACGACACTACCATCCCTTCTCTGCAACTGCCTAATACGATTGGCAGACCTCCGGATTATGGTGGACTAGTGAAAGAATCTAGTGTTCTGATCTCCCTCTCGAATCCACTGGACCCTGGATTTCTGTCTCCATAAGATCTCCTGTTGCCGCAGTAGAGAATGATGCTCAGAGAGCCTACTGCGAAGCTCCCCTATCTCAATGTCTACCTCATCTGCAGTAGATAATGATGCTCACTAAGATCTTCGCCATTCTGATCCTCCCTCATCCTGCAGCTTCACAATGTCTGCCTCAACCTGCTCAATCCGACGGCAAATGTCACCCACCTCCAAGCGGTTCCATCTGAGGAACCTATGTCTGGCCAGCTCCAATCTGTAGGTCACCTTATACCTTGCATCCCCACGGATCGGCATCCTTCACACCTCTGATACCAAGTCCCAAGATCTCGGATAAAAGATCTAGAATTTCTCAAATCGGAAGGGGTCCGGGACCGATCTAGACCATTCGTCGAAACAAGAAGCAAGCAATGATCCGAGGCTATCCTCGGCAGATGCTGAACACAGTACCCTGAAAAGCACTGTATCCAACTAGCTAAAGCAAGAGCCCGATCAATCCTCTCCCAAATGCGATCTAATCGGTGTCGGTTGTTGCACCAAGTGAATTTGAAGCTAGTAAAGTCAAGATCAATCAACCCAGTACTGTTGATGAACTTCTTGAACTTTCGAAACTCCACGCTATCCCCTACTGGAGTCGAGAGATCTCCGTCCAAAGCACCCTTCGATCCATGTACTCGGTGATCGTATAGACATCAGAAAGGAGCCAGGGTCTTCCAGACGTGATAACAAGAACCACCTACTGCTCACATTGATAGAAAGCATCCACTCTGACCAAATCGTGGTGCCACTGATAGAATACCGGATAGGTAGTATATATAGATTTCAAAATTAAAAAAAAAATAACAGTGAAAATAAAATGGGTTAAATCCTTTAACCCACATGCAAAAGATCAAATCTAGTCCTACCCAAGCTCAAGAGAAAACACATATATACAATCTGGAGTTTAGAAATAAATATGAGATCAGATCTCATTATCTTGGTGTGGATAGATATTCACTACTTCTGATGATCACAGATTCGTAGATGCTCAAGCAGTACACGTGTTCGGCCTCTACGGATATCCATCAGGATCAATTTCGAACTGATCTCTCCTCATAGAAACTCTTCTTCTCAAGAAGAATCTTAGCTTTGAACACTTTGATCAACACCTTGATCTAGAATGTGGGATCAACTCCTTCATCAGCAGTCTTCTTCTTCTTCTCTTCGATCTTCACTCTTAAAGTCACAAAGCACTACCTTTTGGTGTGTGGAAAAGGAGACGCCCAACTCTTGGGCGTGGAAGAGAAGAAAAGGAGGAGAGGAGGTGTGGAGAAGGAAGAGAGAGGAGTTTATTTCACCAAAGACTCTATTGGCTAGGAATCCTAAAGACATACCCTTTATATAGGCACTACCCTGACATAAAATAGGAACCCAATTATCTTAAAAAGATAGATTCTTATCTCATAAGAATTCTCTATCTTTTAATCTAATTTATTCAAATTAAATCAGATATATATGGTATATGATCAGCACCTTTAAGCAGGTATAAGAGGCGCCCATCTAAAATATGTCAGATAGTTGGGGCGTCAACTCTTGGTGCCACATAAAAGAATTTCTAGCCAAATAACAGGAGGGTGTGACCTCGCAATCTCTTATCCATGCCATGCCATATAAGAGGAGGCGGGCCCCTCTGCCATATCCTGGGATTTGGCATCCATTTCATACCAAAAATAAAATAGGTGCCACCCATTCTTCCATTTATTCCATATGCATACTTAGAGATAATTAGGAGATAAAGAAGAGATAATGTTAAGATAATTATGCTAACTAATTGACTTAATCAAATTCTTTGGGCTCACAATTAAGAGCTCAATTAAATCCAAATAGATTTAGATTAGGTTCAAGACTATAGACTTGATCAAATCAAAATTTTGAAAAGAATTAGGTTTAACTGTGTGCTAGTATGGTTCTCATGAACCTAATACGATTTCAATAAATCCTAATCCAATTGAAACTTCATAAGTCTAATTAGCAAATTTGAGATTAAATTCCTTAATATGTGATCCCATTGGTTCTATTCTATCTGGTAATAAGATATATTGTGATCTCCATCATAATATTATCGAAACTCTTTTCGATGGATTGAAATATTTTCAATTCTATCCTTCAAAGATCATCGATCATCAAGACGATGCCCGATGAGTTTCACAATCCATCAGTGACACCTAGCAATATGTAGTGGTAACTCAGTAGAATGAAAGTACGAACTCCTAGGTGTAGTTATCGTATGATTTAGTCCTTCTATCATGAGTCCTGACTTGATGGAGGTCATAGAGAACTCGTCAGACCTCATCGTCAGTCATATGCAAGATTGGCTCGACTTGAGTTTATTTATGAATCTCGTGAAAATTCTTTTTAGTATTCACACTTGCTTTCATTAAAGACTTTTCTGAACTTAATCTCGCAAATCGTATATGACTTCTCCTTTCTATCAAAATCGATAGATTCCATCTAGGTGCATCCTACTCCAAACAGTGAATCTGAACCTACTGAAGCCAACATACACAGCAAGAATCCGAATGGCTAGGACCAAGAGAATGTGCAGTCAAATCCAATAGCCTTGCTGCAAATAGCCAATGGCACCACAGGTCAAAGGATCACTCACACTACTGCAACATCGAGAAGACTACTGATGAGTGAGTAAATATCCATGTGATTCTCGTGTTAGTCACGTTCAGTGTAAATTATTCTCTAACAACCACCCATACCTTCACTCCAATGTCTCTGCACCACAGATCTGAGACTCATCTACCCATAAGGAAGGTGAACCGTGCACCGATTTCAAATAGATTGATCACTATCCTTCGTAATAATTTTTAATCAGGAGCATTTAGAAATTAATGACTAATTAATATATGTCTCAAATTTTTAACTCTTTAAGAATATATAAAATTATCTTTGTTAATTTTTAGGATAAATCATGAACACATAAACATGATTGAAAAAAAAATCTTTTATTGATAATAAAAAATTACAAGTATAAATTTTAGATCCTGGAATTACATAATGTGTCAGCCAATAATTGACTTGTAGGGCACAAATCCAACAAACTCCTACTTGACTGAAAGCTAATTGGCCATATACCTAAGACCCATCTTTTCAAGGTGAGCTTCGGTCTTCTGCTGGCTGAGAGGCTTGGTCAGCAGATCCGTCACATTCAGCACGGAGTCGACTCTCTATATCTCGATAAATTTCTTCTCGAGGTATTCGCGTATGATGTGAAACCGCCGCTCTATGTGCTTGAACTTCTGATGAGATCTGGGCTCCTTAGCGAGGGCTATGGCACCGTTGTTGTCGCAGCGCAATGCAATGGCATCTGATGGCATCACACCTAGCTCTGCAATGAACTTCTTAACTAAAAATTTCTTAGCAGCTTCAGAGATGGTGATGTACTCGACTTACATGGTCGAACCTACAATGATCGGTTGCTTGAAACTTTTCCAGCTAACCACACCATCATTACATAAAAGATACATCTCGATGTAAACTTTCTATCATCAACATCAGCCATAAAGTCTGAATCAGTGTATCCCTCAACTTTTAGCTCCGATCTTTCATTAAAGATCAACATCAAATCCTTAGTCCTTCTCATGAACTTAATATGTTCTTAATAGTAATCCAGTGTTCTTCATCTGGATTCGCCTGATATCTACTTGTAACACTCACAGCAAGTGCTATATCAGGACATGTATATAACATGGCATACATAAAGCTCCCTATTGTCAAAGCATAAGGGATCTTGCTCATGCACTGGATCTCCTCAGGTGTGTCAGGACACATCTTCTTAGAGAGATGAATGCCATGTCTAAGGGGCAAAAGATTCCTCTTGGAGTTTTTCATGCTGAACCTCTTCAGCACCTCCTCTATGTATATATGCTGTGAGAGTCCTATCATTCTCTTAAATCTATTCATATGGATCTTTATACCGAGAATGTAGAAATCTTCTCCTAGGTCTTTCATAGCGAACTCTTTCGACAACCATACTTTGATCGACGTCAGCATGGGAATATCATTTTCAATCAGGAGGATATCATTCATGTACAATACGAAGAATATGACAGTGCTCCCACTGACTTTTTTGTACACATACGGCTCTTCATTTTTTACGGAATCAAATATTTTGATCACATCATTGAAGCGAGTGTTCCAACTTCGAGATGCTTGCTTAAATCCATATATAGACCTTTATAGCTTGCAGACTTTGTGATCACTATCACTGGACGTGAAATCCAGAGGCTGCTCCATTTAGATATCTTCTTTAAGATATCCATTTAAGAAGGTAGTTTTCACATCCATCTGTCAAATTTCATAATCATGAAATGTTACTATGGCAAGCATAGTACGGATGGATTTCAGCATAGCTACAGGTGAAAAGGTTTCATGATAGTCAATACCTTCATGTTGACTATAATCTTTCACGACTAGTCTTGCCTTATAGGTCTCTACCTTACCATCTGACCCCATCTTCTTTTGTAAATCCATTTACACCCAATAGGTACAATACCTTTAGGTGGATCTACTAAGGACAAACCTGATTGGAATGCATGGAATCAATTTCTGACTTCATTGCTTCCATCCATTTCTCGAAGTCTACACCTAACATTATCTTATCGTAGATTTTGGGATCATTCCTAATGTCCCTATCTCCTACAAGAAATTCTTTCTCTAAATCCTCTGTAAGAATACCTAAGTATCTTTCAAAAGGATGGGAGATCCGACTTGATTTACGAGGTGGAGGAGGTATCACATTTACTGGCTCATTATTAAGTTCAGGTTCTTAGACTCGATGCTCTTCAGCGACTTTCTCTTCGAGCTCAATCTTCCTTCCACTACCTCCATCTTGGATAAACTCTTTTTTCAAGAAAACGACATGACGGCTCACAATTGCATTGTGATACTCAGGAAGATAGAAGTAGTATCCTATAGTTTTCTTAGGATATCCTATAAAATGAGTCTCAAAGAATCTAGCCTCTAACTTGTTCGCCTGCTGTCACTTGACATGAGTCGGACATTCT
>KE504750.1:1283311-1306822 GCA_000441515.1 Elaeis oleifera | reverse complement strand
TATCTGATAAGTCTCATAATCCACCAGTGACACCTAGCAGTATGTAGTGGCAACCTAGTAGAATAGAAGTACGAACCCTTAGGTGCAGTTATCGTATGATTCAGTCCTTCTATCGTGAGTCCCGACTTGACGGAGGTCATGAAAAATTCGTCAGACCCCATCATCAGTCATTTACAAGATTGGCTCGACTCGAGTTCATTTGTGAATCTCGTGGAAATTCTTTTTTAATATTCACGCTTGCTTTGGCTAAAAACTTTCTGAACTCAGTCTCGCAAATCGTATAGGACTTCTTCTTTTCTATCAAGATTGATAGATTCTATCAGGTGCATCTTACTCCAAACAACGAACCTGAACCTACTGAAGTCAACATACACAGCAAGGACCCAAATGGCTAGGGACCAAGGGAACATGCAGTCAAATCCAGTAGCCTCGCTGCGAATAGCCAATGGCACCATAGGTCAAAAGATCACTTACACCACTGCACCATCGAGAATACCACTGACGAGTGAGTAGACATCCATGTGGTTTCGTATTGGTCATGCTCAGTGCAAGTTGTTCTCTAACAACCACCCGCACCTTCATCCCAATGTCTTTACACCGCAGACCCGACCCTCATTTATCCATAAGGGAGGTGAACTGTGCATCGATCTCAAATGGATTGATCACTTCCTCTGTGATGATCTTTTGATCGGGAGCATTTAGAAATTAACCACTAATTAATGTATGTCTTAAATTCTTAACTCTTTAAGAATATACAAAATCATCTTTGTTAATTTCTAGGATAAATCATGGACATATAAATATGGTTGGAAAGAAAAATCTTTATTAATAATAAAAGATTACAAGTATAAGTTTTAGATCCTGAAATTATATAATGTGTCAGCCAATAATTCGCTTCTAGGGCACAAATCCAATAGCCACATCACCAAAATACCTCTAGATAGACCACGAGACTCCACTACATAAGAATCCCAGGCTATAAGGATCCGCAGTCTGGCCGAACCAGTCCAACCTCGAAAAGACGAGTTTCGCTCAGCATACAAACATCAGGACCATGCTGCTGGATCAATCGATCAAAGGTCGACCAAAAGAAAGCTTCCCCACCTCCGATAATTTCAGAGCAAGATCCTCATAAAGAAGACTCACCAGGAGAAGGGCCAGTACTCATATCCCCCTCAACTTGAGAGTCCACCATAGCCACATCTGCCATCGAGCCCTCCCCTCCGGAGGCTGCCCCTTCCTCGTGGATGGCCTGTCCGAGCCACCGCACTCTCATGAGAGGGGACCTCCATCTCAATCGCAGGCCGGCACTTTGACACTCCTACTATCACCCGAGCACCATGCAAACAGCAGCCTATTCCTGGCTCCAATGGATCCTCCTCTGCCTCAGTGGGGGCTCTGGCCATAAAGATGAAGACACCAAGACCCCGAGGTGCCACTGGCATCTCCAGATCTACAGAGGAAGGGACCATGGTCTTGCCTTTAGCTTGTTTTTTTGGTCCTACCTTTCTTGGAGCCCTCCAGGCCCAAATCCTGGCTAGTGGGCTTTAAAATATTTCAAGTGTACCTAGCTATCAGACTTTGGAAGTCTCTCTAAGAGTTGTTTTGTCTATTGTTGCTCAGTCCATCGCTGCCATTCCAAATTAAGCGTCTTATATTTTGGTGCGTCAAATCTTAAAATCCAACTCTTACCAAAAAAATCTTAAAATCCAACGGTTGGGAATTGTTTTGGACTCTTATGTATGTGGTCAGGTAGGAGTGTTTCCTCTCTCTCTCTTAATGTTTTGTTTACATAATATATTCTTTCCTTATTCCATCCAAAAAAAAAACAAGATAACATGTTCAGTTTAGTCAAGCAAACCGGATATCGATGAATTCTGGAAGACTTTTGCTCTCCTAAGATTTTGCGTCGACCATTGTTATTGGCCTACATACCACCACGTTATCCAACTCCAGATCTTCCAATGATATTTCGATATTTAAAAATGACTCATAATCTGCAGTAGGCCAAGATGGAAACGTTCCACCACCACTCACGAACTCAATAATATCTCACTTAGGTTGTGGCTCCTAGTGCGCCAACTGTTCGACCTAATCTAAACCTCAAAACCCATCAGCCAATGAAAAGAAGGTAAAGATTTCCCTAGATAAGGACTCCTATCTCTTTCCATTCCTCCCACCGCCTTCTTCTGTTATTAATACCCAGCCACCCACTCCATCACTTCCAGGAAGCACTTCTCCTCCGACTCTCTCCTCTTACCACCAGTCACACGACACAAACCTCCTGCCCTTCTCCATCCAACCATGGCTGCCACCATGGCTCTTCCTCCCCTCACTCGCCGGCAAGGCTGTGAAACTCGCCCCTCAGCCTCCGACATCATAGGCGAGGGCAGGATCACCATGCGCAAGAGCGTCGGCAGGTCCAGGCCCGTCGTCTCTGACAGCCCCTGGTATGGCCCGACCGTGTCAAGTACTTGGGCCCCTTCTCCGGTGAGCCTCCCTCCTACCTCACTGGCGAATTCCCGGCGACTACGGGTGGGACACTGCCGGCCTCTCGGCCGACCCGAACCTTCGCCAAGAACCGTGAGCTCGAGGTCATCCACTGCCGTTGGGCCATGCTCGGCGCTCTTGGCTGCGTCTTCCCGGAGCTTCTCGCACGCAACGGCGTCAAGTTCGGCGAGGCCGTCTGGTTCAAGGCTGGTGCCCAGATCTTTAGTGAGGGTGGTCTGGACTACTTGGGCAACCCAGCCTGATCCACGCTCAGAGCATTCTGGCCATCTGGGCCTGCCAAGTTATCCTGATGGGCGCCGTGGAGGGTTACCGGGTTGCTGGAGGGCCGCTCGGCGAGGTGACCGACCCTCTGTACCCCGGCGGTAGCTTCGACCCTCTCGGCCTGGCCGACGACCCGAGGCCTTTGCGGAGCTGAAGGTGAAGGAGATCAAGAACGGCAGGCTGGCCATGTTCTCGATGTTCGGGTTCTTCGTGCAGGCCATCGTCACCGGCAAGGGCCCGTTGGAGAACTTGGCCGACCACTTGGCCGATCCCGTCAACAACAACGCTTGGGCCTATGCTACCAACTTCGTCCCCGGCAAGTGAGCGAGATAGTGTGTGCTGCTCAGTTGTTGGAGTTTCTGCTGTCGTACGATTTGGGCTTTGAGTTTGTTGGTGATGTACATTAATCTTTGCAATGGCGACTTGTACTTTTGATTGCTAATGTTTCATCCTGATCCCTTAAAAATTTAGAATGGTTCAACTTGTCCTAGCCATTATCCATAATTAACAAATAAGTTGGATATAGATTATATAGCTGATGTCAGGGCAAAGCATCAACCATGATGCTGTTAAGTGGAGCCAGCACATCTATTGGGATGCCTGTGACTAAAATTGCATAATAAGTTGAGTTGCTTATTGGCTGTAAGCCTGTAACTTAGAGCTATCCTGTAGTAGGTTGACTCATGGTTAAAATAGTTGCAAGATGAGTTGTAATGGGTCAGATACATATCTTAATAATAATAATAAAGATTTTCTTCTTCCCTTTCGTTCTCCTTCACTCGATCTTCTTCGCTGTTGTCGCGCTCACCCTTCCACCTAGATGCTGCCATGCACTGCCTCTAACCCCTACTTTACTTCTCTTTTTATTCTTCTCCACTATCCTTGAACCTGCACTATCGCTAGCTCTCTCCCTATTAGTTTCTAAGTCGGTGCCTAGGCTCTCATCATCGGCGGTTTCGATGCTGACCTCTTTGTTCAGAACATCCTCATCTTCATGGATGTCAAGTGTGCCAACCTAGTTTCCAATCTCAAGATGTTCGATGGAGATGTTCTTCTTTTTTTTCTAAATTTTTTTCCAAATACAAGAAGTGACTAGCGAGCTTCCTTCTAAGTCGATTAGTGTAATTAAGTTTGTGTAACAGTATAGCTTCAACCATATGGGAAGAGAGTGTGTTTGGGTTGCTTGGATGACTGGCGTCCAGCACTCCCGGAGCAAGACCATCACGGATGCCGGGTCCAATTTGCAAACGGATAGGATAGCAGGGATAAATCATTGTTGTCCTAGATTTAATTGCAGGGAAAGATGTGGTAAATTGTTTTTTCATTAACAATTTTATCCCCATCATGATTATGACGATTGTTTTTTGATGAAAAGACAAAATAACCTCATTTTCTTGGTCATTTTAATTAATAAAGTTGGGATAAAAAAAACTGGGAATGCCTAGTTCCTAGGCAACTTAGCTATCGTTGTTGCACCGAATTGTTGGATCCGCAATACCAAGCTCAAAAATGGCACTGTTTGCCATTTATTCCCGGGATGTGAAGGAATGAACGGCTTATCCCACCCCTTATCTTGTTACCAAAAAGGATAATGGGGAATTTATGCTGAGTGTCCGACCCACATGGAGAAAGTATACCCAGCTCAGCTGTACACTGGGCCAATAAAATAGTGCTGAATGAAATAATAAGTCTAGACCAGTTCTAGACCGACAACGGTATTCCAATGCTCGATCAAATAATAAGTCTTAGAAGGTCCTCCAGAATAGACCGAGTAGTAGGTCTTCAAGTCAATTGCATGGCTAAAACAATAAGCATATAGACCGAAATACCAAGAGCATAAGCTGAGTGGTTATGATATAGATCGAGAGGAATGAAAACTGTCGGTCTAGGATGAGAATTTTAATAAAACAGAGTTTAAGGATGATTGATGCCACATCCATGATGTGGGAGTAGTAGTCAAACAAGCAAAATAGTAAAAAAAATTGTGACACTGCCTATCATACATGGTAATAGTGAGATGTCATATGCTAGCAAGAACAAATGTTAAAACTAAGTGATGACACCCATTCTACCATTACTTAGGATATAAGTAGAGTGAAGCACTACCTATCATGCGAGTCAATAGTAGTCTATATGGCATATAATGCTAAGATAAGTGTCAAGACAGTTGATGAGACTTATAAATATGACATTATATTGCTAAATAAAGGATTTTTTTCGATATTTAATATATGAATGAATTTTATTCTCTCTTAGCTTTATTTTATCTCACACCTTATTTACCACTAGAATTTTGTCTTATACATAGCATTATTTTAGTATTATCTTACCATAGCCCAGCCTATGAATTATCCTAACCTGTCTTCCTCCAATGATAGTGAAAGTCTTTGAAAATCAATGTATCTGGACCTCTGCTACTCCTGTATCTTCCCTTTAATTACTATCTTTCGACTGCTCTAATACTGATGCCCTATCTGTCCTCCTATTGATTATGTTGCTGTTAATTTGTCAACAGGCTCTCTAGCATGTCCATCTCCTTAGGCAGAAGTCTTGTATCAACATCATTGCTCTCCTTAGCCACCCCTCCCACCATCTCCTCGTAGACCTCCGCTTTCTACAGCCTCAGCACCTCTGCTGCATTGATAGCGACACGGACGATACCATGTTGATGGTCCGCACAACCTCACCGGCTGGATCTATGTACTCAAGGTCATTTGCAGCAACATGAGGATGCCAGCCGCTGCTAGAGCCGCCGCAAGTTCAAGGAACTCTGCATCGTCGACAACCCTAGTCCACTGCCACGGCATGTATGACCTCACCAGCGAGAACCAGATCCTCCTCGAGTACATGGATGGTGGCTTCTTAGAGATTGGTGACATGGGTAACCTCACACCAAATCAAGTGAAATGAATATGTAATGGGCTAACGCAGCTGATATCTAGACTTTTGAGAATCAACATGCTGCATATCCTTGGGAATTCTTTATACAATTTAAGATAACAACTGGTATATGCATTGTTGGGATATACCGACTGGTCCCGACGCCGACTGATCCCGACGCCGACTCACCAACGGATCCCGATGCTGACTCACCGACTGATCCCGACGCCGACTCACCAACGGACCCCGACGCCGACTCACCGACTGATCCCGACGCTGACTCACCAACAGATCCCGACGCCGACCCATCCTCGAGATGGACCAACCGACGACAGACTTCACCCGTCCGACGATGGACGATGCCGACAGTAACTACCGACGATGTCCGGTCCGAGTGTGTCGGTCAAACAGGCCAACACAGCCTCCGACCACCCAAAAAGCCGAACTGGCACCACCGACTTTCCGTCGGTGGGACAGCCAACGTCCGACTCCTACGGACCCTTCTAAACACCGACCGTGCTCTCGTGTCACCACCCGACAGTCAAGTCCCGACATATAGTCGGTCAGCCCTTTCAAAGACGCCGAACGACCGGCATGGGCTGCAGTCCTGTCAAGGACAGGCCCGTACGACCGCCAGGGGGCGTTACCCTGCCAGGAACCTGGGGCGCTGTCCTGCCAAGGACACGAATTAATTCCTAGGATTTGTCAACCCGTCGACGACATGACAACTCCCGACGATTTGACAACTCCTCAGTTGTCTACATCACCCACGGCGGGCCATACCGCCTCCTACTATAAAACGGGGTAAGACAACAGCTTGAGGGAGGTTGGTTTTCTCTTCCTCTCCCGCTCCATCACTGAGTTCTCCTGATTCCTCTCTACTGTTGCCTAGTCTCTTCTCTGACTTGACCGTCGGAAGGTCCCCGCCGGAGACATCTCCGGTCAGTGCGGACTTTTCTTGCAGGTGCTCGTTTCCGGCGATCAGGCGACGAAGAGATTGGTCGCAACATGCATCAATATGAGGAAGGCTGGCTGCCTACAGAGATTGTTGTTCCTCATAAAAAGAATATATAGATGTGACAAAAATATTGCCGAAATTAGTTTAGGCTGACAGCCAATAGAGAAAGTTAGTTTGGGCATGGACCACCGGCGAGACACTCACCATCTAAAATACATGAGCCTCAAGAACCAGGACAGCACCCAGTGAAGCCCTTTTGATGATACATACAGCTGATAAAATTGATGGTCTATACTCTATGCTGTAGCTACATGTGATTGAACCAAAATTCCTAGGCTGGCCACTTCTCAACTCCCTATAAAAAAACTGGGAGAATTCAGTAGTGGATCAGTATCTTCGTGGCCAGATCTGGTTAGATTTGGAAGACAATGGTCTTTGAGTGTTAATGCCAAAATCCAGCCCGGCTAAGGCCATCTGAAGGGCATTGTTTGATCCTCCATGGTAGAATATGATCTATTTTAGAGTCACAGATTTGCAGACAAAAGAACGAAAAGTTCATCGGATTAACTCCAGTCGAATCATCCGACGTTTAAGTCAGGTCGCACTTTAAAATAATAGTAAAAAAATACTAGATGATCAAAATGATGTTATCCTATTCTGATCGACATCTGATCTATCTGAAGATGATCGGATCTAATCGATATCTGATCGATCCAAAAATGATCAGATTTGATCGGCAACTGATCAATACAGAGATGATTGGATCTGATCGATATCTGATCGATCTGAAAATGATCGGATCTGATTGGCATCTGGCCAATCTGAAGATCATGAAATTTAATTGACATCTGACCGATTTACAGATGATCGGATCTGATCGATGTTTGATCAATTTGATAATAGTCGGATCTGATCGGTGTTTGACTTTATCTTGATCTCTTCATTTCGTTCTTGATCTCAAGATAGATCTTCAAAAGTTTAGCTTTTGACTTCATCTTCATCTCTATTAGAACTGTCTTTTTTTGAGGAACCACTTCTACTAGTGCTGTCAAATGGGTCAGGGCCATGGCCGTCCATTTGATCCTAAAAATGAGTTGGATCGGGCTGAGAAATCTTAATTCATTTATGAAAATGAGCTTTTTGGCCCGATCTTTGTAGCCCATGAGCTGAACTAGGTTAAGATCGGATCAACTTATGAGCTGACCCATATCTAATCAGGCAATCACTTGATTATAAATTTAATTTTATTTATTTAAAATTTATTGTTACTTGACTTCTTATTACTCGGTGAATACTGAATTTAATTTCTCTGTGATGACTCCGGGAGGAAACTATGAAAGCGACTTCATTCTACCGATCCGGCCCTGAAAAGAAAAAACCATCTCAAAAGCTTTTTAATCCTGTTGACCAGAAAAGAGAGATCTGTACCAGGATGCTCAGCCATCACGTGTGCGCTGGCTACTCACACACTTCCTCATCATTCACATGAATATCCGGACCTATTAGCGGAAGAAACCTTGACGTGGAAAGAGACCCTTCTTTCATATATTTAAGGTAGAGGGGACACCAATTGAAGAAAGGAAGAGGGCGAAGTCCGAGAACGGATGCCGTGGACCGAGCATGCAGATGATGAAGCAGTTTGTTGGAAATAGTCGACCCATTGTCTCTCGAAATGTCTCCTCGGGGAGAGAGAACAGTTTGAGCAGAGCACTCAGACCCGTCACTCTGGACAGATATGAGCGGTATCCTTAGACCTTCAAATGTTTTATTTCTGATGCTTTTGAATATATTCACACTAAAATTGTATGGATGATCCGTTTAAAAATAATAATAACAAGGGACAGTTTGAGAAAGCGCCGCATTCTTGGATGGGAAGGGTTCCATGAGGCGCGAATATACGTGGAGCGCCTGTGAGAAAAAAAAGAAGGAGCCTGTTGGATTTGTTTTGGCCCGAGTCATTCGGATGGAGGGGAAGGCTGTTTATAGCACGAGGGGACTCTCGGACGCATTATCCCACATGGCTATTTTTTAGGCAAAAGATCTGGATGAAGATTTGGAGAAAATGGAAGGAACGGATGGTCCCAATAAAACTAGCAACGAGGGAATTTATTTGGACTTCTTCTACGCGGGATTGGCCTATCCAATTTGCTTGATGAAGAGTGAAGACTTTTGTATCTATCATAGCCTGTCTTTTTTAATCTGAATTCCTTAATAACCTTTCGAATATTTGAATTGATTTGAAATTGATTGCCACCAGACAGGTTGTAACCATACCATATCACCGAGAAACATCAAAGTTCCTTCACCGAGATGCTGCTGATGTTCTTCTGAGAATCCTGCCTGAGAACCGTGGTTACATGGGGAATCCGAGGTATCAAAATGTGCGGCCTGCTGACGTTCTCGAACCCCACCATGCTGACTCCGCCCGGAAAACTGAAGCTTGTGCTGCGTGGAAGAGCCGTCGACGTTCTCCTACTAGCTCCACGGGCCCATCTGGGAGCGTACTCACCCTGTGATGAACCAAAACATTCTCAATAGGACAGGAAAGAAAGCTAAACAACGTAGAAAGCAATGCAGAATTAACGTCCTTGCCTGGCGAGGAGGCAGAAAGCGGTTTGCTCTTATAAATTGCGAGCCTCGAGCTCCCTCCCCGTATCTAAATCTTCTGCTCGCAGAGACGCTGAAAGGAGTTCCTCTGTAGCTTCTACGAATATTTGCTGAATTCCAAGAACCTCCGTGACGTGACGCTGCATCAGCAAGTGGGGCAAAGTTATTCAGATAGATGCCACTTCTAGCCCGAGGTAGTATATATCCTGTGCCAGCACGAAGTAGCATTGCTGGAGACTGCTGGAAAGCGTTGCTTCCAGAGCATGCTTGCTGGATGGCAGCAGAGGGCAGATGATGCCCTGAAGGGTGGGCTGGTTGAGAGTAGGAAGGCAGAGTAGGATGTTGAGTGAGAAAAGAGCCCGAGGAGATGCTAGTGTTGGGCATGCTCTGAGTAGGTCGCTGAGAGGTGAGGTATGCTGCTGGCCTCAAAGCCTGCATGGCCAAATTACAATCAGAAGAAAACAATGACAACAATAAATAGAAAATTTATTAGATAATAATGGATTGCTGACAATGACAAAAACCCGAAATGTAAAAAATTAGAGTGGCAGCAAAGCAAGCATTGACAGAATGTATAATTCAAAAATCCGGCAACAGAAGGCAGCTGATAGAGCAAAGTCGTTCACTATAAGCAGATCGATCCAATCAATATGATCAGGACTAAGTTCCTTCTTTGTTAGGGGTATCAATGAGCTTATTAGCACAAAGCCAAGCAACGTTAATTTAGCTCAAGACAGACTTAGCTCAAGAAACAGCCTATTTGGTCTAAAACAAAAATTGCAAAGAGGACGCCTACCCGAACTGAAAGCCTGCTTTGCAGTTGCTGCTTTTGCACTCCACAACACCAAATATGCACTCACGGATTGCAAAGAAAACCTCACATAACAAAGGATGCTTAGAATAAAAATTATGAAATTGTCAAGAGAATCTATGAAGGAAGCTCTGTTTTAAACTGCAACTAAGATGTTCTCCAAATACATTGATCCAAAATTCTCTTCTTTGAGAAATCCAAACTCATTGGTGATCAAAGTTCAATGCATGGTTACCACAAACACCATCACTTGCACTTGAATTATCATGCACCACAGTCACAATTCAAGGGGAATTAACAACCGATCCCCATCATTCCCCACTCCCCATTGCCCTAATTAAGTTTGCATACAAATTTCTCCAACATCATCACCAAGGAGATTTGTGTGTCTATGGCCATCTTTTGGATTTCCTAATTCCACTATGGTACCTAAACTCCAATAACATTTGGAGAGCTTTTCTCACTCTATCACCAGCACTTTCTGATCCTCTGCACAATGACATTCCAGCAATACTACTGTACTTTGAACCATCAAGATAAGTTCTAACATAACTTTGTCTTGAAGAAGAGCAACATAATAAAATAGCAGCTTGCCTTATCCATTACTATTCTATGGTGGCACATTTTGTCCATCACATTGGTAAGTTGTTCTTTCCAAGGGTTAGCCTAAATCGAGAAAAAAATGACCTCAACAGATAATTTTTTTTCTCCCTATGGGATTCGGGCCAGCCCACTTAGAAGGTGGTCCTCGATGGTTGTAGAATAGACCCATTCCAGCCTACAATTCTGTATTTTGATTGCTGGGCCACGAATTTCATAGGATTTTGGGCTCAACCATCCAAATAGGCCCTAAGACAGTTGGGTTGCAGAGCCTCCTCAAGACTATTGTCTTAGATAGAGACGGCAAAAATCCATGAATTATTTATGGAAAACACTCTGAAAATGCTCCACATGAACAATTTTCCATGCCATACCATCCACAGGCTAACAGGCAGACAGAGATGCTAAACAGGATTTTAGGAGATCTTCTAGGATGTCTCATAGGAGATCATGTGTCTGGTTAGGATCAGGTGCCTTCAATCACAGAATTTACTTACAACAGTTGCATCCATTGGTTACAGGTCATACTCCTTTTGAGATTGTCACAGGCTACTAGCCAAGGAACCAACCTACAGATTTGATTCCCTACCATGGCATGTAGAGCTAGTGAGTTAGCAGATTCATTTGCTCATTATATGTATAACTTGGATGCTGAAATTTTCTGAAAAATAGCTTTGAGCAATGAAAGCTACAAATCTACAACAGATGTACATTGCAAGTATCAAGAGTATGCAGAGGGAGACATGCTGATGATTTGAGTTCCCCAAAGAGGTTCCTGCAAGGAATCCTGAAGAAAGTACATATGAGAAAGGTCCTAACATATCTTGCGAATGATTGATGTGAATGCTTATGTGTTGGATCTTCCTAAAGACATGGGGGTCAATCTTATGTTTAATGTGGAGGACTAGACACTCTATCGGGAGCCCACAGATATATCTTTTGAGCCTTTTCCTTCTTTCTTTCCTACTACTACTGTTGCATCTTCCATATCTCCACCATGTTCAGTGTGTACATTCCTGCAGCCTCACACTCCACCTCACCCACTACTGAGAATAAAGAAAGAGGATTGAGGATATCATGGATGAGCAGATAGTCACTACTCGCACTGGTGGATTTAAGAAATGCTTGGTCAAGTGGAGAGGACGCCCAACTTTGGATAGCACATGGATCACAGCTAATGAGCTACAAATGCTTAACAAAAGAGTTGCTGGAGAGAAACCATAGGATCTATTTGCTGAAAGCAATTTTTTCAAATCCAGGGGGGTTAATCAAGATTGCGAAGGATTTCAAGTCTAAACAAGGTTAGCAAAGAAATTTTTGAGCCTTTGGATTGACTTGGACGACCTGGTGCCATGACCAGAGCTCCACAGACATCAATGGAGTTTGTTTGTGTCCAAGTGCCATTTATTTTTATTCTAATTATATTTCCCATTATAGACCATGTTTTGTTTAGTATGGTACGAAAAGCACTGATTTAAGTGGCTAGTTTAGTCGCATGTATTATTAAAGAGTCAAAAGGCATTTTAGAAATTAAATAAGAGTTGAGCTATTGTTCACGGCATTGTAGCGTGAGCAGTAATGCTACAGTACCTTGCCTTTTTAAAGCTTCATTGTTTTATGGTTCTTTATGAAAGTTGAATGCAGAATTTTTCATCAAAGTGATCAAGGTTCTC
This sequence comes from Elaeis oleifera, assembly GCA_000441515.1. Lineage (NCBI taxonomy): Eukaryota > Viridiplantae > Streptophyta > Magnoliopsida > Arecales > Arecaceae > Elaeis > Elaeis oleifera. The sequence goes on along the minus strand of KE504750.1, from coordinate 1,294,521 downwards.
TCTCTCTTTTATCTGCATGTGTGATATGGAATATGAGTCTAAGGCCCTAGAGAGTGATTCCCTACTGAACTGGTGTGAGATTGATTCGTTCTCTCTTCTTCTTCCTTCTCAATAATATCGCTATTTCTTTCTCTCTTTTCTTCATTTCTGCCATGTTGCAAGCCTAGAGCAAAACACTCCTGTCTGCACTTGTTCCTGTTCCCTTCTGGCAGTCAGCTTACTGTTAGCATGGTGGCCCAGCTCATTAGAATTAATAATTTCCATGGTAATAGCTGTACATATCTATGTATGGTGTAAATAGCTTTCCATACTTAGGCCGATATTATAGCTAGGAATAGCTGTACATATCTGTGTAATTATGGTGTAAAAGATGATTTCCATACTTAGGCCGATATTATAGCTAGGAATAGCTGATTTTCGGGAATGTAAATAAAGATGATTTCTATTTAATGAAAGGACTCTCAATTTGAGAGGTATTCAGCAAAATTGACACTTACAAACTATCAGTCAACACTTATTACAGAATTTGATCTGTCCAAAACCTAATCTGTATGAGTATAATCAGATTCGCAACTTCTGCAGACCTGTCAGCCCTCTTTCTTTGGTTCTGGAAAACTTTGCAGTAAATCAGAAAATCCCAAACCTGGTCCTTGAAGCACATCAATTCCTATTATAACTGAAAAGAAGGTCACAGATCTTGGGATGTCGTATACCATCTACGAGTAGAAAAAGAAACAGACTGGATCTGGACAGCTATTGCAGCGCATTCACCAAGACGGATGATGATCCATTGTTTTGCACCCTTCAAAGATTTTTTGTAACCTTTGATATTTTTGCTGCTAAATCTTGTGCTTTACTTGCTAAAATTTATTATTCGAATATGATTTCCCATCTAGTAGTTCGAGCCCTATCAGTAGTTTCTAATTCTAATTTTCAGATTGCTGTTTAGCATTGCATAGCATCATAACTTCAATTGTTTCCATCCATGGTATTTAAGGTTTACATATATTTCAAGTTAGAGTTTGTCATATTTGTTTGACATCACTTACTACTTACTAGGTTCCCTAAAGTTATCCTGCATCACATCTAATGACCAACACAAATCAATAAAGATCCCATGCTTCCCTGCTCTAACACCTAAATCTACTCTCAAACCAATTCCTTGTTCAAGCTTCTAAACCCCATATAACCTTTAAATTTTTTTCCTCGAGAAGGTAATATCTCTTCTAACATAGCAAGTAAAATTCATTACCTTTAACAATATCCATATCTCCCAGTTCACATTCGACAAGCTTAAAAGGACTACCCTTTCTCTATATAACTGTATGAAGAGTTAGTCCTTTTTGTCTGGGATTCTGTGATATTTAATAGAGGGAAACATCAAGAAATTGTCATGCTAAGAGAAGTCACCCAAGAAACAGAAAATATCACTCATTTTCCAACTTCTCCATGCTTAACATCACTAAATCGACTAAAAGATAGTAATGAGCATGTTGAAATTATTTAACAAAGAAGAAGAAGAAGAAGAAGAAGCTGATAGGAGAAGTAAATTATTGTAGTGCTCCACTTCTCAATGTTAACCCTAATTTTGTTCTTTCCTACCTCAATACCTGCAAAAAAATATCATACATGACCACACCACAATCAGAAATAAGCTCTATTTAAGTTTCTAAGTCCAGGATTAGAGTAATATACTAACAGACAAATTTTTGTGGTTCCTTAATTGATTCCATACACTAGATTGCTGGAATCCGCTATTGATTGAAATTCATTCCCATCTTTGCCCAGATTAATATTTTTAGCACTAATCATCAGCGTATTAATTGCTTTCTTGAGAATTTTTAATATTGAAAATTCTAAGAATCATAAACTTCCTTAGAAATACTGTCAATTAAAGTGAGCAAATAGGCAAAAATACATTACAAGTTGGTCTAAATGTAACATATCTTTTGGATCACACCTTGCTTATCAAATAACCAAGTGAATTCACACAATCATACCCACTTATAAATCAACATAACAAATAGTTCCATTTTGCTTTCCTTGACAAGATAGACCCAGCTGCATTAAATTTATAAAAGGAATTCAACTCAGTAGAAGTAAACATCACAGGATATGATTTCTTTCAAAACTGACTAAACCAGTTTAAGATTTCAGCATCACTTGCTCCACTAAGTTTATTGCAGTGGACACTCCTATCCACTGGTCATGCTGATGTAGGAAAACCATTAACTCACTTCCAACTCTTGGCAATTTTAGTCGAAAATCCTGAACACACCCAAATCATATGCAAAGTTTTTTTTTTTTTGATTGGTACTTCACCATACATGATGGATTCAGTTTTATTCCAGTTAATCATAAAATTAAAACTAGGCTCAAAAGAGATCTGCTTCGCATGGTAAATTGATAAATCTAACGACTGTTTAAAGTACAAATCCTATGGCTTTTCTTATGAACCAATAAAATGTTCTTACATCCCTGTGAATTGAGCTTTCCAGTCCTACAGATCTATTCTTATTTAATGTTTCAAGGTTCACTGACTCATCATATACAACATACTATTTGGGGCACAAGCAAGGGGCAAGTATGTAGAATTGATCTTACGGGTGGCAGAAAGAATAGTTATTAACCCAAAATATTCTTTCCATTTTTGAAGAAGATGGCTACAGTAATACACTATCTAGGAATGACAAAGCAAGCCGCCCATGACACCCAGGTTATAATGGAGCAACTTTATGATTGCACCAAAACTCACCCTCTTAAAACTGTATACCATGTTCTTGACGATCTGAGATCCTGGAAGGAGCGAACTAGGGATAGACCTAACATTTGGCATATTTTTACACAAAGTGACTGCCCTAGGACTTGAACCTATGCCATCACACTTGTCAGCCCAAGCCTTTACCATTGCATCAAGCAATGGCCCCAATTCTATCTCGTCCAAAATGGACCTAATATTAAATAGAGCAAAAAATTCAGTTTGGTCAATTATATCTAATGCTTTCTACAGTAGATGAAAACTAGTCGATATGACATTAGACATTTTATAAAGAAAAAATGCAACAATTTGAATACAAATGTAAGTAGACAACATCCGATGCATTAACATATTTAAATATGAGACCTCGCTATTGATATTATTCACCACATTGCAAGCAGAAAAGTACTTAATCAGAAAACCATACATTCACTAAGAAATTGGATTAGCAATCTTTATAGCAAAGTTCGTTACCTCGGTACCAGACCCCATATTGGTACCATTTTGTTACTTTGTCGGTGCGCCTGGTTGGGAGCCTTTTCAGCATGCTGACACTCAGTGTGCCTTCTGTACCACATAGCGGTTTTCTACCGGTATGGTATAGTACAGTCGATATGCACCAGTACCGATTGGTATGGCAAACCTTGATTTATAGACTCCAAGAATTATATAAAAAGCCTAGTTTTAGTTTAATGTTTATGAATAATCCTTGAATCGCAATACTCAGCAAGTTATAAACAACATAACTGAAAAACAATACCGCACATTGTTCAGAAAAGTTGATCATATGAAACGAGATTAAGAATAGCAGAAGCAACAATTAGTAAGGCTAAAAAGCAAATAAAGGGTATTGCATTATTACCATTGCACTTGAGAAAGCAGAAAGATTTGCATATGTGAATTTGCCTGTCCATATGTATATGCTGCTGCAGTTGGTCGTGTGGTGTTTGAAAATGCATAACCAGAAGCAGATGGAAAGTTTGTTGAATTGTATGCAGAGCAACAAATGTATCATCCCTGATGACCTCTGGTTGTGAAGTTGAAAGCATACCATAATTGTCAGTGCTTGTGCCAGTTATAAAAGAGACACTATCATCCAACAAAGGTCCTATCCGCTCATCATGACGATACTCGGATATTCTGAAAATAAGCATATGTAGTGTCATATATATACACACAGGCACATGCAAAAAAAATAATTATGTTCAAATGAAGAAGATATTATAGGCAATACCCGGTATCTGGCTGACCAATTGGAGGCATGTTGGTATCTGTATCTGAGGCTACCTCTAAATTGCTTTTCGGAGGCCTTGGAATAAAAGCGCCAGTAGATGGACCAGTTATACCAGATCCGGAAGTGCCAAGGCTCAAACATGAGCCATCTGCGTTAGTAACCTGCAGATGCTCAGGAATTATTACTGCATGGCAACTCCCTGCAGGTGCAGTATCATGTTCCTCATGCAAACTTAGTTGCTGCAAGTTGGAAGCAGCCAGTGAAAGCTCCATACCGGCATCGTCAGCTGAAAGGTTCGGAGGCAACAACCAAGAAAGAAATGTCAATATGGATGTCACTTGCTGACTTTTAAGATAACCACAAATAATCCAACAAGCAACATGAGTTTTTGGATAAGATCTGATGTATTATCTATACCTTGTCAAACCCACATTTATCAACTCAAAAACAAGTGTCCGGAACCATTATCAAGCCAAGATAGGAGTGGAATGGCAAAGATGTACATGCAGCACTATTAATATGGCTATTCTTTCTTCTGAGTGTCTGTAGCATTTGATGAGTAAATCTGTCATTTTTTAGCAATTAAGCAACCAACATCCTTGGCTCAGTTGAATTTATAATGCCATATCCTCAGATCAAATCATAAAGGTATTAATAAACAAAATAGAACACAAACTGCACCATGTTAACCATCATAGGAGAAATTTTGTTTGCAAGTTTGATGAATTCTTGTATACAAATACAATTACCAAAAGTAACAATAGACCCACAAAAATTGTTGTGCCCACAAATAGGACATATATACATTTACACTTTAAAGAAAAGGGTGATGGTGTGTTGTGGGGCATGTTTAATTTCACTTTCAGAGATTTAGAAAAGAAAGAAATTAAGAATAGAAAAGCATTGAATCTATATGATTTTTCTCCACTAATTTATGCAATTCAGATTCCATGTGTTTATGATCTATGTGAAGTGAACTATGTGAGGAAGAAAAGAAGCAAAACTATCAGTGCACAATGCTGCCAAGTTTAAGTGCCAGCTTGTGCTGTGCCATGCTGGCACTAGGTCGACATTGCACTTATTAAGTCTTTCATAATGTTTTAAATTAAAAGGACTCCTAAATACATTTTTAACTTCTCAAGTTTCAGCATGGCATGACATTCATCACTGGTCAACAGCCTGCGCACCTGGTGTTGCTGGCTCTTAAGCACTTGGATAAATGCAAAATAAAGTTCAAATCAGATGAGCACTGAACGCTTCTACAAAAATTTTATGAAGCAATTTTGGGATATAGGCTCCAAGGGTGCACACATCTGGAAAATGTAATGTAACCACAGGACGGCCAAGAATAAGGCAATCAGAATTCTACATTCTTTAGAGATGGTATATTGAAAAAGGATGAGAATCTGAGCACCATGCTAGTATGATGTAGCATCATACTGGAAAAGATATATGAAGAGGGCTGCTATAAAAGTTCATGAAACTTAATGGTGGAATGATGAGACCCAAAAGGGAATCATGAAATAGAGCTCTTGCTTCAAGCAATAAACGACAAAATGATATCCAGGAGTTTAAAATATATGATGAAAAAGAAAAAAGACAAAATAGAGCTCCTACTTTCTTGATGTTTTCTAGGCGATCAAGTTGGTTCACCACTCACCACATAGGACTACAGAGGCCAAGGTTTTTTGAACCAATACTGGACGCTATTTTGGTCGCCGACCTGTACAGTACAGTACCATACCGACATGCAGTACGACAGGCATGTCGTTTTTTTTTTAAGGAGTATTTAATGATTTTTTTGTTTTTTGAGAAATTTTGATTAATAAAACTATTTTTTGATCCCAAATTGTGTTTTTAAGAAAAATGAGTATCCAAAAAAATACCACCTTTTTACGAAATAACAAATAATCCAAAAGAGAGGCCAGATGTTTAGATTGACAGCCCTAACAAGTTGGCAACCCTTTTTCTCTTTCAATTTCATTAAGTATATCTATGATCTTGCAATTCTTTGATCACTTTTTAACTAGCAATATCCGAACTATAACTAACGATATCCGAACTATAAAGTCTGAAGTACTTCCATAATTCTGGTGCTTGTATGCAAACTAATGTTTGTATCACTAAAAAAATACTTAAATCAACACGGGAGCTAAGATCTACAAAGTCTGAGGTACTTCCATGAATTTAAAAACAAAAAAGAGGAGGAAAGATGAAGAACGGGAGCTAGGATCGAATACGTACCTCTAATCAAGCTTGATCGTACATTTTTTGGCCGTTCTTGAAATAGAAAAGGGATGAAAGATGCTTCTGCTGCATTGAAATAACAAAGAGAAAACCTTTCGACTTCCTCTTAGGCCTTTCCCCCTCTTAAAACAGCCGAATTGGCTGGTTGCCTGGTTCATTCTGAAACAAGGCTGAACCGCTCGGTTCGGTCCCCATACTGCCCAGTTCGAGTCCTAACCGGACGGTTCACTAATTTTTTTACTTTTTTCTGTGCCAGTTTTCACGATCAAACCGAGCCGTTTGGCCGTCGGTTCGGTTCGGAACACCCCGAATCAGGCGGTTCGGGCGGTTTCGAAAACCATGACGGAGGCCTTTTGACCATGTCAATTTCTATCATTTCTAGCCCATAAAACCCTTAATACCTTGTAGATGCAAAACTATTTTATGCAACAATCCAGGACCTCATCCAAAAAGGCTGGCCAGTAGGTATTATTTAGGTTCATTGGCCTTGTATAAATATCCAAGATTTTCTTAGTGAATAACCAATGTGGGACTAAATACATGCCCAAACAGATCCTTGCATTTTATGTCCTTGTTTTAGCACCTCTAAGGTAGGCATTTTGATCACCTTTTCAAAAGTCATACTGCAATGGTCCCAAGACTATGGATGAGGTCAATATGCTTTTCTGAAGCAAGACTATTTATTCTATAAAGTCAGGCATTTTTTGAGGGAAAATCACCTAGAAAATAAAAAATGTGCACACCTCTCAATTTATTGCACAAACAACTACAGTACAAAATGAACGATAAAACAGGAAAGTGAGAATCCATTCTTTATAGGAAGATATACCTTCATGGTGCCCTTGCACATGTGGAAAACCATATCCAGAATTGTCCACTTGTCTGTCAGATGCAGAAGCTGATTTAGTTGACTTGGTTGGCAGATTTTGGCCTCTGATGTTTCCATCTGATACTTGGTCATCATTCAAGAAAGACAAATCAGCCCCATAAGCATGCAAACTAGATGGGGCAGGTTCATCAGCATAGTTGGCAGAAACATCAAATATTTCTGATACAATTGGGCCACTTCTGACAGATGGCTGATCAGCTAAGGACCATTCATCATGTTGCCGAAAACCAGCACCTCCAGGGTCATGATAGATCTCTATAACATTTGAAACATGATCATGAGGAGAATGTGATTCCCATTCAATTCTACAGGCAGGACTACGTTTTGGTAGAGCATGAAATTGCTGTGTGATTTGTCACCTGCATCACATGATTTGGATTGAAATCCATCAGTTGCCACAATAGTTGTGCTGGAAACCTTTCGTTTGCATCTACCCATCCTGACAATATCAGCCATTGTAGGACGAGCTGGTGCTCCTGACCAATTATGTTGGAAGCTGAATGGCGGTTGTGAGGAAAAGAAAGTTATCAACTGGACCAGTTGCCTGCGATGTATTCATGGAATCAATTGAAGCAGTTTGCACAATATGTGTGCTGGAAGCCTTTCCTTGGTGCCCAACCATCCTGACACTATCAGCCATTGTAGGACGAGTTGGTGCTCCTGACCAATTAGGTTGGAATGATGAGACCCGAAAGGCAATCATGAAATAGACCTCCTCATTCAAGCAATAAAGGACAAAATAATGCCTAGCAGTTTAAAATCTATGATGGAAAAGAAAAGACAACATAGTGCTCCTACTTCCTTGATGTTTGCTAGGTGATCGAGTTGGTCATCACTTACTGCATAGGACTACATGGGCCTTTAATTTGACCACATCAATAACTATGATTTCTAGCTCATAAACCCTTCCCATCTGGTAGATGCAAAACTATTTTATATCCTTGTATTGACAACTCTAGGGTAGGTATTTTGATCGCCTTTTCTAGAGTCATACTGCAACGGTCCCATGACTATGGATGAGGTCAATATGATGGTCTGAAGCAAAACTATTTATTCTATAAAGCAGGGCATTTTCTTGGGAGAAAATCACCTAGAAACATCAAAAAAGTCCATTCCTCCCAACTCATTGCACAAATAACTGCAGTACAAAACGAACAATAAAACAGGAAATGAGAATCCATTTTTTGTATAGGAAGATGTACCTTCATGGTGCCCATACACATGTGGAAAACCATATCCAGAATTGTCCACTTGTCTGTCAGATACAGAAGCAGATTTACTTGCCTTGGTTAGCAGATTTTGGCATCTGATGATTCCATCTGATACTTGATGATCATCCAAGAAAGATTTATCAACCCCATCAGCATGCAAACTAGATCGTGCAGGTTCATCACCATAGTTTGCAGAAGCATCAAATATTTCTGAGACAATTTGGTCACTACTGACAGATGGTTGATCGGCTAAGGACAATTCCTCATGAGAAGTTTGATGAATACCAGAACCTCCAGGGTCACGATTGATCTCTATAACATTTGAAACATGATCATGAGGAGAATGTGATTGCCAATTCAGTTCTACAGGCAGGACAGTGTTTGGTTGAGCATGGAATTGCTGTGCGATACGTTCAACCCAACTACATCACATGATTTGGATTGACATCCAGCAGTTGCCACAATAGTTGTGCTGGAAGCCTTTCGTTGGCATCTACCCATCCTGACAATATCAGCCATTGTAGGACGACCTGGTGCTCTTGACCAACTTTGTTGGAACCGGAATGGCGGTTGTGAGAAAAAAGAAAGTTACCAACTGGACCAGTTGAACATGATGTATTTATGGAATCAGCTGGAGCAGTTGCCACTATAGGTGTGCTGGAATCCTTTCCTTGGCATCCACTCATCCTGACAGTATCAGCCATTGTAGGATGAGCTGGTGCTCCTGACCAATTAGGTTGGAAGCTAAATGGAGATCATGAGGAAAAAGATAAAGTATCAATTGGACCAGTTGAGTGTGATGTATTTATGGAATAAGAATCGCTGCAAAGATGAGCAAATGAGAAAAAAAAGAACTAGATATTAATGTCCCTACAGTAAAAATTATCAAATTTTATCCCAATTATGCAAATAAAATAAGGAGAAAAAGTCCATATAGTTTGTTTCCATTTAATAAAAAGCATACTTACAATACAACAAAAATTATATGAAGGAAAGCTTGTTTGCTCTTCGGGCTTCTTGATATTGCATGTCATGAGAAGTTGCTCGAACTCGATGGTGTACTCTTCTATGGTCATATTGTGCTGCCTAAGATTGTGGAGCTTAAATTATTTACTTTAGCTATATTTTTTAGGTAGGAACTTATGTTTGAGTTCATGATGAATCTTGTCTTACATTCGGATATTGCTACGTCCTTTATGCTCACATCATCGCTTCAAATTGTCCCACCAAATTAATGCATACTTCTTAAGCTTGATACTAGTTTCATATGTCGATCATCAGGAACTTCATCAAGCTTGAAGACCAGTTCGACCATGCAGAGCCAAATCAACAAACTAGTCAGGTTGTAGGCGTTTTCAAAGTCAGGGATGTCTATTTTGATACTAAAATCACGATGGCTGTAATATGGTATTCATTCACGTTACTTTCGGGTATCTTCTTCACTCAATGAAGACGCTTTTCTATTATAGAACGGATCGAAATCTTGCACTTTTAACACTCGCTTTCATCATCAAAGGGATTTCTATTACAGCAATGATTAGGATCCTAGTGATATCGGTGTTCACATTGCTTTTGCCATTAATGAAGCTGCGGATTTTCTAGTTAAAGTTGTTCAAGTAGGGAGTGCAATTTATCAAATTCGACATCTCACAGATCTTACTCATTCAACATGCTCTTCGATGTTGTGGTGGCAGGCAACATATTGGAACTGTGCTCTCCAACCACTATCGGGGAGATGTTGAACTTGGGCTAAAAACTCAATGGAGGAAGGATATGTTGGTGCAACCGATTATGGAGAGGTAGAAACCCCACTACTGCACGTATGACACAAGGGTAGATAGTAGTTGGAAGAAAATAGGGGTATATCTCTCTTCCAAGGCTGAAACATTGTCTTGACAAGCCACTCCAAGGATAAAGCCCTCAAATGCCCACTTGCAAACTCTAGGAATCCACCAAAGCGAGTAGAGAAAGAATAGACAAAAGGCAAGACAATTCTCACAAGAGAATTCTCACGAATCAATAACTCAAGTTTCTTAAATATAATGACAAAAGGAGCCCCAATGGTGGTATTTATAAGTAATACAAGACAACTCTTTTCTTCAACCTTCCACTATGGGATTCTAAGTCCCATTCTAACTCAGAAAACTTTAACTACTTTCTTAATAACATCAAAAGTTCTCAAAAGGGAAGTTTATAAAGTTCAAAACTAGCATCAAACTTTCAAACAAGACTAAACTCATATTGGGCTCCAAGCCTTGTGCGTACGAACCCATGACTTGTCCGGTTGGGACCCATGATTTGTGCAACCAAGACTCCTAATCCTTGCAGGGTCACGTGCATCCTAGGCGCTCCAGCATTAAGCTAACAGAGGGAGAGAGGGTTGGGGGGAGGCTTTCGAACCCCCATCTCCTCCGGCCGCATGAAAACAAGGGCGGAAACCCTGTTCCAAATGCTCCACCCCTGTCATGGACATGTATAACATTAAGAATTGGACAATGTTATCATAGTTCAGGGTTCGCCGTACCGGGCCGAACCGCCCGGTACGGGGCGTACCGAGCCGGACCGGTGCTCAAATGGTCCGGTTCAAACCTTTTTTTCGAGAAACACCCCGAATCGGTATCGAACCGAGTGGTTCGGTCCAGTTCACTTCCATACCGTCCAAAACCGGACGGTATGGTTCGTTTCGGTCCGGTTCGGCGTGAACCGAACCGTACCGACCGTCCCATGTGACTAAAGTGAGGAGGGGGAGGGGGGTGGGGTCGGAGACCACATGCATAAAAGGAGAATGGTTTGGAGTTCTCTGAGATGTCTCAGAGAACTCCCGAAGATCCGAAAGTTGCGAAGGTCTCAACGAAACCGTTGAAACCTCCG
>KE504750.1:1224330-1236767 GCA_000441515.1 Elaeis oleifera | reverse complement strand
AAAATATCTGAAAGGAGGAATCAAATCCTATTAAACATGATTCAATCCATGATGAATTTTGCAAAACTACCAATCTCCTTTTGGGGATACGCACTCGAGTTGGCTTGTTATATACTTAATAGGATTCTAAGTAAGTTTGTAAGTAAAACACTATATAAGATGTGGACAGGACGTAAGCCAATACTCTCATACCTTAAGGTTTGGGGTTGTCCGACTTGTATCAAACTTTTGAAACAAACAAGCTCGGATCTAGGTCTGACAAATATTTTCTCATTAGATATACAAAAAAATTAAGGGGTATTACTTCTACCTTACTGATGAACAAAAGGTGTTCATCAGTCTTAGGGCAATCTTTTTAGAAAAGAAGTTCCCTATAGAAGAAACCAATACCACTAAGGTTGAACTTGATGAAGTTCTATAGGTACAAGAATCGACATAATTAAATAAACCTACAAAATCAAATTTGATTAGATCAAATCATGAGCCCATTGCAAAGGCACCATTTAGGAGATTAGGTAGAGTACTGCGTCAGTCGGATAGATACTACAGTTTCTTGATCCGTAATGATGATCCTGTTGAACTCGATGAGAACAATGAGGATCTAATCACCTACATAGATGCCATGTAGAGATCTGACTCTGGTAAGTGGCTTGAAACTATGAAGTCTGAAATGGAGTCCATAAAAATCAATGATATATGGATATTAGTTGATCCACCCGAATAGGTAAAATCAATAGGGTGTAAGTGGATTTTTAAAAGAAAAAAGAGCACAAACAGAAAGATGGAGATCTATAAATTCCATTTGGTTGTCAAAGGATATAGCCAATATTATGGTATTGACTATCATGAGATGTTTTCTCCTATGATAATGCTCAAATTTATTTGGATCATGCTTGCGATAGCGGCACATCTAAATTACGAAATCTAATAAATGGATGTCAAAACTACTTTTCTAAATGGAGGGCTGAAAGAAGAGATGTATATGATACAACCTGAAGAGTTCACATCTATAGATAAATCAAAGGTGTGTAGACTTCAGAGATCCATTTATGAATTGAAGCAGGTATCTCAAAGTTGGAACATATATTTGATAAGGTGATCAGAACGTATAGCTTCATTAAGAATGAAGAAGAACCCTGCATATATAAATAGACTAATGGTTCTATGGTTGTATTTCTTATTTGTATGTAGATAACATTCTCTTAATCAGGAATGACATCCCTCCATTATAGGGAATAAAGGTTTGGCTATCGTCTCAGTCTAAGAGGTTGTTTGGATTGTCTTAATCTACGTACATAGAAATCATGTTGAAATAATTCAGTATGGAGAATTTCAAGAAAGACTATCTTTCGATAAGTCATGAAATTTTTCTTTCTAAAAAAGATTATCTAACAACCCCACAAGAAAGAAAGCATATAAGTAGAATTCCATATGCCTCGATAATGGGACCTATAATGTATGCCATGATATGTACGAGATTGGATGTTGCCTATGCACTAGGGATAATGAGCAAGTATTAATCTAATCCGAATGAGAACCATTGGAAGGTTGTAAAACAATCCTTAAGTATTTGAGAAATACTAAAGACCAGTAGCTCATTTATGAAGAATCTGATTTAAACTTTGTGGAGTTTACAGACTTCAATTTTCAATCAGATCATGACGATAGCAAAAGCATGTCGAGATACATTTTACTCTAAATGGTGAGACGATCTGCTGAAAAAATTTCAAGTAGCACATTGTGGCCGATTTAGTTTGTGAGGTGGAGTATATTATGGCATTTGATGTTATCAAGGAAGCTGTATGGTTGTGAAAGTTCATCAGCAAGCTCGGAGTGGCACCCTCCATTGATAGTCCTATTTTGTTGTACTATGATAGCACTGAAGCCATAATTCAAGCGAAAGAATTGAAGTCCCATCAGCATATCAAGCACATCTATGCCGATGCTACCATCTTGTCCTAGAGATCGTGGATCGAGGTAACATCGAACTTCAGAAGATCGACAGAAAAAAGAATCTGACCGATCCATTTACTAAAGCTCTTGAAATCAAGGAGTTGAATGATCATAAGTTGAAGATAGATATAAGATATTGTACCGATTGGCTTTAGTCCAAGTGGGAGTTGTTGAAAATTATGTCTTAAAGTCAATCGTTTGATGATTATGCTATTTATAAATTATATATAAATTATTTATTAATAAAAATTATTAGATTTTTTCATCAAAAATTATACATCTTTTCTATTGAACTCCTGTATTGTGATAAAGTCCTTAGAACTACTTTCAATTGATAAATGAGAATTTATCATATAGTTCTTAAACTGATTTACGATCAAATGATGTGTTATTAACTAGAACGATAATGTTCATCAAGTATAGGTCGTTGTGTGCCATATGGATTGGTTGTCCTTGTAACCAAAGAGTATAGAGATACTGGTATGGCATACAGATAAAATATAAGAGTACATTTATACTGAACTTGATCAACTGTGGAGCATTTTACTGTCAATAGTAGCTCGTAAAGGATACGAGTATAAGTGTCCCTCTGACCTAAAATCACCATGATGACTTACAATCAACTCACTGTGCTTTGGTGTCAGACTATCAAAATTTCTTATTTAGTGATGGAAAGTTTCTAGGCACAGCCAAGTACTTACAAAGTTAGTGTGAGAGTCAAGATGAAATTGGCCACTCCTAGTTTCAGGAGATAGTACTACATTATGTTTCAATTCAGCAAAACCTTGATCAGGGTAGTCCTTGTGAGGAGTCACAGAATTTATGAGGTTGAGACACATTATGGATATACTAATTAAGAGTTAACAGTTTAACTCTGAAATCATCCTAAGCACTGAGGGTCAAAGGGATAAATTATACGATAACTATATGCTAAGGGTTTTTGAATGTTGCTTTGCAATCATTCGGCCTATCCGGATGTTGGGTACCATTACTAGATGGTCACTTCGATTAGTATAAAAATTATTTTATGCTATTGGCTTAGATTCGAACCTATAGAGTCACACTCAAAAGAAGTTTTTATCTGATCAGATGGCTGATCAACGATTAAGAATCATTCAAGGGTATAATCATCAATATGATTGATGATTAATCTTATACAAAAATTATGATAAAATAATTTGCTAATGATTAGTAAATTATAGAAGAATTAATTAGTAATTAGATTACTAATTAGTTTAATTTGATTGAGCGATAAAATTCGGATCAAATCTAATTGAATTAGATTCAATTAGGTCTAACAAGATTAGGTTATAAGATGATCTAATCTCTAAGCGTATTTGATTCCTGAACTGGATCAGGACTCGGACTCGATTAATTTTTGATTGGATTAGGATTTAATTGAGTTGGTTTAGTGTCTAATTAATTAAGTTCAAATATCTAATTGGATCTAACCTAATTTGATTATGATGAGAACCTAATTGGATCGAGTGCAAATTCAAATGAGTTTGAATTTCAAACCCCTTGCACCACCTCATCCCACGCCCTTTTGCACTCCACACAAATTTAAAATTTGCATGGAGAATTCACATGCCTAAGCTCTCTTTGTCGCCCACCATGGATAAGGATAGTTTGGTTAAGTTTTGAATTCAAATGGAATTTGAATTTAAACTAAACTACCTAGTCCTAATCTCATCCTATCCACTCTCATCGCCCACCTTAAATCCTCTTGTTTTTGTGTGACAAAAAGAGGAAGGGAATCACCATGAGATAAGTCTCAGAGTGGGGGCAAGAAAATGAGAGAAGGGTGGGTCTTCTGTGCATGAAAAATAAGGATACCGATTCCTCTCAGGAGTGAGCATTGTGGGTTTCCTAAGGTTCCGACTCTAGGGTTTTGGGAAGAGAGAAAAATTGAGAGAAGAGTGTGTTCTCTTTGCTTTTCTTCCTTTCACCTCATCACCTCCAGACATTCTCCTTCACCTCCTGAAAGTGTCCAAGTAGTTCAAAGAAGGATCTAGATTAGCCAACAAAAGGATCTCCATGCGAGCTAGCACTCCTAGGGAGATCAATCAGCTCCAGAACTTCAAGTGGATGTCCTGTAGAGGTTGGGTGCTCTATGCAGCTGCAAGCGACTAGAAGGACCTCTTTACTATGATTATCAGTAACAGCAATTAGCTACCCACACTCTGGTAAGAGATCTGATCTCTGTAGATACGATCTACCTGTGATGATCTTGTTCGTAGAAGATTTGATCTACTACCTGATTGATATGATCGATCATACCTTAGAACTCAAATTATGCATATAATTTATACTATATGATCCTTTGTAGGTAGTTTTAGATCTAATCGTATGCATGTATAGAGATTAAAATATTTAATCTAACCTCTTCCGCTGAAATTTAAAAAAATGCATGCATAAAACTGCCTGTGTTCCCTTCATAATGTCATCCTCCCAGAACATTAGCCCTCTCCCAATCAAGGGGAGTCTGTGTGTGGGCAGGAGGTGGTTTTCACAAATGGTGCCAATGTTGTGGTCAAGGGATTGTGGCTTGGATGGATCGATCTCTGCTCCTACATATGTAAGGTATTGTCCGCTTCGATCTTTGACCCATGGCAGGGGCCTCATAATTTTGCCCTTTATAAGGTACCTTATGGAGGAGAGAAGATCTCATTCTATATAGGTCAGACTTTTTCTTAACTCACAACCAATATGAAAATAATAATATCATCCTCTCTCAACATTAGCCCTCCCCCCCCAGCAATGGCATTTATTACCCTAGCAGTTGGTCGGCTCTCCATGGGCTCTTCTTGTCTAGGTGGCTCTAGTAGCCAAGGTGGTCATGATTGAGCCTGATGTTGCTCCCTCCTATTTTTGAGAAATTAAAATTTTCTTCAAACTTGACCGACCCTATCTCTGACCGACCTTAATCTCGACCAACCCTAACACTAGCTGACCAAAGCACTGACCGACCCAAGTTTCCTTCTAAATTGATCTTGGCCAGAATAACAAGAAAGGTTAACCCTCATTTCTATGCGGATTCTCGACTCCTGTGATCGTCGGCAATAGCTAACGATGAGCAGATAAAGCAATAGACAACCCCCAAAGCCCATAAAATCAGATCGATGATATCAAAAATGTTGCATCAGAAATGACAGAGCCAACACCCCTACACTCCTATCTCCATAACACATATCGATCTCTACCCACAGTACATGCTCGAAGGAGACCCCAAGGTAGGCACAATCTCTCTCATGGTCATTCTTTTCTATCTGTTCCAGACTTCTAACTTCAGCATCAGAGGATCCCCATCAGAGCCAATCCAGTTAGGGACTTATTTTGCAGGCACCATCATTGCTAACCTGTAGTTGCCATCCACCTCCAGCTAAGTAGACCCAAGCCAGAAGCTCTATAACAACAAATTGGTGCTAGAGAAATGGCTAGATCTATTCATCGAAAGGAGCAACAACTCCTTTTGCTTCAAGAGTGATAAATTATGATCTATCATCCATCAAGTGCCTTGAGCAGCTACTATCAAGGTACATCTTCTTTTCTTTCTTTGGCTATAAGACACACCTATAAAAAGGCTAAGTTATAATTTTGTATACCCAAACATTTTAGGTCTTTAGGATTAGTCACAATGGTTTTTTTGTAAACCCAAATCTTTTAACCTCAATGTTATTAATTTACTAAAGTCATAAGAATAAGCTTTAAGTCCACGCTTGTCACAATGAAATATAATATTTTGAGATGCAAGTGATGAAGATTTAACAAAAAAATTCAAAATTTTATTTCTTATAGGGATTAAAATCAAGTCTAGTTTTGTTAAAAATAGCTCTTTTGCTTAAAATTATTTATAGTTTTTCAGAGCTAAAAATAAATTTTTCAACAACGGATTTAAGTTTTTTAATCTCTTTCTTCAAATTTAGATTTTGTTTAAGTAATGATGATTATTTTCTTTCAAATAATCTTCCTTTCTTTAATCAAAGCACGATTAGATTTTTTAAGTTCCTTATTTTTCAAACCAAGCTTTTTAAATTCATCTAAAAAATCATAGAATGTATCTTACAATTCATCAAAAGTAAGATCAGGCATAGTTTTAAATGTTACATCCTCCTCTTGTGCCATAAGATATAGATTTGCCACTTCTTACATCTCTTCATTAGAGCTTGAGTCTTCACTATTGCCTCAAGTGGTCAATATTATAGTTTTTTCTTAATTTCTTTGAAGATTTCTTGAGGAGAGGATAGTCAGTTTTGAAGTACCCAGCTTCTTACACTCTTAGCATATTTGCTACTCCTTTTCTTTTTTCCTCCTTGCTAAGCTCATCCTTTGAGAAAAGTTTCCTTATGAAATCTTGTCTCTTTTTTTGTAAATCTTTTAAATTTTTGAATGATGAGTGTCATATCCTCATCTTCTTCTCCATCTTCCAAGTCCTCACTATCTTTCTCATCTTCTGTAGTGGATTTGAGGATAATGGTCTTCTTTTTTCTTACTTTCTCTTCATTATTCTGCTTTATGGTTAACTCATAATTCATGAGAGAACTAAGAAATTCTTCCAAAGTGTTGAGGTCCTTGACCT
This sequence comes from Elaeis oleifera, assembly GCA_000441515.1. NCBI lineage: Eukaryota > Viridiplantae > Streptophyta > Magnoliopsida > Arecales > Arecaceae > Elaeis > Elaeis oleifera. The sequence goes on along the minus strand of KE504750.1, from coordinate 1,230,235 downwards.
CTAGAATAGTAGTTCTTTGGCCTCCCAAGCTCTAGAAAATGATCTGAAGATTTTTCGAACAAACTCACTGTTAGTATAATATTTTCTAAACCTTTAAGATAATTAATAATGTTAGTAAATCTAGTAAATATTTTAGTAATAGATTCATATTATTTATTTTAAATAATTTATATTTATGAACAAGCATATTTATTTTAAATTTTTTAACTTAGTTGGTATCCTCATGGATAATATCTAAAGTATCCCATATATTTCATTAGTAGAAATATAAGTAGAAATCCTATTAAACTCATTAGAATCAAGAGGACAATAAAAATATTCATGACTTTTATATTTAGCTGAGCCATTTTCTTCTTTAACTCATCCCAAGTCTTTTTGGATTTAGAAAAGATAATGCCAGCAACCATGATGGTAGGTATGTGTGGATGATTATGACACTCCAAAAATTATAATCAAATGCTTAAATAAAATATACATGTGTACTTTTCAATATATATAGTTTATGCCATTAAATAAAGGTTTATTAGTCAATTATACTTTGGCAAGAGATACACCAATTTGGACTACCATCCGATCTTTTACTCTTGTTCGTTAGATGAAAGGGGCTAAGTATCAAGCTTTGATATCACTTATTACCCAAATAGACATCCCAAAAGGAGAGATGAATTAGATTTTCAAAAAATTAAAACTTGTTGGGCACAATAATTAAGCTAAGTGAAGCAATATGAGTGAGAACTATGCAATAAATAAGAATGTGAAGATGTAACCAATGAGCAATGAAAAAAATAATAAAATAAATAAACATAAAAATTTTATAGTGGTTTGACATCAAACTCCGTACCTGCATCCACTCATCAAGCCACTCTTGAGAATTCTATTATAATCTATTTCTAGATTATAGCTTGGTTATTTTCAATATCATAATCAAAATATAATTGATTTTATTAGTGAAGATCAACTAAAACCACACTCACAAGCGAATCCTAGGCTCACACAATAATCCCACTCCAATTCGGGGCTTGGATGGGCTTATTTGTAAGTTTGAATCTCAATTGAAATGTGTTTACAATAATAAATTTGAATACAATAGGTAGCATAATTAAAAAGCTCCTAAAAGAGCAAAAGAAAAGTTGATGAAGCTCTTGAAGATTATATCAAAAAAGCTTGACAATCGATGAACTCTTCTTTCTAAAAATCACTTGAATACTTTAAGAATTTGGTGATTGAAAGCTTAAAACTATTTCTTAAATGCTCACTTAATGTACTTGGATTTTTTCTTTATTTTTCTCTTTCTCTTGTCTCTCCTCTTTGTTTTGTAGCCTTTAAAATCTCTTAAAATATCTCAAAAGCCATTCTAGCCATTAGAGATCAAACACTAGCCATTAGACTTGATCTATATACTTCTAAAATTTTTGCAGAACTAGCTGTTAGAGCTGTTAGCTATGGTCGAGTCGACTTAAGATCTAGTTGGGGTCAACTTAAGATATCTATGAGTCGGCTTGACAGAAGTAGTGGTCTACTCGAGGTTTGATCAAAAAATATGGTTCTTCATCTTTTTTGAGATAGTTAACTCAAGACAAAAGAACTGTCAACTCGAGACCAGTGCTAAAAAATATATTCTCTATCTATCTGAAAGAGTTGTCTCGATAAAAGTAGGGGTCAACTCATAAATTGTGCCACTTGACATTTAAGCACCAAAGTTGATTCTTTAAAGCTTGGAGTCGGCTCTTAATCTCTTTGACTTGACTTTTTGTGATGTGACTTCTTCCATCTGCTTTCTTTAGCTTCTTGATTTGGCATTCATGAAATACTTCCTAAAGATGACTTTAGCTTCTTGAAACATTATTAAAATGAACTTCAACAATCCATTAGTATCAAAATATATACTCGAATGTTTTGTATTCATCCAAGTCAATCCTTGGATCAACATAAAGGTGTATCATCAGTAAGCTTCCGAGCTTGTACTATTGAAAAATCAATGAAATATATATTGTTCGTCTTAATTTTTTTCAAAAAAATGTTCAAGTATCAAAATTAGATCAAGCTGATTTAGAGACACCCTAGCTCTAGCTAGGATCTCTAAGCAAATGATTAGAAATGTGCCTACTCTATGGAGACACCTGAGCTTTGGCTTGGACTTCCTTGACTAGTGGACCAACCTCTTAGAGATATCCCGACTCTAACTAGAACCTCCGAATACATGCTCGGCCAACTTCGATATGAAAAGATATCCTGACCCAAGTTGGGACCTCCAAACTCGGATTGGAAACTACCAATCTCGAAGGCTTTGATCAAAATTGATTTTGGATTTGACTTAATCAAAGACAACCTCAGACCTGAATTTGGATTTGAGTACTTCTTCAAAGTGACTCCTAATTATGCAAAGGCCCTAGCCCTAGCTAGAATACGTATATTAGGAAAACCTGACAAGGGCTACTTCGACGATAAGATCCAAGGGCTAAATCAGACTTTGGTTCTATTCCAAACTTAAGTGTACTGCTTGGGCGACAAGCTCCAAAGAGCTTAAGCTCCTTTGGCCAAATTGATGACAAGCCCTAAAGGGATAAATCAGACTTTGGTTCTATTTCGAACTTAAATCTACCACTTCGATGCTCCAAAGAGCTAAATCTACCTCAGCCAAATCGACGACAAGCCCTAAAGCACTAAATCGGACTTCAATTCTATTCCAAACCTAAATCTACTTTGGCCATGAGCTAAGGATTTGACTGTGATCTCAAAGACTTGAATGTGCAAGCAACAATGAAGTGAAGAAATAAATTTCATTTCATTAAGTAAACAACTTCTGTTACAACTACTTTGGTTACAAATTTGAAGTACAAAAGAGAATGAAAAGCTACAAAATTAAGAAGCTTCTTCGGTGGGAGATATGATGCTAACTTTAGCCTCAAAAACCACTTAGGATTCTCAACTGTTGGGGTTACCCTATTCTAGAGTTGCCTAAATTGTACATCCAAGGAATTATAATTTCTACATGTGTAGGGATAATTGGCACCAGTAGGCCAACTCATTATCATGTTCACAATTGATGATCCATGGGCTTCGATTGCAAAAATAGGCTCGACAGCTGGCATGGCTGCCAAAGTGGAGCCAGCATTTGCCACATCCTCCTCAGTCTCATCTTCTAGATTCATCTCCAGCAATATTGTGAAGTGAGGCAACATTTTCCCCATCTTCTTCTACTTCATCCACCCTAGGTGCCACCAGAAGTGGTACCAATATTTGCAACATCTTCCTCTACCTCATCTTTGCTCTTGCCTAGATTTAGGCAACCTACATTAACTCCAAGGAAGAGCCGAGCCACCTGCATCCTATAGAGATCAAAGCCCATAGTGAAGGCCAAGGCCGAGCCCTCTACAATCTCCACCTCGAAGACCTCTGAGGCTTTGTATTCCTTAATAGTCGGGAGCTTGGCCTCGATGATCTCTCCTTGACTGCCCTCTCCTTGCTTGCTGCGAGCTCCTCTTCGGTCACCTTCTGAACTGTCACCAGCTCTCTTTCCAACTCAGTGACCTTCTCCCGTTGGATATCAATCACTGTCCTCTCATAGATGGCCTTCCCCTTGAGGACCCCCATCTGATTGTGGGTTTGCTGGAGCTCAGACAAGGCTCGAGAAGCCCTCTCCTCGACGGTCTGGGCTTGAGCCTCAGTTGCTCAAGCTACATCCTCCAACTCCTGCTTCAAGGTGCGGAAGCCTAAAATTCTCTCACTGAGTATGGTGAAATCGTGGATCAGCTGCAAAAGAAAAAAGATAAAATATCAAGTCATGAAGGTTGAAAAAGACTAAAGCAAAAAAGAGAAAAGAGAAAAAAGAAAAAAGAAGAAAAAAAAAAGAGAGAAGAAGGAGAGGGAACTTACTGAGAGGAGCTCTAAGAAGTCTAAGCTCACCACCTCCTTGACATAGTGATATTTGCTCACCAACCAATCTGCCGGTTGGAGGATCATCTACATTAGCTGCTGGGCAAGATAACCATTCTAAAGTCCGAAGTCAGAACTTTAGACCACCTTCATCAAAGCGATGAGCTCCTCCTCAATCCTAGATGAGGAAGGCCTAGCCTTAGCCCATGCTGCAGAAGAGCTCGAGGTAGATGAGGATGGTGTAGCTCTGGGTGTTGGAGCTAGCATCTAAAGGGAAGAAGTTGTGGTGGATCATCGGACTTTGAGCTTGGCCCATCTCTGTGGAAGCTGGCAGAGCCGACCTCAAGGGCATGTGGCAATGTTCTCAAGGGCACAATGGTGACGATCTCTAGCTCATCGTTGATCTCCAGTGGCTCAGTGCTAGAGGTCCCCACTTTCACGATCGATGTCGATGTGGGCAGAGGAGCAGCCACCCTCTATTTCTTCTTCAATGATAAGGCCTTGCCAATAGATAATCCCAACCTCTTCTTTAGAGCAGATCTTAGGGACTCCAAGGATGGTGTCATTGTTGCAAAAGCAAACAAAAGTCAGTATTCTACAAAACACAAGAGCAAAGCAAAACCAATAATTCGATCAAGAAGATCGATCATACCCTAAGGATAGATCGAGCTAATTCCAACATCATATAGAGCCTGCTCAATCAGGAGCTCCCTCGGCTGTGGAATCTCCACATAGCACAACTTGTGGAGGTGCTCTTTGTCCTTGGGGAGTGATTCGGCATGCTTATTCCAAGTCTGAGGATGTCTCCAAATCCAACCAATGCCCCATGGAAGGTAAAGGAGATGAAGAAAGTTAGGTTTTCTGACTGTTGATGGATGAAGGCAGCCCTTGTTGAACTGGCAGCCTTCATGGGAGTGAAGTACCACCAACCATTGCAACGGAGATGCCTCTTCAAGGAGAAGAGTGATTGGAAGAGTGAGCACCTCGGCTCAGTCTCAATAAGATCATAGAGGAGGATAAAAATGACAATCATCCAAATGCCATTTTGACAAATCTAAGCAGGAATAAGTTGGTAGAAGTCGAGAAGATTGGCGATGAAGGGGTGAAGAAAAACTGAAGTTCAGCTTAGAGGGACTCCTCATAAATCTCAAGGAGCCCTTCAAGAGCATTAGTGATCCAACCATTCTGACTAGGCAAGTCTAGTTGGAATCGATTGATCTAGGAAGTAGTATTGAGCCTGGACCTATCCTGGGTCGGACTCAGTAAAGGTGGACCTTTCGGCACTTAGCCCATGCTCGAAAACATCTGAGCTAGAAGATTCAAACTGAACTGGAGGATCAGAAATGGTAGTGGTCCAAGGTTCTACCTCGGACCCAATCTGAGGAGGGGCCAACTGGTAACCCTGATCAGTTCGACAGCCTTCGCCTCAAGTCTCACCACCATCAAAAGCCATATGGATTGAAAGAAGGCAGAAAATAGAAGGAAAATGGAAGAAAAATGGAAGTGAGAACAGGAAAAGAACCAAACAAGAAGCTCAAGAGGGAAGATCTTAAAAGCTACAAGAAAAGTAAGAAAAACACAAGAAAAGAAAGGGGAAGGAAGAAGCCATTGGATAATTGAACAATGTCTTTAAAAAGATCATCGAAAGCCCTACAAATAATGAATGACAATGGGAAACTCCTCCGCCAGCATAGAAGTAGAGTATCAAGAAAAAATCAGGTGAAGGTAAAAAAAAGAAAAAGCAAGAGGGGGGCTAATATTTATACTACTATCAATTATCTAAATTGGCCCAATGGTTCAATGCACATCCAAGATGGTGACACAAGTCAATCACTAATCGCCGTAGTATTCTATAACAATTGCAAAAAATTTGTGCTCTACCACATGTTAGCTCTATATATGGCACTCCAATAATCGAGGGATCATCAGAATCAAATGTTCTAAATGACTCCAGTACATCATCCAATGTTGGAAATGGTGCAGGGTTTCATGCATGAATTTCAAATATTTTTGAAATATAACGCAGCAG
>KE504750.1:1199824-1211050 GCA_000441515.1 Elaeis oleifera | reverse complement strand
ATTCTCTTCTTGAAGTTAATCAAGAGTGGTCAATCCCATCTTGACTCACACACCGACTTTACAAGTGCTTGACTGTACCCAAAATCTTTCGAATCTATATTAAAATACAGACAGTCCAGCACCAAAGCACAGTGAGTTGCTTGCAAGTCACCATGGTGATCTCAGGTCGGAGGGACACTTATACCCATTGGCCTTAGCTAGCTACTCTTGATAGTAGAGTGTTACATTGGTCACGTTCAGTGCAGATGTACTCCTACATCTCACCTGGATGCTATACCAGTGTCTCCACATCACTTGGTTACGAGGATAACCAACGTATATGGCATACAGCGACCTACACTTGATAAGTTATCGTCCTTGTTAATAACTTATCATTTGATCGTGAATAATTTAAGAATCATCCGATAAATCCTCCTTTATAGATTGATTGTGGTTCTAAGGACTTCATCATAATTTAGGAGTTCTTTTAAGGAAGATAGAACTTTTATGATGAACCTGCCAAATAACTATTATGATTAGATAATTCATATACTAATTCCAATCATCTACCACTTAGATGATTGACTTTAGAACATATTTCCCAATACTCAATTCCTGCATTTTCATAATTATGGTGCTTCACTTGAAAAGTCATCATGGAAATTGGAGCCCAGAACCTTCTACACAGTAGCTGAGCCACAAGTGTACAACATCTTGTTGGATGTATGCCCTAGAAGTCAATATAGCAGACACATTGTAATAATTTTAGGATATATATTTGTACTTAAACTATCAAAATGGGCAAGTTCTATCCATTCTTATGTTATGTGTTCGAGAATCATCCAAAGAATTAATACTTTAAAGATATATATTCTAAAAATTTAGAATTTGAGATGTATAATTAATTCTTAAATTACTTTCTATCAATGGATCATCATGGAGATGGTAATTATCTGGTTAGATCGATGTACGGATTATTTTTTTGGGATAGATGAGTCTTGAGTCTATAGTGTAGAGATACTGAGCAAGAGTGTGAGTGGTTGTTGGAGAATATCGGTATTGAGCATGATCATACGAAAGATCACATAGATATCTACTCACTCATTAGTGATCTTCTCGATGCTATAGTGATGTGAGTGGTTCCTTGACCTGCAGTGCCTCGGCTGCTTACAGTAGGGTTACTGTAGTTTGACTATACATAAACATGGTCCCTAGCCATATACATCCTTATAGTGGATGTTGGCTATAGTAAGTTCACTATAGGAGTAGGATGCATACTTAGATGGGATCTATCGATCTTAGTAGATAAGATGTAGTCCTATAAGATTTGAGAGGCTAAGTCCTTAAGTCTGTGGCCACAGCAAGATGATTGATGGAAAAGAGGTTTCATGAATATCATATTTGAACTTAAGTTAATCTAATCTTTCATATAATAGATGTTGGAGTTTGACGAGTTTTCATAACCTCCATCTTGTCAGGACTCACGGTAAAGGAACTGAATCATACGGTAACTACACCTAGAGGTTTTATTTTTATTCTATTGAAATACCACCATATGCTACTAGGCATCACTAGTAGATTATGAGAACTAACTAAGATCATTCTGGATCGATAATCCTTATTGGACGTGAGTTAGAATTATTTAGTCCATCGAAAGATGTTTCGATGATACAATGATGGAGATCATGGTATGTCTCACTATTAGATAGATCAAAATCTATGGGATAATATATAAAAGAGATTCTTGACTGATCAGATGGTTGAGTTATGATTATAAATTTAATAATATTAATTATCAATATGATTGATAACATAAAATTATAATTAACTAATTTTTAAGTGTTAGTGAATTGTAGAAAGATTAATTAGCAATTGGATTGCTGACTAGCTCAATTTGATGGAGCTATGGGGTTCAAATCATATCTAATTGAATTAGATTCAATTTGATTTGATTGAATTTGATGAGATCAAGTCTAATTGGATTATGACATAATCCAATTACATAAGGAGATCAATTCCTAGTTTGACTAGAACTTGATTCCATCAATTTTTAATTAGATTAGGATTCAATTCAAATTTAATTGAGTTTCTAATTAGACTATGAATTAGCTTGATTTGGGTGCCACTTAATCCTAAGTTGATTAAGATTAAAATATATTTAAATCAGATTTAAATCTAGACCTAAAGGAATCTTAGTTAGACTAAGATTCTATCTCCATGCATCCCACATATCCACACTGATAGGAGTACCACATCCTTATGGTTTTTATGCATCCAAAACATCACATCAAGTCTTTCACAAGTCCTCCTTTGCTCCTCTTTTAGATCTGATTTGATTTGAAATAAAATCAATTTAGTTATTAACCAAAATAGGAGTCCTAGTTTGATAAGGTGTTTGACCTTGTCAAACTTAAACCCTATACAACTCATGGACTCCATCTATAATTAAGGGGCTTTGGAATGTGGAAATAAGATTGGAAAACCTTCTTTGGAGCATGAGCTTAGGTGTGGGTTCCTTTTGGGCATTGTGTTTTAGAGAGAAGAGAGAAGGGAAAAGAAAGAGAAGGGTTCTCGTGATCTAGTTCCTCTTCTTCTTCATCCTAGTCTTCTTCTTCTTTGAGATAGTTTTAGAGATTGAAAAAAGTCCTTTTCAACCATTAAAAAAGTGATCTTCGCAAGGGAGCTAGCACTTCAGGAAGATCAAAGAGTCATCGATTAGATCAGGCCTTGTGTGGAACTTGTAGAAATCGGACACGTGCGTGGCTATATTAGAACCTAAGACATCCTCAGATCTGGATCTGAAAAAGGAGTTTAGCGATTCAGGTATGTGATTCGATCATAAATTATTTTATTCTCTAAAATCAGATGCTCTTATGTCTTATTTATCATCATATGAACTAAATCTATAGGTATTTGATTTAGATCAATGCATGCGTAGGATTAAATCTGATTTAATCTTGTCTTTCACTGCTTAAATTCAAAATTATTTTGAAATCTACGTGCAAAATATCTAAAATCCAACACATCAATCTAAAGATAATCCTCCTTGGATATTCGGTATACCAAAATGACTCTCCAGATAAACTACTTCCATTGCTGAAGTCAGCAAATCACTTCGGAGTCGGGAGTGGAGAGCAAGTGTTCAGGTGTGAGTCATTGTTTACGGACCAAAGCACTTTGGCTAAAGACAAGGTGAAGTGGACCACAATATAGCTCCAGTTTAAGAAGAAATAGCAAGTCTATGATCCTGAACAACAACTAATCTTCTCATTGAATGGAAGTCGATCTGATAAATACCAGCTCCAACTCATCACAAACTGACTTAGACATTGGATAAACATTGTCCTGAAGCTTATGACCTTATATATAGTTAATCAACTCTAGATTCATATGAAGTAGCATCCTAGTACTTTGTCGATCTCAAACTATTAGCCCACTCAATGATGAGGTTGACCCAATGGAATCTCTTATAATATTGAATAACCTTTTGTGACTTCTAGAATGTGGATAGAATCTATATATAATGCCCATGACTAACAACCATGAATCGTAGGTTAGTAGGTAGATTTTCTATCCTAATGACCAACCGTATTAGGGCCTAATGACCTATCAGATTCAGACATAATAGCCTATGGCTCCACCTCTATACAAAGAGATAATAAGGGGATCCTCAGATAAGCAAACGAAAGAAATAGTGCCTACAATCGCTTACACTCCCATTTCTTTCTTCTCCCTTTTCTTAAGCTTTGGCTAAGTTAAGGATTGGAGGATCCCCCACCAAAGTATCTCCAATGAGTGTTAACTTTCATTATAGGTTCTTGAAGGAGAAAGCACCCTCAAATCAGATCTGTGCTCCACATTGGTGGGCAACTAATGTCAGTCTGAAATAAGGGTGAAGTGGTATGGATAATATCCATCTGATCCATTTTTATATCCGAATTGATTTGGATATGAATAGAATTTAAGGATCCAATTGATATCTATATTTGTATTTATATTCATTGAAGAAAAATAGATATAGATATAGATAGATAATTATCTGATCTGTATCTGAATATCCAAATCTATCTATAATCTTATACAATTTTATATAGTACTTATTAATTTTTAAAAAAATATACAACCATATAAATATACTATTAATTTGATTTATTATTTATTTAGTAATATCTTTGATTTTATAGTTACAAAGCTTAATTATGAAACTTATATTGATAATTATGTCCATACTTCCAATATCCAAATTATATTCATATCTATTTAAAAAAAATATAGATATGAATTTTTGTATCTGTATAATATCCGTATTCATATTGTTTTCATCAAATAAACAAATATGGATATGGATATCCTAGTATCCGATCTGATTTCAGCCCTTCAGCAACAACTATTATTATATATAGGGGCCATGTAGCTCATTTTGATGTGTGGATCAACAATGAAAGAAAAGGATATATAAACACCACTTTTGCAATTTCTTTAATTTTTCTAATTTTCTTTAGAGTGATTTGAGTTAAGCAAGTTGAGGGAATTCTTTTTCTTCCTGATTGAATCGAGTTAGTATCATAGCAGAGTTTTCTACATCTATAAGATAAAGTTGGTATCAAAGCTTCAATCCTCTACATTTGGTGGATCTTAGTTATAGTCTAGACATATGAGCAATATAAGTAAATAGGAAAGGACTATTGGTGCTTCAAGTATAGCAAATGATACAGATAAGTGTGGCTGCTAGTTCTTCCTTAGACTACAAATCAAGCAAACTGCAAAGGAGATATTATCAACTAAACAAACACATTTGGCATGGAGAATGCAAAAGCAATATGCACACTAGTGAGCCCCTTAGTCAAGCTAGGCAAGGATGAAGCTCAACTTGTTGATCACAAATTATATAAAGGTAGGATAGGTTTCTACACTATATTTGATAGCTAGTAGGTCAGATATATTGTTTAGTGTATGTTTATCTATAAGATATCAGTTTAACCCAAAGAATCCCATTTGATTACTATTAAAAGAAAGTTAAATACTTAATTGGCAAATAAAACTAGGATTATAGTATTCTGGAGACTCATCACTTATTCTAATAGGTTATGCTGATGTTGATTTTGCTATCTCTAGAACTGATAGAAAGAGCACTAGTAATATTTATAAAATTTTATGTAATATAATCTTTTGATTTAGCAAAAATAAAACTCAGTGGCACTATTCACTACTGAAGTAGAATGCATAGTTACCAGAAGTTATTGTACCCAAATCTTATGGATCAAAAAACAACAAAAAAGAAATGAACTGAACTATTATAAAATTCTAATAGGATATAATAACACTAGTGCAATAAGCTTAACTACAAATCTAATTTAGCACCCAAGCACTAAGCATATTGAAATAAAATATCATTTCATAAAATGATATTCAAAAGAAGACATAATTCTTAATTTGTTATCATTGAAAATCAACTTGCTATTTGCTAATATTGTCATAAAATCATTAAGTGAAGAGAGGTTTTGTGCTATTAGAAGAGAACTAGGCCTTTGTGATTTATTTTCTTAGAGAAATCTCCTAGAAAACCTATTAAATACCTTCATTATAGGAGATTAAGGGCTCGAGAGTTGGATGATGTATTCTGTATTTGTTATTTTTTTCTAGATGTACTCTTCTTTGACATTTGTAATAAACTTCTATTCTTACTTTTAGTGTAATGAAATTTCTATGTTCTAAATTTCCTTGTCTCTTATAGCTAATGTATAAATTCTTACCCTTATAATTAAATGCTTGAGTACCCTTTTTAATGATGAAAAAAGGGGGAGAAATAATGGCACAAGATGTAGAGGGAGAATAATTTTGAAATGGTATAATTTTGGCATAGATGACAAAAGATCTAAGGGACGACAATATACTAAAAAGCTTTGAAAATTATTTCATCAAATTTAAACATTGAACATTAAAAGCTCTGGTGCAATGTATTGAAATTGGAAACTATTGCTGTAGAAATTTGTCTTGGGTCGGATTGGATAGAGTTGGGGGCGGCCACAAGATGGCAGTGGTAGGACCTGCAAGATAAGTCCCTGACTTAAGTTGGCTCCAGCAAGGATCCTCCGATGCTTCAGTCAGATCTCTGAAATAGATGGAAACGAGTGAGCATTTTGGGAGAAAAATTTTGTATACCTTGAGGGTCTCCTGTGGGCCTTTATTATGTAGGCATTTTGTGGTGCCCCTATAGCTTTGGAGGTGACTATAGGTAAAGTTAGTTTGATAGGCTCTAGGTTCACTATGATGGGCGTGGTCATAGGCTAGGATAGGAGTGGTCTTAGGGTGGAGGTGGTGCATAGTTTTATGAGCTCAAGGTTCAGTGATGAGGACTTTGAGGAGGTTGGTTGGGATTTTGGATATCTGGGATGTAAGCTTGAATAAGGAACCAAGCGAAGGACTTCTGCCAGCAGAGGAGTCGACTCAGATTAGGTCAAGCCAGCTCGAATACTAAATAGAGAGTAGTATTTCATTGGCATGCTGGTGACACGGCATCCAAGCCGACTCAAAGTTTGATAGAGTCGGCTTGAGTGCAGTCAAGTCGACTCGAGCTCTGATCGAGCCGACTCGAACTTCGGGAATAAAACTGCACGAAATTTCTATTTGGATTTAAGATTGGACTTTGATCCAAGGGGCTTGGGGCTTGGGTTTATGAGTTCTAAGGGTGGCTAATTCATGTATGGGCTAAGGATTAGTCCAAAAAATGAGAGCATTTGAGACATGGGTGTACATAGGCTCGATGAGTGCTTTTATGTGAGTTAGTCGGGAAGTTTTGTGTCAAGATTTATTAAGATTTGGGAAACCCTAGGGTATACAAATCCATTATTGTAATAGTTAATGTAATAAGGAATATAATACGGCTTTTCTCTCACAACCTTTCTCTCTTCTCTCTAGGCTAGCCGTTCCTTTCAGGAGAATCTAAGAGAAGGGGGGTGCCTCCCTCAAGGAGGTACCCCATCCAAAGTGGGCATTCAGATAGCCTAGGGTGGTGTTTGCCCTCTTTCTCCATGCCTAGGATTAGGTGTGGAGGTCTCTTGTCGCTGGATGATCGGGATAGATGTTTCTGAATTGATTTTTTGCATTGATTCTCTTCCATGAGGAGATCATGGCTGATCTCTAGATCCTCATGCCAACATTTAGATCCCAATAATTAGTATCAGAACTAGGTTGGATGTGGATGAGAAGGAAGAGGTGATGGAATGCAAGGTTCAGCACAAGGCAGTGCAAGGTTACAAGAACTCCAGGTTGATTCTTCGAGGATCTTTTCTTCTTGCTGGGTCCAGGGTTCCAATACCTGATTGAGTAAAGAAGAAAAGCCCCATGGGTTGGGAGGAAGAAGAAGGAGATCCATTAAAGAATAATAGATCTGCATACCCGATTCCAAGGTATAAGACTTTCTAAATTGGTTTACCTTTGTTGTGATTGTGGTTTGGCTAACCATGAGTAGTAGGATGGAGGTGGAGTTTGAGAGGGTTGATGAGAAAGGGTTGCTTCTCAGTGTGGAAGGGTGAGGCAGAGGATTTGTTGGTCCAACTTAGGTTGGAGGTGGTCTTCGTGAAAAAGGCTAGAGGATGATGGACCGTGGTGGAGTTCTGAGAAAAAGAGGTGCATGGTAGAAAAAGGAAGGGGATGATTCTCTAGATGCTATAGCTGATTCAGAGATGGAGGATAACTTCTAGGTGGTTTCAGAACAATCTACGACATGTGGAGGGTTCGAGATAGGAGTAGTAGCGATCAAGGTGAGGCTGGACACGTAATAAGGCAATGTTGCGTGGCTGATCTCGGGGTTCAGTTGCTGGGTTTGAAGAGCTAGATGAATTTTTGGATTTCGGAGGAGCCCATGGGTGTGGTGTATCCGAGATGGCTTCAGAGGGATCCGAGGAGTGCAGAGGATCTGAAGGGGCAGCGATGATGTTCGAGGTGTAGCGACAGACTCAGCAGGACAATATTGGATGGTTGGCCTTGGAGGACTCGATTACAGAGTCGACTTATGCGGCATCAGGGGGACTTTGATTTTAGGTAGAGCATCGGATAGAGGTGGCTTCACAAGTGGAGAAGGTTTCAGTATGCAGCGAGTGTCGGCATAGAAAACTATAGATTCTCCAAAAAAGTTTAGGGCAATAGTTGATGCGACTATTGAGTAGAATGGTGGTATGTTTATCGGATCTACCTATTGTGTGGTCACTGGATCACAGGAAAGTGGAGCACTAAGCACAGATGCATCAACACATGGAGGAGGAGCATCGAAGAGAGATTCCTTCATGGGTGATGATGAAGGCCATAGTCATGGCACAGGCTCTAGGTGAGGAGGTGCAGAGGGAGGTGGAGTCTCCCAGATGCTCGGACAGCAGTGAGTGGGCACCAGGAGAGGGCCTAAAGTTGTATGCATTGAGGATAGATGCTACAGCAGTGACAGGATGCAGGGAGGATCCAGAAACCTATGAGGAGACTTCCACCAGCAAAGACCAAAGGTGGGTTAGAGGTAAGGGAGTGGAGCTACGGTCACTCCATGATTTTTGATGCTATGGCGAAGCATGTCGCAGGAGCAGCAGTGGTCAGAGCTGTTAGGCTAGTGGTGACTAGAGCCACTAGAGCAGTGACGAGCAGAGTCACTGGAACTACGGCTGTTGGGAGTCATAGGTGGAGTAGTTGGTGGCGCAACAGATGGAGTCACGGAGGCAGCAGTGGGTGCAGCTGCTGGGTCAGTGGTGGGCACAATCGCTAATGATAGGACCTATAGGAGAGATGCTCGAATATAGGATAACATCTTCAACCATAAGAGAGAAGGTGGCAGTCTTCCGAATAGCTCCAGGGCTGAGATATACTACAGTGGCGAGGAGGTCTGCATAGTTAGCTTCACTCCTCATTGGTCAGATCGTACAGAGGAATGAAGCTCGATGAAGAGTGGTGATCGTCAAGGTTTTGAGGGTACCAAAGTGAAGATTGATAGGCTCCAGGTTCACTATGATGGACGCAGTCATAGGCTAGGACAGGAGTGGTCCTAGGATGGAGCCTGTGCATAGTTTTCACGGGCTCAAGGTTCAGCGATGAGGACTTTGAGGATCTTGGTTGAGACTCTGGATGCCTAAGATACAAAGTGAAGCAAGAACCAAGCGAAGGACTTTTGCTAGTAGAGGAGTCGACTCAGATCAGGTCGAGCCGGCTTGAGCTCTAAGAGAGCCAGCTCAAATACCAGATAAAGAGTAGCATTTGTTGGCATGCTAGTAGCATGGCATATGAGCTGACTCAAAGTTTGGTCAAGCCATCTTGAGTGCAATCGAGTTGACTCTAGCTCTGATCGAGCCAACTCGAAATGCAGGAATAGAACTGCATGGGATTTCTGTTTGGATCTAGGATTAGGCTTTAATCCTAGGAGCTTGGGGCTCGGGTTTATGAGTTCCAAAGGTGGCTAATTCATGTATGGGCTAGGGATTAGTCTAAGAGAGTGAGAGCATGTTAGATATGGGTGTACATAGGCTTAGTAAGTGCTTTCATGTGGGTTAGCCAGGGGAGATTTTGTGCCAGGGTTTATTAGGGTTTGAAAACCCTAAGGTATATAAACCCATTATTATAATAGTTAATGTAACAAGAAATACAATATGGCTTTTCTCCCACAACCTTTCTCTCTTCTCTCTAGGCTAGATGTTCCTTCTAGGAGAATATAGGAGAAGGGGGGTCACCTCCCTCAAGGAGGCGCCCCATCCAAAGTGGGTGTTCAGATCGTCCAAGGTGGTGTTTGCCCTCTTTCTCCATGCCTAGGGTTAGGTGTGGAGGTCTCTTGTCGCTGGATGATTCGGTTAGGCATTTTCGAATCAATTTTTTGTATCGAGTCTCTTCTATGAGGAGATTATGGCTGTTCTCTAGATCCTCACACTAGCGTATAGATCCCAACAATTTATAGGCAGAGATTGAAGAGCCGTGAGAAGGAGAATCAGATAGTTAGTCTTGACTTATTGGAGGAGATACGCCCATTGTCTTCTATTTTATTTGGAGAGATATATTTGTTATCTCCTATCTCATCAAGAATGCTAGCTTGAAAAGAAGAATTGATGGTTAGTACTACTTTATTGGATGAGATATTCTTATTATTTTCTTCCTTATCTACTCATGATAGGTTGTTACATGGATTCTAGGATTTTCTTCGGCTGATGTAAATTGGGTATAATATTTTTTTAAAATATCAAAAGACATCAGCCAAAATCAAGGTTGGACTGGATCAAGCTCTCTTGTGCATCGACTTTATCTGAAGAAAGAATATTCTATCCAAAATATATGCTCCTTACTCTCGAGTCCAAACCAAATTAGATTGGATGAAGGAAGTACATCATATATTAGCTTTAAGTTGTAGACGATGCCAATCCTGATTCAGACATCTGATGCATGGAGATTGTAGCATCACTTTAACCAATCCATATTTGGATAATCGACTTAACCTATCTCAAGTAGGATAGTATAGGTAGAGGTGTTCAGACACCTTTATGTGGTCTCTGTTAGATGTGTGTCCTAGATGCCAGATTGCCTGACACATTTCTGTACAAATCTAAGGGCAAATTTATAATTTTGACTATAAATGAATAAAGGGTTATTCTACTATCACATTGTATATATTATGTCTGTGATACATCCTTTGAGTTAGTAGGAATGTTAATTCATATTTTCAAGAGTTGAAATTTAAGGCATGAATTTATATAACTAACTCATAAACAGCTCCTGACCATAGGATCATCACGAGGATGGTGATCGATCCGAAAGGTTGGTGTACGATCGCTTTCTTAAGATAGATATATCTTGAGTCTATAGTGTAGAGACATCGAAGCGAGAGTACATGTATTCGTTAAGAATGAGAGTACTGAGCGTGACCACCTCGAGCAGTCATAAGGAAGTCTACCTTCTCGTCGATGACTAGCTCGATGCTGCAGCTATGTGTCTAGTTCTTTGATCTGAGGTGCATCGACAGTTCACCTTGAGTATGTTATAGTTTGACTATACCATAACTCGATCTTCTAGCCATTCAAAACCCTGAGGTATATGTTGGCTGTAGCATATTCATTGTAGGAACCAAATCGTACCAAGATGGGATCTATCAACCTTGATAGATGAGAGGAGTAGTCCTATGATGATCGAAAGATCGAGTCCTTAAGCCCATGGCCATGGCAGAGTGAAATAATAGAAAGAGTTTCCATTAGAGTTTCACATCAGACTCGGATCGATCGATTGATTCAT
>KE504750.1:1135848-1153287 GCA_000441515.1 Elaeis oleifera | reverse complement strand
CATTGGTGATTGATTTTGAATTACTCCTGATCGATGGATCGTCATGAGGATGATGGTTGATCCGATAAAATTGGTGCACGGATCACTTTGCTTCAGATAGATGAGTCTTAAATCTACAGTGTGAGAACACTGGAGCGAGAGTTTAGGTGGTTGCTAGAGAACAAAGATTTCGAGTGTGACCAATACGAGAAGTCACTTAGATGTCTACTCAGTACTCGTCAGTAACTTTTTCGATGCTATAGTGGTGTGACTAGTTCTTTGATCTATGGTGTCTCGATTATTCATAATGGAGTTGTTGTAGTTTAACTGTACATACACTTGGTCTATAGCCATTCGGATCCTTACGGTACAGATTGGCTGCAGTAGATTTATTGTAGGAGTAGGATGTGCATCTAGATGGGATATATCAATCTTGATAGATAAGTAGTCCTATGTGATTTATGAGATTAAGTTTTGAAGACCATGGCTATGGCAGGATTAATGATGAAAAAGTGTTTCTATAAGATTTCACAAAATGAACTCAAGTTGAATAAATTCTACATATGACACATGATGGGATTTAATAAATTTTCTATAACCTCCAACTTATCGGGACTCACGATAGAAGAACTGTATCACATAATAACTACACTTAAGAGGTTTATTCTTTCTATTCTACTGGATTGCCACTACATGCTGCTAGGCATCACTGGTGGATTGTGAGATCAATAAGAATTATTTGATAGTCAATAATTTTATTGATGAGTTAGAATTGTACCAATCTATTGAAAAAGATTTCAATGATATTAGTGATGGAGATTATGATATATCTCACTACCAGACAAAATAGAATCTATGGAGTTACACACATAAGAGGTACTGACTAATTGGATAGTTGAATTGTGATTTCGAATCACAGTAGAATTCGATTATCAATATGATTGATGATTGGATTGATTTGTAAAAGTTACAAAAGACTTGTTAATAATTAGTGAGTTAAAAGAGGATTTATTTATAATTATTGTTATATTATTTGATTTGATCAAATAATTGAGAATGAATCCTAGTCAAATTAAATTTAGATTTAATTGGACATGATCTGAGTTTGACTCAGATTGTGTTTCATAACTCTAAAAGATTTGGACTCAATAACTAATTAACTTATTAAGAACTCAAACCACATTGGATTCTATCTGTAAAGGTGATTTACTTGCAAAAGGACTCTCCCCTTAATGACACCTCATATGAGACCACGCATCATTTAATTTCAATGTGGAGAAAAGGGGACACAAAAAGAGTTGGGACATAACTCCATCACAAGGAGTCCCAAACCCTATGGACTCTCTCCCTAAACCCTAAGGCATGGAGATTTGTTTTGGTGCCTCATCTTATTAGATAAGAGGGTGGGACGGTGTGAGAAGGATTAGGGAGCACCTCCTCTCAAGAAGTTTTAGCATGGACGCACCAAGAAAAGGATGGGGCAGGACTCCATCTCAAGGAGTCCTAGCACCCCATGACTCTTATCCAAACCCTTAAGAGTTTGAGCTGGTTTGGGATTTGAATGTGGAGATAAGATCAGCCTACGTCCTTCTATCTTGTGCTTTAACATTCATGTGAAAAGGGAAGAAAAGAGGTTGGGTGCTAAAATTGTTTCAACGCCTCTTTCTCTTTCTCTTGCTCCATGGCACGTCCAATATGTCCAAGGTATTGGATATCCCCTGGCCTTCTTCTTCCTTCTTATGCCATGTCCAAGAGTTGGACATTCTAGCCTTCATGCCTCTCCTTTCCCATCTACCTCCTCGTCTAGATCTCTATTGTTTCTCTTGAGAAGAGAAAAAGATAAAAAAATTTAGCAATCTAAGAAGTGATCTCTAAAAGAGAGTTAGAACCCGATAAAATTAGGATCTTCTGATTAGATCAGCTTCATATGGATATCTATAGAGGTCGGACACATATGTGGCTTTAGAAAAATCTTCAAAACATCCATGGATCACCAAATTGCAGTAAAGATCTATCCACGCAAGGTGTAGATCAGATCTTTCTCTCTATTTATTTTTATCTTAATCTTAACTATGAGGGATCCTAGATTTTTAAGATATAATCTCATGCATGCATGCTTGAATTAAAATAATTTTAATTTCTCCCTTCCTTTCACTGCATTTATGTTTAAAATTTTTAAGATGCATGCTACCAGATTTTCTAACACTAGTCAATTTGAAGATGGTTGGCCTGGATCTGGTCGGCGTACATCTAGCCAATCTTGTTGTTAGGAACTTGGTGGCGTCGGAGCAACATGATGAAGTTTCTTTGATTGGATGCTTGCTCCTTCCCATAAACGGGCCTAGATCCTTCCTCTAGTGTCAATCTATTATTAAAAAAAATCTATCTTGGGTTGGGTTGGCTAGAATTGGATGGCGATCGTAGGTCAGTGATGGTAGGATGTTGCGGTAGGACTTGCAAGATAAGTCCCTAACTAGAGTTGGTTCTGATGGTGACTCTTTGATGCTCTAGTCAGATCTTTGGAACAGATGGATAGGAGTGAGCATTTTGAGAGAGAAGTTTTTACATATCTTAGAGATCCCCTGTGGGCCTTTATTTATAGGCAGAGGCTAAAGAGCCATAAGAAGAAAGAAGAATTAGGTGGTTAGCATTACTTTATTAGATGAGATATTCTTGTTATTTTCTTCCTTATCTATTCACGATAGGTTGTTATGTGGATCTAGGATTTTTTCCAGCTGGTATAAATTGGGTATAATATTTTTTCAAAATATCAACAGACGTTGGCCATCATCAAGGTTGGACTGGGCCCAACTTTTTTATTCATCGGCTTTATTTAAGGAAAGAATTTTTTTATCCATAACAGAAACATTGAACATTAAAAGAATGGTATAATGTATTGAAATTTGAACACTGATCTAAAAATTGATGTGAAACTTTTGATAAAGTTCTGATACTCTAAGACACTAATGATTTGAGATGCTTGGATTGCAAAATTAGAAAAAGCTCTGATTTCAAAATTCTCTATTCTTGAACATGTCAAGGTTTGATACACCTTCAAATACTTCGATTCAAAATATGTATGCTAAGTCACTATGATACACCTAAGTTATGTGCTACAATATGTTAAATTTGCTTTAATAGAATGACAAATACAATATAAATTTTTTTATGTAACTTAAAATTTGTCATCATAAAAAGGAGAAGATTATTGACTCCAAAAAATTAATTTTGATAATAACAAAATTTTTGAATAGTTTCTGATGGGTTCAAAGTGAAAGAAAATCAATAAATGTAGGACAACTTGAGCTAACCATGGTGAAGAAGGCTCAAGAGTTGTCTCCATATTGTTTGAAGTTATTTTTAGAGAATTGGAAATAGCTAGCCTAGAAAAAGAGCTATCTCTAACCTCAAAAGAGTTGCCTCCGGCAATAGAAGCTAAGCTGCAACATCGCAGGAGCTATCTCCAAGCATAAGAGTTGACCTACAGAACAAAAGAAGTCATCTCCAGCTAGAAGAGTTGACTTATAAAGTCTCAAGAGTAATCTCCTGAAACCTAGGGTCGATTGGTATAAGGAAGGATCATCTCCCAAATCCAAGAGCTGGTCGATACAATGGAGTCATACCCCAAGTCCGAAAGTCAATCTAGGCAATACCAAGAATCACCTCGTATTTGGAGGAGTCGACACCATAACGCAAGGAGTCAACCTAAAAAAAGGAGCTAACATATATGTCTTTTAGAAATCGACTTGGATAAGAATAGTTGACCTGCAAAATGATCAGGAGTCATCTCGCAGGAGAGAAGCCAACCCCACAAAGGATAGAAGCTGCCTTTTAGAAGCTTGGAACCATCTCCAAACAAATGTACAAAAAAGGAATATTGAGGAGCCATCTCTAGAGCTATAAGCAAAAATAGAAATAAAGCAAGAGGTATTTCGTAGACCTCTGGAGTCATTCCTAAAGGAGGCAGAGTCATCCCTTCTTCAGCGCACCATGCCTCTCAATGGCTAGTCAGCCATCCATTAATACCATTGTTGATGCATTAAATGCCTTTCATGGCTATTTTAAATTCTTCTATATAAACATAAGTATCCATTGCATCTTAAGAAGAAAGAAAAACAACAAAGCAAAAATGACAAATAAAAAGAGAATGGTTAAAGCAAAAAAACAAAAATAGTCTTTGGAGCATTTATATCAAACAAGAGAAGCAATAAATATAGATTAGGGGTAATAGTGAATCGGATAATATCTATCCAAATCTGTTTTTATATTCAAATCTATTTGGATATGGATAGAAATTTGAGCATTCAGCTAATATCCATATCTATATCTATATTTGGTAAAAAAAATGGATATGGATATGGATAGATAAATACCTAATCTGTATCCAAATATTCAAAATTCAATTGTAATTCTATTTAATTTTATATAACACTTATGAGCTTTCAAGAGAAATATATAACTATATTAATTTTAACTAGTTTGATTTACTATCCACTTAATAATATCTTTGATATTATGGTCATAAAGTTTAATTATCTGACTTGTATCCATATTTATATTAATACTTCTAGTATCCAATTTGTATATGTATTTGTTTAGAATAAATACAGATATAAATTTATATATTTGACTAATATCCATATCCAAATCTGCACTCTTTGAACAAAACAATATGGATCTAGATATGCTAATATCTAATCCATATCCAATCTGATTTCGACTCTATTATAGATCCATCATCACTTCAACATTACAAGCATTAACTCTGTGCTTTATTTGTACATATAACCTCAAAGAGGTTTACCTATGTTGTATAAAAACTTCGTCCTTTGGGTGTATTCCATGAGATCGAGGAAATAATCTCAAGGAGTAGGCTTAGCTAATGCCTATAAGTTAGTTAGGATATTTATAAGTAGTTTCAGGGAAGAAACTCTGCTTATAACAAGTTTGGCCACACGCAAAAGTTGGCTGGTTGTGTAATCAGGAGCATTACATAGTTTATATTTCCAATAACAGCCTAGGGAATGGATATAGAAGCAGATTGCTCAGAACTATTATAAATTGTGTTCTTTGCATATGCATTTATCTCTCCTCCTCTCTCTACTATTCCAATTATTTATTTCTTGCTTAGCACTTTCACAGCACCACTAACTACAATCACAATAAGTTCAAATGATAATCTAATCAATCTTGAACCAAATATGTCAATCTCAACTTGAGCCTAATTGCACCCTTCAT
This sequence comes from Elaeis oleifera, assembly GCA_000441515.1. Classification (NCBI taxonomy): domain Eukaryota; kingdom Viridiplantae; phylum Streptophyta; class Magnoliopsida; order Arecales; family Arecaceae; genus Elaeis; species Elaeis oleifera. Next base: position 1,148,070 of record KE504750.1, on the reverse strand, counting down.
TTTTTATGTGGAGCAAAGTTTGAGCAACCCTACTGCTGGTCTTGGCTCATCCTCACCTTCCTAGTACACATTACATTATACAATACCACCATGGAGAATAGAACCTAACTCATAGTTTTAAAGGGAAGAAAGAAAAGGATAAAACAAAGGAGTGATTGGTTATAGCTCTTCTTGATTGTTGGCGAACTACTGATATTGATTTAGAAATTCTATTCTAAATTAGCCAAACCATGTCATATCCCTTTGGTTGAGAATCTATAGAGCATGAAATCTCAAACCACATGAACAAAATGGAAAGAAGAAGAAAATTTCTTTTCTGCCAAGTCATGCAAGATATCACCTTGAGATACCCAATTTAATTATTCAAACCTTAATAAAGAACAACCAGAGTTCATCAAAACTTGGTAGCTAATGAAGGAACTTACCCATTTAGGTACTTTGGGGAAAAGTAAAAAATCCATCATCCATTGATTGCAATGGAAATTAAAGTGTTGCCCTATAAGAAAATATAAGGCCCTCATATTAGGTGGGCATATTGAATTGTTGGGTGAAGGACCCTGGATTGAGGAAATTTTTGCATACACTTAGACTATCGCATAGGCTATAGACTAGATTAATGAAAAACTACCATGTTGGCACTTTGGATTAAAATATTTTGCAACCAGCCACATACTGCTCCTTAATCAGAGTTACCTTTCCATCTACAACTCATGTGGGAATAATTAAAAATATTTCTAAAATAAATAAACAAACATATAAATAAAATAGTCGATCAGGCCTAAGCAAGACTTAAATCTAAATTCTTTTCTCCTAAGTCCCACCACCACCATTGATTGCCATTGCTGAACACTGGAGTCATACTGCTGCCACGACAATTAATCATTAGTTATCAAGAACTCATCTAACTACCACATCAAGTCTGGTTAAAATAATCAGTTAGTCCAAAGATCCGAATTTCAAGCCCTCACTACAAGAATTTCTATATTTAGACACAAAAAAATTTATTGGTAAAAAGTCATGGGCAATAAAAATAGTAATTTGTCACAACATATTCAATATTTTATGATGAAATTGATGTTATTGTTAAACATCTATAACTCATGATAAAATGCTTGGTCATTAAAAGTGAGTAAATAGAGTTATCTAAATATCTATTTTATCACAAAAAATCAGTTCGAAGTATCACATAATCCATTTTTTGTTGTGAAATAATTTTTCCCTCACGAAAGTACTTTCATTATAAACTATTTTACTAAGGAAACCGAAGCCCCATCACTAAAAGTTATGGATGGCAAAAACAATACGTCATCATATAATATTCAACAATTTGTGATGAAATGGATGTTGCTGCTAGACATCTATAGCCCTAATAAAATATTTCTTACTAAAAAAATATTTCTTACTAAAAGTTAGTAAAAAGCATTGCCTAAACATTTATTTGTTGAAAAAAATCAATTCTAAGGGTTATGCGACCTAGTTTTTGCTACAAATTTTTTTTTATTTGACAAAAGTACTTTTGCTATAAATTATTTTAGCAATGAGTATTTTTTCATCATAGAAAAATGGTTATTGATGTTGATACTATTTTGTTTCTTAAAATGTGGTATTGAAAATAACTTTTTTTTTGCAAATTGCAAAATATTAACAATTAATAGATATCCATTGGTTATAACTTACTATTAATTAAAAAATAATTTTCATAAAAATTAAAAATTAGTGAAGAAAACTATTTGCTCACTAATATATCCCCTTAACTGATGAAGTATTTTTACTATCTTTTTTTTAAGTGATGAAATATATTTTGTCACTAGGTAATCAATCTTTCGCTACGGTGTTGATATTGGTCACCATATCTTAAATCACTTTTATAGATGAAACTTATTTCGTTGATAGAATTAATTTGTTTAGAAAATATTTTTTTCATTCTTTTAGTTGTTGTTGCCGGCAACACATTTGAATTTAAAATTATAAAATCTATTAAATAATAAATTAATTCCATAATAATTCAAGAACTTTAATCATCCATACACTTTAATAGATTCACTATCATTATATTCCCAAAATAAAAATCAAGCCCATATATAAATAAAATATCCAAATAATAACTAGTCCACAATCCAACAAATACTTTGTGCTCTCTCAGCATGAGAATCCATGATCCATATTACTCTGTATAAAAAAAAAGATAAAGTTTAGTTAGTCAATAGTATATTGTTTATATACTGTCTTTATTTAAAAGCAAATCTACTGAACACTGTTGATCCCTGAGCAACTAGGCTGCCTAATCATCCATAACAGTAATAGCAGTAACCACCTAGGATAGATATTTTATTAAATGAAATTTCTAATAAGTGATATTATGCACTCTGCAAACCCATTTTGAACATGTAAAAGAAAAAATTATTCATTCAAAATGAAAACCTTTATACAAAATGCTTATAGTGGAATTAACTCGCTCAAAGACTTGGAAAAACAACCCATGTTTAAACTTTGAACTTCCTCCAAATGCAAGGGTGCAACCATTGGGTTATTGCTCAATTCACCTCTTTTTCTAAATCATGTAAACCAGAATTTCCAATATATCAACAAGAAACCCACAACTAAGATTTGCCAATCAAATTATACAAGTATAGATATTCTACTTGCCTTACCAACATATTTGCAGCACATATCCTTTTTTGGTGTCTTAATTATGAATATTCAAAATAAATATCAAACATACTATAAATAGACCAACTAACGGCTCCCATGAAACTAAAACTGCAGAAGAAAATGAATAGAACCTACAACATAAGCATCATAAGGGAATATCGGCCCTCCATAATTGTAAGTCAGTATTTCTGTACCTTTCGAATCTCTCTTGCAAGATGAGGTTTTATTAGTCAGTTTACCACTTGAATATTCTTGCAGGCGAGAATTGGCCATGGAGTCGCCTTGTTAACAATCGCTTCATGTTTGACTTATTAGCAACCACTTCGAATGCAATACAATTAACCCCATTCTCTTCAAACGTCAAAATAGTCTCTGTCACTTGAACTAATAGGTATCCTAAAAGTAGATTTTCTCGAGTCCAAGTGTTAATTTAGTTTGTCCTGTTAGTTTTAACTCCTAATATGATCTAATTATCACTTAATCAGATTTAACTGTTTGGGTCAGCCACATATCCTGAATCAATTACAGTGAGCCCAATTAATTAAAGAGTCTTATTCCGGTTAAGACTTAGACTGGAAGTTCAACTCTAATTAAGATTAAGTTTTTGATAGGACAAGACAAGTGTAGGTATAAATAGAGGTGATGTGGTCCCTTTTCTCCAACTTTCAGGGGGATGAACGATTTCATCAATCGTCCATATAAAGGAGGAGGGTGAGGAGAGAGTAGACCAGCTGTCCGTGAAGGAAGATCAGATGCTTTACGGGCTATGTGATCATCGTATTGGCAAGACGATGGTGCAAGATATGATTTATTTATGATTTTGATTTTTGCATAAATATCGGAGCACGACCCCGGCATAAAGGAATTAAATTATCTAACATGTGGTATTAGAGCACCAATTTCATGCTTCATATTTATGTAAAAATTCTTTTGATAAATTTTGGCTTGTTTTCAAAAAATTTAAATCAAAGTTTTATATTTTTGGAATTAATTAAAGATTAGGAAATTAAATTAAGATTTTGTTAATTTTTGAAAAAATATTCTTTGGGGTCGACCGCGAAGGATGCCCGCGCCGTCCAGCGAACGAGGCAACCGCCATGGCTGCAGCCATGTCGGCGACAGATCGGGCTACGGTGGGGTCGGGCTGCGGTGATAGACTGCGGTGGTGGGCTACGATGGCCGCGTTCCATGCAACGGCAGCGGGAACCATGGCTTCTGCCATGGCGGTGTGAGGCGGCAGGTTTTCAACGCTGTCCTCCGGTGAAGGGGCGGTCCGCTGCCCTCCTTTTGGCCTCTCCAGTGGCTTGGATGGCAAGGGGCGGCCATTCGGCCACCCGTCCGGTGCATGGGGAGGCTCGGACATGGGGGTTTTGGGCTTTGATCGGAAGCAATGGAAAGAGAAAGAGGATAAGGTTCCAAACTGGTTCAAGTTTTGGGTCCAACCCGAAATCTGAAATCCAGTTTGGATCCATTTAGAGAAAAGGATATTTTCAATAAACCCCTTATAAAGTTTGTATTATGTAAAAGACCCTCTTCAGTAATTGATTGAACTAATTTAAGGACTTTTGCAATTTAGTTCCTAATAAAGTAGTAAATTGCATTAAGATCAATACAATTTCTGATAGACTTATTTTAAAGTAGCTATTTTAGATAAAAGCCTCTTTTCTTTCTATTATTTATGGTTGAGCCCTTTATTATTAAGGTTTTTGGTAAAATTACTGTATTTTATTTATTTTACATCCAATTTGAGCGATTTTTGAACTATTGGACTCGTGATGACTTAAAAAATATTTTGATTCAATTTTTTATAATATAAAATATTTAAATAATTTATATATTATTTATTTTATAATTTTGCTCACTATTATAATGTTCAAGTGTGTTTTGTATAGCCCCAAAGGACCCGAAGCACTCTATGGACCTTGGATAGCTGAGTCATGAGGCTAATAATTTTTTTTTCATTATAGTTTAAAATTGTATAAAGGTGTATTTGTTACAGTTGATCCAAAGGTGACTATAATTTGATACAAAATTAACAATAAAAAGTTGACTAACTTGAATTGCATAAAGATGGAAAGTTTATACCAAGATGGAATAACCTCGGATTTTGTAACTGTATAAGTTAACCACTGAAAGTGCAACTAATACGATGGGTCACAATTTAAATATAAATTATGTATATATGCCATAATTATTGTTCTTGCTTATATATTTCATATTATTATTGGTTATGATTTATGCGATGGATATTTGGTATTGTTTATTATATTTAAATTTATGATTAAATTAGTTGCAACACTTATTATATGCTATAATTCTTGTCCAAAGTTATTTTATAGTTGTATAATAAGTGTTATTAGTAGAATTGTGTTATAAAATCTGTATCATGATCGTAATTGTGAGCATATTCTTCTATGTACAGCTATGACCCCTGCTTCACTCTCATCGCATCTATCTAATATTTTCATACTAAATGGATCGAATTATCCTGATTGGCACAACAGCTTCTCATTATTTTAGGATGCCTAAACTTAGATTTGGCCCTTCGTAAGCCTCAACCTTATCCACTTACCCCACTAGTTCTTCTGATCATAAGGAATAATGTGAAAAGTGGGAGCATTCTAATAGATTGTCTCTCATGATTATTCAGAGTTCTATAACGAGAAACATTAGGAGATCTATTCTTGATAATAAATTGGCCTCTAAGTATCTTTTCTCTATAGAATAATAGTTTATCAGATCAAGTAAAGCCTTAGTTGGTACCCTAATGAACAAGTTATCCTCTATAAAATATGATGGATTTTTAGGAGTGTGAAAGCACATTATAGAAATGCTTAATATAGCTGAAAAATTGAATGATTTGGGTATGATGGTATTTGAAAAATTTCTTATCCAGTTTATTCTCAATTCTCTTCCATCCCAGTTTACCCAATTTAAGATTTACTACAACAAGCACAATGAATCATGGTCAATGAATGATTCATGTGATTTCACAGGAGCATCTTAAAAGTAAGAAAGCGAAGAAAGGAAATAAAGATCCAGCAATCCATCAAAAAAAGTTCTCATAAATTGAAATAATTCTTCTATAACAAGGAGAGACATACCAAGAAGGATTGTAAGAAAAGAAGGAAATGGTTCAAAAGAAAAGTATTCTCTTATCACTTATTTTTTTCGAAACCAATTTCATTGATGTCCCTTCTAATATCTGGTGGATTGATTCTGATGCTGCAATTCATGTTTCTAATTCATTGCGGAGATTTTTTTAAGTTAGAAGCCAAATGATAGAGAGTGGTGGATCTTTATGAAAAATCATATGAAGTTCAAGATTATTTCAATTGGGACCTACAGACTTATTACAGACACCAGATTCCAATTAGATCTACATGATGTCTCTTATGTTCTTTCAGTATCTAAGAATTTATTTTTTATCAAAATTTGATTTAAAAAATTTTCATTTATTTTGTAAATTCAAGTTTTAAATTAGTGAAAAATTTTATTTGGTTGGTATTGAAATATTGTGCAATGGATTATATAAATTGAATTAGGATTCTTCTTTTGAACAATCTTTACTTATTTTGAGTGTTAATGTCAGAATAAAATGTGGTATTATAAATCAGAGTTCTTCAATATTGTGGCATAGGCGATTAGATCACATATCAAAAAAAGATGACTAGATTGGTTAAGAAAGATGTTTTATCAAATCTAAATTTTAATAATTTTGGTATGTACATCGATTGCATTAAGAAAACAATTAAAAGTCTTAAAAAGTATGCCACTAGAAGTCAAGGATTCTTAGAATTGATACATATCGATATTTGTAGCTATTTTACATCTTATTTTGGAGGATAAAAGTATTTCATCATCTTTATTGATGATTTCTCACGTTATGGTTATATTTTCTTATTGCATGAAAAATCTGAAGCTTTGAAAATCTTTAAGATGTACAAAATTGAAGTAAAAAATCAATTGGATAGAAAATTAAGGTTATGAGATCTGATAGGGATGGTGAATACTATGGTAGATATGATGAATCTGATCGTAATCCTGAACTTTTGCCAAATTTTTTGAATAGCATGGCATTGTAGCACAGTACATTGTCAGAAAATCTCCAACAAAATGGCGTGGCTGAAAGATGTAATCATATTTTGATGAATATGGTGAGGAGTATGATTGGTAATTTCTCATTACCTTTGAATTTATGGAGAGAAGGCTTGAAAATTGCCATATATATTCTAAATCGGGTACTTGATAAGGCCATTCCTAAAACTCCTTTTGAGTTATGGATGGGTAGGAACCATGTTTAGGATATTTACATATTTAGGTTTCCTGCAGAGCTCGACTATATAACCCATAAGAAAAAAATTGGATCCCAAAACTGTTGGTTGTTATTTATAGAGTATCCAAAAAGTCAAAGGGTTTTAGATTTTATTGTCCATTACACACCACTAGAATTATTGAATTGGAACTACTAGGTTCATTGAGGATGGCAAAATAGTGAAAGTGATGAACTGCATAATATGGTGTTACATAAAATAAGAGAATCTTTTCTATTATAGTAACACCTAGAGATATTCCACGTGAACCTATTCAACATAAAATTATGAAACATCAATAGATAATTGATACACCACTTCCTATACAGACTGTCAATGAATCTGATCTGATTAAAAATAGTCATAATAATGATACTAAATCTGAAATATTACAAAGATCTACTAGAATTTGAAGATCGGTTATTTCAAATGATTATGTTGTTTACTTACAAGAATGTGATTATGATATTGGGATGAAGGATGATCCAGTCTCATTTAAGGATGTCATGAATAGCAATGATTCTAAACTTTGGTTAGATGCCATGAAAGATGAGATAGAATTCATGATTTAAATCAAATTTGGGAACTTGTCGAATTGTCTGAAGGATTTAAGCATGTAGGTTGTAAATGAATTTTTAAGATCAAATGGGATTCTAAAGATAATATCAAAAGATATAAGGCTAGACTTATAGCAAAAAGATTCACTCAGAAGGAAGGCATTGATTATCATAAATTTTTTTTTATTTTTGAAAAAGATTTATTCATAATCATTATGGCCTTAATAGCTTATTTTGATCTAGAGCTACATCAAATGGATGTCAAGACTGCATTCTTGAATAAGAATTTAAAGGAAGAGGTATATATAGAATAGCCTGAAGGATTTTTAGTGTAAGAAAATAAAAGGCTGGTATGTAAATTAAAAAATCTATGTATGGTCTTAAACAAGCTTTCAGGTAATGGTACTAAAAGTTTAATCATATCACTGCTTCTTTCAGATTTAAAAAAAATATTGCTGATCAATATATATATCTGAAGGTAAGTAGGAGTAAATTTATATTTTTGATTCTATATATGGATGATATCTTACTAGCCAGCAGTGATATGGGTCTCTTGCATGAAACTAAAAATTTTCTTTTCGAACATTTTGACATAAAAAATGTAAAAGATGCTTCTTATGTTCTTGGTATAGAAATTCATCGTGATAGGAATAAGAGGTTACTTGGTTTATCTTAGAGAAATTATATTACTAGGATCCTAAAAAAATTTGGAATGTCAAGCTGCTCATCAAGTGAAGTGCCAATTATTAAGGATGATAAATTTAGTAAATTTAGTATCCCAGAAATGAGATTGAGAGAAATCATATGAAGAATATACCCTATGCAAGCAATAGATAGTTTGATGTATGCTCAAGTATATACTCGTCCTAATATTAATTTACTTTGGAATACTTGGTAGATATCAGAGTAATCCAGGTATGGACCACTGAAAAGCTGCTAAGAAGGTGATGCGGTATCTTTAAGAGACTAAGGACTACATACTTATAGGATAACTGATCAATTGGAGGTGATCAATTATTTAGATGCAGATTATGCTGGTTGTCTCATTGAAAGAAAGTACGGTAGTGCTATGTATGTAATTTAAATTTATGCAGCAAATCTATTAGATTAAATAATTTAATCTAATTTATATGCATAAAATCTAATCTAGACTACCATGCCAAGATCTATAATATGATTTAATATGTATTTAAGATTTGAAATAAAATCTACATCAATCTAATCGATGCTGCAATCTAAATCTAACCATTAGATCTATCACAAACAATCAAGTTCAGGAACCATTACCAAATTGAAAATTGCTGATCTTTGCTGGTTCAACTCTTGGATAGATGCTCCTTTAGATTGCTTGTAGCCACACGAAGACGTCTGACCTCTACAGAACATCCACATGAAGATCGACGCAGATCAGGCTCCTTGGAAGTGCTAGCTTGCAAGGATCTTCAAGGCTGATGCCTCCCTTCTTTAAAATTCTTGGACGCTCCAAAGGAAGAGAAGATCTAGAGGAGGAAGAGGAGAAGAGAGAAAGTTCTGGAGAAAATATAAAACCAGCAAAGAAACTCATATGGGGCATCCACTATTGGAGCCCCCTTTTTATAACAGGGATTTAGGGTTTTGGGTCAAAGGGAGAGGGTGCCAAAGAGTCCATGCCAAAACAATTTTGGGCATCCCAAATTTTAAGAATGATTGGTTGGCATGAGAAAGAGATTTGGTCTCACATATCCAAAAACACTTCAAAAAAAATAAGAAAAAAATCCTTAGATGCCACCTTCTTCCAATTCGGATCGTATTCAAATTAGGCAGGAGATAAGATCATGACTCATCATGCTTTGCCGCCCACTCTCATTGAGCCTTATCCCATCATGCCAAAAATCTCAAGCCAAATCTAATTTGACATTGAGAATAAGAGGTGGGACCAAGCGTGGTGCAAGAATAAGGAGATAGAGTCCCTGTTGGTTTGGACTCTTCATTTTCGAATTAATTCTAAACCAATTAAATTTGATTTGAATCCAATGATAGAAATAAACCTAATCTAATTAGAAGCTCAATCATTTTAATAAATTTTAATCCAATTAAAAATTAGCTGAACCCAAATCCTGATCAAATCAGGATCAAATTTTCTTGCAAGCAGGCTTGATCAAATCAAACCCAATCTAAGCCAAACTAAATCTAATTCAATTAGACTTGATCCAAAGCTCTTTGTTCAATAAAATTGAGCCAATTAGTAATCTAATTGCTAATTAATTCTTCATTAATAGCTAGATTGGGACTCTCCTCCAGAGTCTCAATCCAGTGAGACTTTTCACTAGAGTTGCAATCCAATTGACTCTTCAGCCATCAGATCAGACCGTATCTTCTAATGTATGTGTCCCCATAGGTTCAAAACTAAGTCGGTAGCATCGAAATAATTTTTATACTAATTGATGTAACCATCTAGCAATAGGACCTGACATCCAGATAGGTCGAAAGATTGCAAAGCAACATTCTAGAACCTACTGGCGTATGGTTACTGTATAATTCATTCTTTGACCCTAATGCTCGAAGTGACCTAGAATTTGACTGTCAACCCTAATATAGTTGATTACATTATATTTCAACCTTTCAAATCCATCACATGGACTATCCTGATGAAATTTTACTAAATTAAATAATTGATGCATATCTCCTAATAATTCAAAGGGGTTAATTCCATCTTGACTCACACATTAACTTGATAAGTACCTGACTGCACCCAATAACCTTCCATCACTAATTAAAATTTAGATGGTCTGATACTAAAGTACAGTGAGTTGCTTACAAGTCACCATGGTGATCTCAAGTCTGAAGGATACTTATATCCATACCCTTCATGAGCTACTCTTGACAGTAGAGTACTCGATAAATGGTCACGTTCGGTATGAATGTACTCCTACATTCCACCTACATACCATACCAATATCTCCACACTCCTCGGTTAAGAGGACAACCAACTCATATGGTACACAATAACCTATACTCGATATTACTATCATCTTATTAATAGGATATCATTCAGTGGTGAACACGTTTTAAGGACTAAACGATAAATCCTCTTTTGTCGATTAAATATAGTCTTAAGAACTTCATCACAACACAGGAGTTCAAAAAAAATAAACAAATTATGATAAAAAAATCAAATAATTTTATTATTAAAATTATATACAATTATAAATATGAGCACAATCATCAATAGGCTGACGATTGGCTTTGGGACATATTTTCCAACAACTTTCACTTGGATTAAACCAATCGGTACAGTATCATATATCCATCTTCAACTTATGATCATCGAACTCCTTGATTCTGAGAGCTTTAGTAAATGGATCAGTTAGGTTCTCCTTCTTATCGATCTTCTGAAAATTGACGTTACCTCGATCCACAATCTCTCGAATAAGATGATTGCGGTACAGAATATGCTTGGTGCGCTGATGGGACTTCGGCTCCTTGGCTTGAGCAATGGCACCAGTGCTGTCGTAGTATAACAGGATGGAGCCATTGATGGAGGGTGCCACTCCTAGCTCGCCAATAAACTTTCACAACTATATAGCTTCCTTCACAGTATTGGATGCCACGATATACCGCTTCACAAATAGAGTCAGCCACAGTGTGCTGCTTGAAAGTTTTTCAACAGATTGCTCCACCGTTCAGGATAAAAATATAACCCAACATACTCTTGCTATCATCATGATCTGACTGAAAGCTAGAGTCGATAAATTCCACTAGTTTCATGTCAATCTCACCATAAACAAGCCACTGGTCCTTAGTATTTCTTAAATACTTAAGGATGGTCTTTACGACCTTCTAATGGTTCTCTCCTGAATCAGACTGGTATCTACTCACTACCCTTAGTGAGTATGCTATATCTCATCTTGTACATGTCATGACGTATATTATAGAATCCACTGTCGAAATATATGAAACTCTACTCATACACTCTCTCTCTTGAGGAGTTGTCGGACAATCCCTTTTTGAGAGAAAATTTTATGATCTATCGGGAGATAGCCTTTCTTGAAATTCTTCATATTGAACCGCTTCAGCACGGTGTCTATATACATGGACTGGGAAAATCCAAACAATCTTTTCGATTTATCTCTATAGATCTTCATCCCAAGGATGTAGGATGCTTCTCCTAAGTCTTTCATAGAGAACTGATACGATAATCAGATTTTTATTCCTTATAATGCAGGAATGTCATTCTCGATTAAGAGAATGTCATCCACATACAGTACGAGGAATACAACCACAGAGTCATTTATTTATTTATAAATATAGATTTCTTCTCCATTCCTAACGAAGCCATACGTTCTGATAATCTTATCAAAATGCATGTTCCAACTCCTAGATGCTTGCTTCAATCTATAAATAGATCTCTGAAACTTGCACACTTTGGACTCATCTGTGGATGTGAAATCTTTAGGCTGTATCATATACACCTCTTCTTCCAGCTCTCTATTTAAAAAATTATTTTCACATCCATTTGTCAGATTTTATAGTCCATGTGTGCTGCTATCGCAAGCATAATCCGAATAGATTTAAGCATTGCCACAGAAGAAAATATCTCATCATAGTCAATACTATAATGCTAACAATAATCCTTGACAACCAAATGGACTTTCTAGGCTCCACCTTCTTGTCTGCGCCCCTCTTCCTTTTGAAGACGTATTTACATCCTATAGGTTTAA
>KE504750.1:1035271-1051209 GCA_000441515.1 Elaeis oleifera | reverse complement strand
GGCGACTACAAAGGGCAGAAGCGGAAGTCGAAGTCCAGCACGGAAGGCTTCCTGATACAAGCAAAATGACCTGGAGGAGGGCGCTAGCCCGGTCGGCTGGATCGGGAATCTCCAACTCGTACTCCGGAGGAACTCCGTACTGAATCCTTATCAGTGAGAGTTCGTCCGGAGTCAAAGAACAGGGAATGGCGTCCGGTGCAAAGACCGAACGAGATTTCGCCCGACCTACGGGTTCATTTACGGGACATGGGTTCTGAGAAACTAAGGCAGACGAACTCCTAGAACCACTAGAAGAGGAGGAACTAGAAGATATTTGAATCAAGGAGAAACCCAAAAATCCCAGAAAAACTGGGAGAAATAAGGGATGGAGAGTCCGTGGAGAACCGATCAAGGGGATATGACGGGAGAGAAGCAAAGAAGAGAGACGGCAAAATGACAAGAGAAAGAACCCAAAAAAGAAGAGTTCTGGTACTAACCTAAGTTGCTCCGAAGGATGTGGTGGTGCAGAGATGAGGGCGACTCAAAGAAACACCTAGGGTCGACAGAGACGCTGCGGGGGTCAGAACTCTTGGAAAAAAGATGGGCACCAACAGGACTCCTGGGCAAGGGGAAACTCCTGGAAGGAGAAAGGTAGGTTTAAATAGACCTCGAAATCTGGTGCAATGATGATCGCGAATCTTCTCTGACCGACTTACTTTTTGCCGCGTGTCCCACTAACCGTAGCAGGCGGCTGAAAGCGGCTGACAGCTGACAAAGCTATAATTGCGCCGTACATAGAGCCACACTCCGACGGGAATTCCAAAAGAGTCTCTGCAGATCGCCTCAATTTGAAAAGACTCTGGCACGCGCACATTAAATGCTAAAATATCTGAGGACAGTTACGCGCAGAAGTCAAGAGAGCGACTTCGGCTGTGAAAATTTTCTATACTTCATTCAAAATTCGAACTCGAAAGTAGGGGGACTAGTGTTGGATATAAAATACCCTCAGCTGAAGTCCGTGAAAGACCAACTCTCTCAGGATCCTTCCGGCTCTGCGCGACACTTTTTTCGGGCTCCTGTGGCAGCCAGGTTTCCACGATGTCGACCGAACTCATCCGACGGACGAGCTCCTTCTAAATCTTCCGGACTTCCCAAAGACAAGTTCCTTCAGTCATCCGACGGACTGCCTCAAGTGCCCTCCAGACTCCAGGATCAGCCGAACTTTCGCAGCGATTGATTGATCTCCAAATTTTCTTAGACTTCCTCCAATGGCAAATTTCTACAACGACCGAACTTCTCCAACCGAACTCCGTCCACGTTCCTACGGCGGCTAACCGCCTCCGAATTTCACCAGACTCCCACGGGAGCCGGGTTTCTACCCCGAACTTTTATTGCAGGCGGGCTTCTACTGCAAACGGACTACTCCGAACTCCTACGGGAGCCGGACCTCCGCCTTGAGCTTCTACTGCAAGCGGCCTACTCCGAACTTCTACTACCGACAGTCTACTCCGAATTTCTACTACGCGCGGTCCACGTTGGATCTCTACTGTAAGCCTCCATCCGAGCTTCTATTGTAATAAATTCTTTCCGGACTTCTGTGGCAGGCGAGCTTTAGCTGAGCTTCTTCAATAAGCGATCCCCATCGAGACCTCTACAAAAGCCGAACTTCGCCTGAACCTCCACGACGAACAGATCACGGACGAACTTCCACAACGAATAGGCTCCAACAGTCAGGTCTCCACAACGGCCGACCACCTCCGGTGTCTATCGTACCCCCCAGCCATTGACCTCCAATAGTGTCGGTCGGACTTCACCAACGCCGCCCGAGCTTCTACAGAATCCTCACGAAGCCGGACTTCACCGACGCCGCCCAAGCTTCTACAGAATCCTCACGAAGCCGAACTTCACTAACGAAAATTTCTATCCGAGCTTCTACAATAGATGATTTCCGCCTGTAGGACCCAATGACAATGAGTTCGCCAGCAACCTCAGAAACATCCGAGCTCCTCTTAGGCAGAGAGCTACCCCAACCGAGCTTGGGCCGACAGGATCCAACTCTCTGGCAAGCCACAATGATGGCCACGACTTTGCTCCATTTCCTGTAATGGATCCCACGCGGCTCCACCACTCTCTGGCAAGTCACGACAACGGACACCACTCCACTCTTCGTAACGGATCACACGTGGCTCTGAACTGCCCGTGACGCCACTACTCTCCATAACAAACTCCGCGTGGCCCCGAATGGCCCACTATCAAGCGGTTACAGACGTCACTGTCAATCAGTTACGCTCTCGGTCTATAAATATAGACCCCCAGATACGTTCTTTCTAAGCTCAAAATTCTATCTCAAAACTCTGCTAAAATTCCATTCGAGCACTCCATTTCTGTTGAGACAGAGAACTGACTTGAGCATCGGAGGGTCTTGCCGGAGCAATCCCAACTCTGGTTTAGACTTTCCTTGCAGATCCCGACGGCGACCGCGGCTCCCTCGACTCCAGCTTCTCCGGCGCCAACAGATTTTTGCACCAACAATAATATATTATATTAGTATATTTTATTATATATAAACATATTATATTATTACATTATTATTATAGTATTATATAAATATTATTATATAATAATAATATAATAAAATATAATATATAATAATTTTATTATATATTATTTTAATAATATATGATTGTATATTATATTATATTATAATAATATGTTATAATATATTATATTATATTATAAGGTTAAAGGTATATTAGGAATGAATTAAAATGTTATTTTTCAGTTGATGGAAAATAATTTAGATACCTTCTAGGTGGATAAGATTTTTCTCATTTTATGGGTAAATGCTATCTATGGGAAAGTAATTCATCCATCTTAAAAAATGTGAAAACATGGATAAATTGATCAATGAGAAAGTTGATCAATTTTTTATGATATTTGTCCATAATTTTCTATGATATTTATCCATAAAGAACAGGTCTTAACAGTAGACCCTTGAAAACTCACGGCAAACTTTTTAAGGAATCCAGTAGTTGATTTTTGGATGTGATTGCCAGTCTTCCTTACGTGGTCATGCCTCATTTGTTCATATGCTATGTATACCTCCCACTACCACGGCGCACACTTTTTTATGCATGAGGCTCTAGGTCTACCTCACCTGACTCAGGCGCGATCCTAAAATCAATCATAAAATCCCATCATGTATGTATTGTGCTGGAAATGGGCTGAGCCACGCCCCCACCTGAGCCTCGTTTGAAAGTTTTCTGTCGGGCTCCGAGTAGGGCTTAGATCCAAAATTTGGAGAATTTAGGCCTAAGCTTGACATAAGCCCAAGCCCAGTACTAACCGAAACTTGATTGTGCCGGCTGTACGTTGCCTCCCCAAACAGCACCACCTTGCTTGCCACCATGTGCAAGCTCTTCTATCGACTCTCCTAGTTGCTCAGCGAATGCCTCCACTACCTCCATCATGATCATGATCCCCATGAAGTAGGAATACACTTGCACGTAGCTGAAGGCCATATCCACTTTGCGGTCAGTATTTCGAATAATTGGTGATGATCGTGATTCCGCCGGCATTGAGGTGATTGCTGCTGTTGAGATAGGCGACTTTGAGATGGCACTCTAAATGTCAAGGCAGGGGCTTTTGGAGCGGAAGATGGGGTAAATTATGAGGATGATGAGGCTGCTAAGGTTGACGATGGTCAACATGAGGGTGCGGCAAGTTGTAAAAAACCACAAGGCTAGATGGACGTGTTGGGAGGATTATAGTGGAATGCGAAGCTTAGAATTAGTGAAAACCGGGTTGCGTTCCTGGACAAAGCTATCAGATGGGTGGGATCGGGGTTCAGGCAACAATTAGAGACTAGCGATTGATGATGGCAATGACTCAACAACTTGATGCGCACTGGTTGGAAGATGCTGGAGATGCGGCAGATGTCGAGGTGGAGGGAATAGAGAGGGAACTCTAGGTGGAGAGAAAACCTCAGACGACTTCCTTTGAATTGCCTCTCAATCAAATGATCATGCCCACAACTTGGACTGAACCCATTTAGACCACTTGAAGTTATTAAATTGTTGGGTGTCGGGCCTAATTTAGATCTGATTCCATACTACCTTTGAGCCTGAATTTGTGATCTATTTTTGATCCTGGTTTGGACTCGAGCTCCGGCCAGGGCCATGCTTGGGCCAAGTATCTATCCTAGCCCGGCTCAAACTCCGTGTGCTCTACTTTATGCCAAACCCGGACCAAATTCTGTCAGGCTTTGCCCCTAGCCTGATCGAAGACAGCCTGACAGATGGACCTCTGCTTCATCCAGGCCCCACTTTCGGCCCTGCTGATACAACGGACAAATGTTATTAATGCTACAGTGCAAACCGCGGCAAGCATTTGCTGGACAACATCTCATGCCGGCTACTGCCACGATACCATTCCATGTCCGTCGATAATGGATTCT
Organism: Elaeis oleifera; assembly: GCA_000441515.1. Lineage (NCBI taxonomy): Eukaryota > Viridiplantae > Streptophyta > Magnoliopsida > Arecales > Arecaceae > Elaeis > Elaeis oleifera. Next base: position 1,046,774 of record KE504750.1, on the reverse strand, counting down.
CCGACCCTAACTTTCGATCCCAATACATCAATTCCGACCATATTTAGATTTGGATCAATATTATGTTGGAGATGACAACCTCCGCCTATCAGAGGTTGCCCACCGCCAGCTGATTTTAAATTTAATAAATTTTTATATTTTTTTAGACCCAAACCCAACATGTGATCAGATCCAGCTGTTGTACACCCGGAGCTTCCGTACACCACGATGCACCAATTCCACACGTATGGCTGCGTATCCGCGTGCTCCTTGATCGATCCTCCAATCTTCCTTCCGATCGACCTTTGGTTCTGACGGCTCCCAGTCCCCACGTTTTGGGTCAATAGCGAAAAGACGATCCAGTTTAATCTTTATCTTAAATACTCACGTGACCTGATGTCGCTTGATTTCGGTAGTCATTACCGGAAAAGAAAGGCCAGTTTGGTCACAAGGGCTTTTTGCTAAAGTAGGAGGGCGGGAAGGCTTCGCGGCGGCGAGATCGGGGCCCTTCTTTGAAACCCAAAGTAGGGTTTCTTTGTTAAGGTTTGGAGGGAGTGGAGGAGGGAGAGATGGCGAAGAAGGACGGAGGAGGGGGTGAGGGCGGGGCGGCGCCGGCGCCGGGAGAGATGGCGAAGAAGGACGGAGGAGGGGTGAGGGTGGGGTGGCGCCGGCGCCGACGGTGGAGGAGCTGCCGAGGGCCATCGTGCGGCGGGTGGTCAAGGACAAGCTGGCCGAGTTGTCTTCCGAAGGTGCAGGAGGAGGGGAAGAGGAGCTTAAAGTTCACAAAGACGCGCTGCTGGCCTTCGCGGAGAGCGCTCGCATCTTATCCACTACCTCTCCGCCACGTGAGCCCTTTCCTTTGCCCCTCTCGATGCCCTCGATTAGGGTTTCTTCTCTGTTCCTCTTGCCGTGTCAGATCTTCTAGGGTTTCTGAGACTCCAGTTAGATCTGATGTTCAAGCGATTTTTCTAATTGAAATATTTTGATAAAGTTAAAAAGGTCTGATTTTGTTGTATCCACACTGTGAATCTATGTAGAATGGAAGAGAAAGTAAAGTTTTTGATGATAACTTGATTGTTAATTGAGTTGTTATTGTTTCTTTGAGCCGGTTTTCTTTTTCATTACTGTTTTGAAAATATACCAATTTATGGATCCGAAGATGTAGTTGGATTTCGTTGATTCAATAATTTCAATTGTGGTTTTGTGAAAATTTTTGTTAAGTAATGTATTCGTTATGAGGTGTTCTGAGCTGACGTCAGAATCGTAATTTTATGCAGCGCAAACGACATTTGCAAGGAATCAAATAGGCAAACAATCAATGCAGAGGATGTGATCAGGGCAATTGAAGAAATTGAATTCCCTGAGTTTATTGAGCCTCTTAGAATTTCTTTAGAGGGTCAGTATGATTTGCTTGTTACCTGAAAGCCCTATTCTTTTTGTTCCCTGAAAGTTCTATTTTCTTTGGAGCGTCAGTATTCTTTGGTAGTTCCATGAAAGTCCTAGTTTCTCTTTTGTTAAACGTATGGTTGTTCTGTGTTGCTTCTATCCCAATGCACAGTAATTTTGTGGTTTCATCATAGCATTCCTGGTCTTGCATTCTTTTAATTGACATGCAGTTTTCATGTTTCTTGTTCAATATTTTCCATTGGTATTTTGATCCTATAATCATAGTGTTATTTTGTAATTTATTATAAAGCTTCTTCTTTTCTTAGTTATCCAATGCTACATGATGTCGATGACTTTAACTAAGTCATGCAACCATATATGGTTATCAAGATGTAAAGCCTTTACGGGCTCTTTATATTTGAGCTGATTATGCTTGACCTGTTATCTACTTGTGTTATTGCTGAGACGGCATGACTGGAATTCACAGCATATTTCCTTTTCATCTTTGACTACTCCTCCTTTTGCATCTACTGTTTTGGTGTTATTTGATGAGGCAAATGCAGTAAAGAATCATGCTTAGAGTGTACGGATAGGTTAATTACTTTAATTATATGATATACCTTCTATTGAAACTGCAACCCGTGTATATGAACTGCCCTACAGTTTGCTTATTTTGAAACAAGTTTTGTGAACTCAAACAATCTGCTGTGAATACCCCTTCCTGCAATTTTATTGTAGTGGAGAACTTGCAAATTTTTGTCTCGAAAGAAGAATTGTAAATTATTCATCCTTTTCAAACAATCTGGCTGATAGATGATGAAAGATCAGCGAGAATATCTCTTATTTTAACTGTAGAAATTTCAAAAGGAAGAGAAAAATTAATTGTAGAAAAAAATAGTCGTTGGAGTGTTGTAGGAAGAAAGTCAGAAGATTGTGTGTTTGTTTTCCAATTAGGTGGAGAGAGCTTACGGCTAGGGGGGTAATCAAGCCAAGGTTGATCTTATCAAGCTTGGTATGGAATTAATTTTGAGCTTGAATTCTAAGATCAAGCTTGAAATCTTGATTTGTTACCATTATTTCAAGCTTGATTCGAGATTAATTTCAAATCAAGCTGAACATGTGCCTACTTGATCAGCTTGATAATCCTAAATCAAGCTGAATTCAGCTTGAGAGTAAATTAACCTTGTGTGAAGCTTAATGAAAGCTTGATTCTATATTTCAAGTTTTCATTCAGAGTCCAGTTAAGGTCTAAATTAGCATTTAATTGACACGAAAGTGTAAAAGAAAATACCAATTAAAACTTTAATCCAATGGTCCATTATATAAAAATTATATAATATGGATAATTTTAATGTACTCGAGCCTTATCGAGTGAGCTTGATCAAGATGGGTGAATTTTTGGCTCAGCTTGGAACTAAGCCTATGTTGCTGGTTCAAGCTCAGTTTGTTTAGCTTCAAACTGACCTGGATTCAAGCTTTTCTCAACACTCAGTTCATTTGACATTCTTACTTACAGCACTCTTTCAAATGCCTGCTCATTCATTTGTTTGATAGTCTTCCTCACATTTTTGTTTCATACATATTGCCTTCTTCAATGGTACCATTGTTGGGGAATTCTCCTTGGACTAGCTAAGTGTTGTATCAAACAACATCCAAATCCCCTTTAAATGGAGGCATAATAGCTGAATATGCATGTAAAGTTACATATGTGTTTCAAGGGGCAAATGAATGGCAGGTTTTGGAGTTGCTGTTTGAACTTTGTTATATAGGAGGTTGATGCCTATCATGCTTTGGCAAATACTATTTCCCATGAAAAGTCAAATAATAAAAAAATTGGAGGTAAATTGTGAACACTAAATATTTCTAGTTACTATTTTGAGCTTACTTTTCCAGGAATTTGATGCCTTTTTGTTTAAATATGGTTTGTGAAACCTATTGAACTTTGTTTCATTATATTTTCCCCATGACTGATAAGATGGTTATTATAACATCAAAATAAAAGATTCTGTAGTTGTGTTTTGTTCTTATGCGGCCAAACTAGAGCATTCAGAATAAGAAACTAAAGACAATATGTAAGGGTCATGTTTAGGTGCTATGTAAGGGAATTTGTTTCTTAACTTCCCTAATAGTGGCAAAATAAAATAAAACCTAGCCCTATTCTCCACCTCCATAAGGAATTCTGATTCAGCCATTGCTTAGAAATATTGACGCAGCGTAGGCCATGTTTTGATGGAAAAGAGAGAAGGAAGACGCACGAAACAAAGAGAGCAGCAAAGGTAAGAAGAAACTTTCTTATGGAGTTTTGATTTGATATCAAAGAAAATAGACTGACTACAATGTTGGCCAAAAAAGCCGTATTTATAGAAAAAATCCTAACTTAACGTCTAAGTAATCCGAAACAAAATAGGAAAAAGATCAAAACTTCCAATTCATCCAGGATCCTCCGAGCTCCCGTAGACCTATTAAACGATAGAATCTGGCCCCAATACTAGACGTGATGGTGAAGCCGTCAGATTCATAGAGTACGGAAAAAGCTTTTCGAATTGGGGTCTTATAAGCGATTCTAACTCTGGATGAGAGAGTGATGTCCGTTTTAGCACGACAAGGTCAAAATCGGCAAGGTCAGATGCAATCAGTTTGATTTCTTATCCTTTCGAGTCCGGTTCATCAAATCAAGGGACTTATCAGCTAAGGCATATGCGTCAAATATTTAGTTTTATATTTTATTCTCCAGTGTTTTTTATTAATTGGTCTTTTTGTGGAAAAATGGTGTTTATGTCTATATCTTTATCAAGAAGAAAAGATGTTTAGTTTTGAAAATACTCGAGGAGTGACACAGAAAGATTTATAGGTTATTTTATGGAGCAGAGGGTTCTGGATATATTTTCATAAGAATAACACTTGTTGTACATTTTAGTTAATTGATGGGACATGAAATATTCCAAGGTTTACCTAAATGAGTGGTTCAAGTAATTGAGGATGGGAACCTTGGGATTCTCAAGAACATTTTTTTGAGAAGTGTTTCCACATCCTTTGGATTGGACGAGATTGGTTTCATGAATGATTCATTCAAGAGACTAGATCAACAAATTTTATATATTGAAGTTGTGGCAGAATTTTGAAGTCGAGTGGTTAAAAGTTTTATATTTTTGGGTAGATAACTGTGATTTGATCTTGTTATGCCAGTGAAACATAAATCATTATTCCAAATGATCTTAATTCTGGTGTTTTAGATCTACATAATTTTTTATATTCAAAAAATATGAAATCACTGTATAAAGATTGATGAAATTGTAAATGTTAAATTGGTGCTTTGTCCATGCTCATGTTCCCAGGTTGGCTTACCACTATAAGTTTTCTTAACCTGCTTATTTATCAGCAAACCCACATTGTTTGTGGTCGTACAACCATAATTCCAGGTCTGCACTGATAGTAGAACATTTAGTGGCAATTGACTCATATAGTTCCACTCATGGCAATGATTACAGATACATATTATGGTGGCTTGGGAGGTTGCTTTTAGCCTCATAACATTGTATTAGTCTTCACGCACATTGGTCCGCTCCATGGTCTCTTGGTTTGCTTGTATTGCATTAAGCTTCAACATAATTGCACTAAAACAACATTTAGACTAAATATAATGGGATTTGCCACTTACATGTCTATAGTGAAATTTCTTTTGCCAGTAGCATTAATGTTCAAGATGGATTGTTATTTTTCATCATCATTTGTTCTGAATATACAAGTTCACAGACACGATTGACCTGTTCATTATTTATCCTTAAAAGGAATTGCTTGTACATACGTAACAATGAGGTCAGTTTCTCATCCTGCTATTGGTTTCAAGGTTTTCACCAGGCCCTCGCTCACCCAAAACTAACAATTTGGGGATTACACCTATTTAGACAGTTGGTTCAGGGCTGGGCCAGTTATGTGAAGCCTTTGAATGACACATATAGGCTGTTACACTGTTATTCATGCATAGTGCCACAGGAAAATTATTTATTATTTATTAATTGAATTGTGCTAGGAGGGAGAAGTGAGCTAAGGCTATGAAGTAGTGACTCCTAAATACTTAGCACTGGCACCAATAAGAATTACAGTGAGTGCAAAAAAGGTCGAAATTTCATGCTATATTACATTACTAGACTGTTTCACAGGAATAGAGTTTGAAAGGATGGTAAGACCGAACCAGGGAAGTTTATTAATAGTGAGTACTTTAATCAACTCAAGTGAGTCATACGGATGGAGATTATGATGAGGGATCCCATTTCATATAGTCTGGACATGTGTAGCATTGGTTCGAGATCTCATCTTGAAGAAGTCTGAGATTCAGCATGAGAATAACCAAGAGTGAGAGAGGATAGAAGCCTGACAACTGATCCAAAGACAATTTCCATGTAAGAATTTGGTTGAGTAGGAGTTTATGAACTAGTGGGTCAGTGCAATCCATAGAATTAGCCCCGGATTCATTACTTAAGGCTTGCAGTTATGCTAGTGTTTTCAATTAACTATTGGTTTTGAATTTTGACAATCCAAGTGCCTCTCAGATCACAACCTGCATTTTTGTGAAAGGCCCTGAACTGGGATAATGTTTGTAAAACATATTTGGTCGGTAATAGAACCTTGGTGGTGTTACTCATTTTAGTGAGCATTTGTTTGTTTATGTTGTTCAGTTCCTTATTACCTCAAGGGTTGCAACTAGATGCATGCATTTTGCTTCACTATATTATGCTGGCTGCAGTTTTTATATTGAAACCGACTATTGGTGCTGAAGGAATCCAGGAATGGAAGGGGATGCTGAACCTATAAATTGCTCGGTTTGGAGCATGCTGGCTCGAATTGGTGTGGTATTAGGTCGATTTAGGGGTTCACCTCAGTAAATAATCTGAATTGGGGTGAACCATATAGAACCGAGCAAAACCGCCCGGTTTGGAGTAGTGGGGCAGTTCAGCCCTTACCATTTTTATTTCCCTTTTTTCTTCTCTTTCCCTTTTCACGCTTTTCATTATTTTCTTCCTTTCTCTCTTCTCCCTTCGTTTTTTTTCTTTTGTCATTTTTCTTCCTTCCTTTCTTCCTTTATTTTCTTCTCCTTTCCTTTCTTTTCTTTCTTCTTTTTCTTCTTCTTTCCTTCCTTTCTTTCTTTGTTTCTTCTTCTTCCCTGCATGGATAGTAGTTTATACATGCAATAAAATACCATAATATTATTCAAATAGGTTGCATTATCAGTCATAATGTCATAATAAAATGCTATCAACATTAAATAGTCCTCAAAAATTTAAAAAAATGAAAAATAGAAAAATTTAAAGAATATTGTATTTGTATACATATGCATATTAAGTGTCAGTATGGTATGCTTCAGTATGGTATCATACTGATCAGGTATCGATTCTGTACTTGGTCTTGAAACCACGGTCCTTGCTGGAATATATTTCTTTGTAGGGACTGCTCTTGTTTATCTTTCATATGCATCATTCACAATGCGTTCTCTTGCATGCAACAATGATTTTATTCTAGTAACCATATCTTCCCAATCTCTTTATTAGAATCATACTTCCCAATTCAATTTTGAGATTCCAGCTTGGTGTCCATCATCTCACAAGTACTTTTCCTTTCATTGCAAAAGTTCATTCCATCTACAAATATCTAACTAAATTTACTTATGGAAGTTCATGAAAATTGTGCTTCTGATTCATCTTCAATCTGAAGAATTGTGCCCTGAGTTCAATGTCTTCCATTTCTCCAGATTTTAGAAGAAAAAATGTGGCAAAGAAGTCTGGGACGAAGGCAAAAGAACAGATAGAAACGGAATTAGAGCAAGAGACGCTGACACAGAATGGATATGATGGTACGGAAGGTGCAGCAGAAGAAGAGGATAATGGACATGATGGTATAGAAGGTGCAAGAGAAGAAGACGGGGAGGATCAAGGCAACTCTCCTGAAAATGATGGATGAAGTTCTTTTGCATTGGAGTTCAGTCTTCCGATTTGTTGGCTGTGCTCCCTGTATAGTATGGTGATAAAAGATAGTAGAGTGACTGTCTTGTCATTAGAATCCTAACTTTATGCAATAAAGTTCTTTCTGGCGTCTGTGGTGCTTACAGAACCTTAGAAAGCTGTATCCACATTAAGAGCAGTCAGAACTTTATCCGCAGCTATATACAGGCTTTAGGTTGCCAAATTTGTGCGAATTTTTAATTGATTAGATAGCATATGATGCTGTGATTGCCTGGTCGCATAGAACAGTTTCACTGGAATAATCAACTTTCCTTCTCCATACATTTGTTTGGACTATGTTTTTTCTTCCTTTTGTTACCTGATTCAGATGGAACATATTTTCCATTTTATCAATTTTATTATTATTGTTAATTTTCTCTAGTCAACCAGACGGGACAAAAATCATATGGGAAGCTTCTCTTAGTTATCATATGGGAAGTTCTTCTAGGTGGCACACATACCTCCAAACACGGATCTAGAAGTAAAGAAAGAACAAATGATCTGAGTTGTAAGAAAAGCTGAGGGGAGCCGGGTTCGATAATTTACTCCCCTTCTTATTCTCCCTGCCAACCTTGCTTGTCTCTCTTCGATGCATGGGCATGGCTGCACTCCACCAATGAGCATTGCCACTAATCTAATGCACCATTCCAACTTCCCTATGGTTGCTCCTCTCCTCTCTCACCATTTTTCTCTTCCTATCAAACCCAAAGGCACTAAGTCTGCCCAAACAGAATGGTTTTGCCTCATCAGTGGCACCCTGCACCGCCAGACCCTTAACCAATGAGGATGGAGCAATGAGGATGGAGCAATTACCAATTCTAAGCTTGTCATTGGAGGAGGTACCCAAGGTCGAACTGGTTTGGGTAAGGTTTTAGAAGGCATTACTAGGACATTATTGGTGCTGAATTCTCCATAGGGGCAAAACAATACCAACATCACTGGCCAAATCGTGGAAGTGCACAAACATGCCATCAGTGTACAAAATAGGAAAGAGGGTAAAAGGGCTGGTAGGTCGTGATACTTTAATCTTCGAGGATTTTCACCATCGAATCATTGCCTACTCAGAAGAGGAGGTAGGCAGGGGTTTACACTAACAACTACATGCTAAGGATAAAATAAGATAAAGAAAGATAAGTTAAATGCAAAAACAGTATAAAATAATAGATGTTTGATTGATCAAAGGTCCTTTTTTTTGGATTATAATTTGATATTTATAAGTGGCTTTAATTAACAATTGGAACAAGTGTTATTACTTAACTGTGGACATTGGTCCTTCATAGCTGGAACCACATGGGCCACCATTACCATCTATGGTAGTTTTGTTTCCTTCACTACTTTTATATTCTAATCAGTATTACTACTCCCACATTTTAGATGGTGGTAAGATCGGTATTACTATTCAATTTTGATACTTGTTCTTATTGATTTATGCCATGTGGTCCACTATTATTAAATATGACAATCACTTGCCTTCCACTACTCTTATATTTTGGATAGCACCACCATTTCTTCAAGTCCTAAATGGTCATAATTGTTGGTTAGCTACCCCTTGGGTTCCACTCCATAAAAATTTTATCCTAGGCTGATAACTCTTACCCCTCCTTAGTCTACACCCTAATTACTTGGTTAATATCCTTGATATATCTACCTATACTCTTGATATCTCAGCTTACAATCTTAGTATTTTGGCTTGCATCCTTGTTGGTCTATCTGCCTACATTCTTACTATTTTGGTACGTAGACATATTGGTTTATCGATCTGGACCCTTGGTGTATCAGTCTGCATACTTGGTGTTTCAACCTACATACCTATTGATGTTTCAGCTTATGCCCTTGGTATATCAACTTGCATCATTGGTATATCAGTCTATATCCTTAGTGTTTCAACTAGTATTTTAATTATTATATCAGCTTACATCCTTGCAATATCGGCCTGCATTATTGGCATATCTACCTAGCCATTGATGTATCAGCTTGCTTCTCTTGACTTTTAGTCAGAGTTGGCATTCTTGTAGCACTAGGCCAACTAGCTATATACTTTGGCTTGTTATTCAAGTATTTTGGCATATGCTGACCAAGTATAATTTTGGCCTATTGACTGAGTAAAATTTTGGCTTGCTGATCAAGTACAACTTAGCCCACTTAAGGCAATGACATATTCATATAAATCTCCTACTAGTTTGGTATTTATGGGCCTTCTTTTTGAATTTATTTCTAAAGCGAAACTCAATTCTACAATGATATAGCTATAAATAAACTAAAGGAATATTGAATTTTATTCAAATTTAGTGTAAGGCTAAATTTTTTATGAAAGTATAAAGCTAACTTTCAACACTTCCTTTTGTGCATTTTGTCATATAGCTTTTTTTTCCTTGTTATGTTATCTTGCAATTGGCTTCTTAAATGCTAAAACATCATTTTATGAGTAAAATCTCACACTTCTTTGGCCAAAGATTTGCATGCAACAATAGTGTATTTTCAGAAATTCAATGATGCACCTTTCCCTTATATATTCTGTTTCTCTTTGTTCGATGATTAGTTATAACAAATAAGGACTGTTTATTATCTGTTGCTTATTTAGATTATTGCATATACGAAATTAAGATAAGGGCTAGTAGCACCAAGTACATTATAATCTTCCAGTCATTTTTGCTTTGACATAGACTTTTTAGTTGTGTGATATTTAAGGCAAGAGTATGAAGATCAGTGATGATAGTGGAAGATGATATTAGATATTCTCCATCATGCATTACAAATATGATAGGTTGATTTAGAAGGATTATTAGATTTGATATAGACTACTTTGATCATTACGGATAGAACTGAATAAAATCAAGGAGCGAGATCCGCTATATAGGAAATCAAGTCACGAGCTAAATTTTTGAAAGCCATGACTTGATTATATGATATCCAATTAAGATGATTTTTTTTTTGAATTGGATAACTTCTTGAGATCTACAATTCAGTGACAACAACCTAGAGGGTTAAAATAAGTCAAAATTTTATCATTGGAGCCTCGAACTAGGCTAGTCAAACTAAAAGCTCCCCCTCTTCTACTGCAAGATAAAAATAGTACCATCTCCCACTAAAAGATGAAACATAAGTATCTTTCACTAAAAAGAAACTCTAATATGTTGAGCCTAAAACTCAATCTAACTGATGTGGACAAACACTAAAAAATAAAATCCTGATAAGACTTAGCAATAAATCTCAATACTCTCCTTCATTGTAAAGTTCATGCTAGTAATGTTGAACTTATCAATATCGTAAAATACCATATTAGCTATTGCCATTATTACCACAATAACAACAACATGCAATGACTTGTGAAACCAATGATTAAATAATGTACCTTCTTCATCAATTTGAAAATAACTCCTTTATTGGCCCCTCCTTTTTGATTTATATGTTGAAATTGATAATATTCTCAACATTGACTTCATGGTCACAGTGTTAAGCTTCCATGAAAATATTCAGCTTATGCCAACGAACATCAAATTCCCAATCATAGTTAATGCTCATAATTGCATCTTTCATTACTTGCAAATAAGTACAATCAACAAAAAAATTTTGACCATGCTCACACATCTAAATATTCAACTTTGGCGAAACTTTAAAACTAACTGGTGCACCAAAAGCCTTATCGAATACTAAGGTATAATGTGACTCATCTACACCAAGTATATCTTTTTGTTGCATGATCTCTAGAATTACTTCAAAATTAGTCAATCGTTTATCCTTATTAGAAACAATAAATCATAGGCATGATTGACGCCATTATTGATTAGCCACAATTATTGCCATGATTATACTAAATTTTAAATTGAAATTGTATAGTTGTAGATATGAAATATGGCTTAAAAGATAGTCTGTAATTATGTAAATTTACTATATATAATGTAGTTTACAGCCCTTGAAAGGGTACACGATTCTCACACAAAATAATTACTTTTGTATTATATTTGTCATAGTATCATAGCTTTGAAACGCCCATCACCTAGCTTCATCCAAACCATGGCTGCCTCTTCTTCTTCCTCAAGTAATACTCTTCCTATTACTAATATCCATCGAAAAGAGTTTCGATGATGTCGATGATGAGATCACGACATGTCTAATTACCATACGAAATAAACCTAACTGGG
>KE504750.1:1021927-1033638 GCA_000441515.1 Elaeis oleifera | reverse complement strand
CACTGTGTTTATCCACTGTTGGCGCCAATAGTAGGAGATTTTGGTAGGGTTCTTATCTGATATGATCAGATGACATCACTCCATCAATCAAAATTTTTTAGAATTAATTAAATTTTTGATTGATCGAATGATGTGGCACTGCATGGCGCAGCAGGGTCTATTTAAACCCTGTCTGTGCCTAGGGTTTAGAGAATCTGCTCAATACCCAGCAAAAGCCTGATATCCCTCCACTTCTCTATATCCTCTCTGCTCCTCTCTCTCCCCTCTTCATACCCAAGAGGTTGGACATCCATCTGGTGCTTGTCCAAGGCATGGTGGCTCCCTGATCAGAAGATTGCAGGGATTTATCGAGAAGCTGCTGCTCCAGCTTCAGAAGATCTTTTGAAGATCTTCCAGATCAGATCCAGATCTAATTTTTGGAATAGAGATTCGCGAGGAGAAAATGATCCAGATCCTACTCGAGTGGATACCGGTAGAGGCCAGGCGACTGTGTGGCTAGATCAGAACCTCGGGCATTGTTGCAATCATCTACAGGGTAATCAAGTTATCCTAGAGGTATTTCTCTAATCCTCAAATTTTAGATTTAATTTTAGATTAAATATCAGATAATAAGAATAAGATCTAATAGATCTTAGATCTAAAATATCGTAGGATAATTTTTATTAAATATTCTGCCTCAGATCTCATTAGATCTGGAAGATCCTACTAGGAAAAATTGGCAGCGACACTATCATAAACTATCTTCAGAAAATCAAGATTTTATCAAATTCTCTTGCTACAGTCAAAGAGCTTATATCAGATTCTGATCTGGTCCAGTTTGCACTCAATGGCCTTGGACCAGAATATATGCCATATATCACCACCATTAAAAATTGACATCCGCCTCTTCGCTTCAATGAACTTTGGGCTAGTCTTCTTACTCATGAACAATGTTTATCTTGTGGCTATAGTAATATCACTTCTTTCTCTCAAACTTGAGTACTCAAATTGCTCTTTACAATAGCCAGTAAGCACACTTTACAAATCACTCAAATCAGCACAATAATAAACAAGGGTAAAACAGCACAATGGATCAAAATTCAATAGGTAACAGTTCCCATATGTACAACTATCCTTAGTTTCCGAATTAGAATAACAATGGATCCACTTTCTTTGATTCTTTGGCTCATTCATCTCAAAATCGACACAATGTGAAATGCCAAATTTTGTCAAAAATAGGGTCATTTTGTTGACAAATACTGATTTTATTATGCTATAAGTTATAACAATGATCCCAAAAGTCTTCATCAAGTTTTTGTAGGTCTACAATTAGCACCTCCATCAACTCAAGCACAAGCGAGTATTCCTTTAAATGCATAATAGATTCCAAATTTTGATGCAACTTCTCACATGACCTTCAACTCGATGATGCTCTCTCAATCACTCAATTATCAAGGGTCTGATCAAGTATATATTGGAGATGGTAAGGCTCTTTCCATCTCTCATATTGGTTCTTCCTCTATTAGCACACCCATTGAAGATTTACAATTGAAAGATATATTAATTGTGCCACATCTCATCCAACATTTACTATCTATCTTTAAGTTTACAAGGGATAATAACTATTCTGTGAAATTCTTTTTTGGGGTTTATCTGTGAAAGATATTTAAACCAAGAAGACTTTGTTAACGGGCCACTCAAGGGTGACTTATACTCACTACCAGCATCTTCAAAGTCTCTCATGAATGCTCAAATAGCTCTTTAAGGAACACATGTTTCTTCTAAGTTATGGCATCGAAGACTAGGTCATCCTTCTCTTCAAGTTCTCTGTATCCTCAATAATAGTGAGAACCTTGAATTTTCAGATTTCTTGCAAGTCAATAAACTTTGTAAATCATGTTGCATGCCAAAAAGTCATAAATTGCTTTTCACAAAATCTTCATATTTATCTTCTATCCTCTAAATATCATCCATTGGGACATTTGGGGACCTTCTCCTACTAATTCTATGATTTATTTTCGCTACTATATCATATTTGTGGATGATTTTAGCAGATTCACTTGGATCTATCCTCTACAACATAAATTTGATACCTTGCAATGCTTCATTTACTTTAAAACTATGGCTGAGAATTTATTTTCTATTCATATCAAATACTTTCAAAATGATGGTGTATTATAACTAACACATGGTGTCTTTAAACACTATCTTGAGAAATATGGCATACTTTCTCAGATTTCATGCCATGATACTGTTGAACAAATTAGCATTGCTGAGCGTAAGTATTGATACATAATAGAGATAGGATTAGCTCTTCTATTTGAAGCTAAAATACCTTAGAAATATTGGCTTGAAGCTTTTGTTACTATAGTATACTTAACCAACAGATTGCCAACTCCACTTCTTCAACAGTGTAGTCCTCATGAGGCTCTTTTTGGATCTTCTCCTAATTATAACTCTTTACGAATTTTTACGTGTTGATGCTTTCCTTGCCTGTGACCGTATAGATCTAATATGCTTAGTCCAAAATCACTTCCATGTATTTTCATTGGATTTAGTAATATGCATAAAGGATATCATTGCTTGGATCTAAAACTAGTCGCGTGTATATTTCTCATCATGTAGTCTTCAATGAAGGAAATTTTGCTTTTGTAGATTTATCGAGTTCTAGTTCTTCACCAACTACTCAAACTTCAAAAGTCTTACTTTCTATTCCTACTATGCAATATGACAAATATACTTCATCTATAGATACTACTTCAAATGATCATTTTTATGCATCCATTGTCTCTCACTCTATAGGTGTTATAGCACTTGTAGAATCAAATGTTTCAAATACTAATCAAGGTACACATATACTTTCAAAACTATCTTCACGACATCCAATGATTATAAGATCTAAAGATGGAATTAGGAACTAAAAGTTTCTCCTCCACCAACATCGAATTCCTCAAGCTTTTTCTGCCACTCATACTTCTTTTAAGCCTACTTCCTACAAGGAGGCTTGGAAGGATCCAAAATGGGTTCTGTAATAGAGAATGAGTATCAAGCTCTTCTTAATAATAACACTTGGAGTTTGGTGTCGTGTAAACTATCTATGAATATTGTTAGTTGCAAATAGGTTTATTGCATCCAATAACATAGTGATGGCTCTATAGAAAGATAAAAAGCTCGTCTAGTTACAAAAGGCTTTAATCAACATTTAGGAATTGACTTTCATGACACCTTCAGTCTGGTTGTCAAGCCTGCTATTGTTCACACTATTCTTATAGTAGCTATTTCTAAAAATTGGACCATTCAACAACTTGACGTAAAAATACCTTTCTTCATGGCACATTAGATGAAGAGGTATTTATACAGCAACCTCCAGGCTTTGTAAACAAAACTCATCCTTCTTTTGTATGTCATCTACAAAAGGCTATCTATGGGCTTCGTCAAGCTCCAAGAGCTTGGTTTCAATGCTTTAGATTTATTTCTTCTTAAGGTGGGCTTTATTCATAATTATGCTGATACTTCTATGTTTATTCTATACTCCGCTCATGGCATGCTTGTCTTGCTTTTATATGTCGATGACATTATTCTTACGGGAGATAATAAGTCTCTTTTGGACTCTTTTGTTGCTTGCCTTGGAAAAGAATTTGCTATGATAGATTTGGGTGACTTGCATTTTTTTTGTGGGATTGAGGATGCACATGGGCTTTTTCTCACTCAAAACAAATATAGCCTTAATATTTTAAAATGAAGTGGCATGCTTAGTTGTAAACCATGTAATACTTCAGCTACTTCAGGCTCTAAATTATCAGTAAATATTGGTACTCCTCTTTCAGATCCTACTGAATATTGTCAGTTGGTGGGTGCATTGCAATACTTAAATACTTAACTTCGACATGCCTAGATTTATGTTATTCAGTAAATCAAGTTTGTCAATTTATGCATGCCCCTACTACTGATTATCTTCTTTCTGTCAAATACATTTTGTGATACCTTAAGGGTTCTCTAGGTGCTGGTTTACATCTTCATCTAGAATCTTTATCTATGATGACAGCTTTTTCTTATGCTGATTGGGCTGGTTGCCCAAATACACATCGATCAACCATTGAATATTATATTTTTTTTTGGGCCAAGTCTTTTATCATGGGCATCTAAGAAGCAAGCAATAGTTTCTTGCTCAAGTACAGAGGCCGAATGCAAAGCTTTGGCCATTGTCATGTTTGAAATCTTATGGGTATCACACTTGCTACATGACCTTTGTGTCACTATCAACCTCCCTATGATTATTTTTTGTGATAATATGAGTTCAATGCATATGATTAAAAATCCTATTATGCATGCTCGGACAAAGTATATTGAAGTGGACTATGACTTTGTATGTGACCTTGTTACAAATGGTTCACTTTTGGTTCAGTTCGTGTGCTCAAATCATCAACATGCTGATATCTTCACCAAAAGTTTATTATTATCGAGCTTTCTTTGTCATCGTTCCAAACTCTTGATAGTTCTTATCTGTTGGAATTTGGTGCTTTGAATTCAACCCACAGTAGAAAAAAAGGTCAAAATGGAGAAACCTAGATGCGAGGAGGCTTGGAGATGTAGCACGTGCAATCATGCAGTACGGCACGACCCACAGGCACACGCAGGCCCGCGGGACACAGCCCATGCACGGCATGCGCGGCCCAAGCGCGGGCAAGTGCGGCCTAGCGTAGGCACGTGGGTGCACGTGTGCCCAGTTTTGAATTCTCCACATGGTCCATGGTGGACCGTAAGAACTTGGTGTGGTCCACGCATCTGCCGTGGACTGATCTGGTCCATGCACGAAACATCACAGTGCATGGCCCTTGTTTGCACGATTTGACAATCGAAAACATGCATTTTGCATGATCCAAGGGCCAAGGAAGGTTGCGGGAGAGATCCAACGGCTAGAAAGGATAGTTGAGTCCTTTTGAAGCCTTATTTTTGATTCAGACTGGAATTTGGGTTCTTTATCAGGGGCAGACAGGTTGAGAGGCATAGAGTGCCCTATGAAATAGAGAGAGTTGGCCGTGAGAGTCTTAGGGGTCTTCCTTGGGTGCTTTTGAGAGCTTTTGTAAGAGGTAAGAGGTGAGAGCTTCTTATTGAAAGAGAGAAGTTTATGAGAGGTGAGTGTGCGATCTTCTCTTATAATTATTTTCTTTCATGGTGAAGCTTTTGCATATCCCATGGAGGTAGATCTTGGTCTAATTCACATATTTGATTGTGTCCTATTTTATTTCTTCTTTCTTTCTACTACAATAATTGATGTCAAACCTTCAACAATTGATATCAGAGCTAGGTGGTACTAGAGTACGTAATTATCCAGGTTGTGATGGTGTTGATCGAGATTGAAGAAGATGGAGAAGTCAGGCATAATCAAGGTGGAGATCAACCGCCAAGGGTTGATCGATGTTCTCTTATGCAAGGAGAAGCCATCTATCATGGAAGATACCAGTGGGAGCCTAGTGCGAGGTGGAGCTCCAAACGGAGGTAGATCAGATATGAGACAGGAGACTCGAGAGGATGATAAGCGATATCACTAGGGGGCTACCCTGAGCAAGTCTCAGGTCATGCACGATGGAGATGGGATCGAGCGGCCTTGTCTGACTCCCATATTTATCCATCTATGTGCAGTCAGACGTATGCCCCAGAGCATGGGGGCGAGATCATCCAGAAGCTCTTAAAATTAGGTAAAGGCCGAATATCATTTTGAGATGGAGATTGTTGGGATTTGGTGCCTTGAATTTGACCCATAGCAGGAGAAAAGGCCAAAACGGAGAAACCCAGATGCGAGGAGGCTTAGAGATGTAGCGCGCATAGTCCCGCAGCAGGGCACAGCCTACAGGTGTGCGCAAGCCCATGGGACGCACAGCCTAGCTGGTGTAGGTGGGCGTGGCCTAGTGCAAGCACGTGTGCACCCAGTTTTGAATTCTCCATGCGATCCATAATGGACCACGTGAACTTGGCATGGTCCACATTTTTGCTGTGGACTGATCTAGTCCATGCACGAAAATCATGGTGCATGGCCCTTGTTTGCACGATCTGATGGTTGGAAATGCACATTTTGTGCAATCCAAGGGCCAAAAAAGGTTACAGGAGAGATCCAATGGTTGGAAAGGGTAGTTGAGTCTTTTGAAGCCCTATTTCGATCTAGACTGGAATTTGGACTCTTTATCAGGGGTAGATGGCTGAGAGGCATAGAGTGCCCTGTGGAATAGAGAGAGTTGGCCTTGAGAGTCTGAGAGGTCTTCTTTGGGTGCTTTTGAGAGCTTTGTAAGGGTGAAGATGAAAGCTTCTTGTTGAAAGAAAGAGATTTATCAGAGTTGAGTGTGTCATCTTCTCTTATAATTATTTTTTTCATAGTGAAGCCTTTGTATGTCCCGTGGAGGTAAATCTTGGTCTAATCTACATATTTGATTGTATCCTATTTTATTTCTTCTTTTTTTTGCTGCAATAGTTGGTACCAGAGCTTCAATAATTGGTATCAAAGCCAGGTGGTACCAAAGTGCGTAGTTGTCTAGGTTGTGGCAATGCTGATCAAGATTGAAGAAGATGGAGAAGTCAGGCATAATCAAGGTGGAGATCAACTGTCAAGGATTGATCAATGCTCTCTTATTTAAGGAGAAGTCCTCTACCATGAAAGATGCCAGTGGGAGCTTAGTACGAGGTGGAGCTCCAGGTGGAAGTGGATCGGTCATGAGATAGAAGATTCGAGAAGATGATAAACAACGTCGCCAAGAGGCTACTTTGAGCAGGTCTCAGGTCATACAGGACAAAGATAAGATTGAGCGGCCTGGCTCAACTTTCATGTTTGTCCATCCATGAGCAGTCAGACGTATGCCCCAAGGTATGGGGGTGAGATCATCTAGAACTCTCAAAATTAGGTGGAGGCTGAATATCAAGTCGAGGTGAAAATTATTAGGATTTGATGCCTTGAATTCGGCCCACAGCAGGAGAAAAGGCCAAAATAGAGAAACCTAGATGCGAGGAGGCCCGAAGATATCGCACACATAGTCCCGTAGTAGGGCACGGCCCACAGGTGTGCACAGGCCCACAAGATGCATGGCCTAGGTGCGGGCGGGCATGGCCTAGTGTAGGCGTTCGGGCGCATGTGCACCCAGTTTTGAATTCTCCACACGATCCACGATGGACTGCAGGAACTTGGCACGGTCCACACATCCATCGTGGATCGATCTGGTCCATGCATGAAAAATCACAGTGCATGACCCTTGTTGTGCGAGCTAGCAGCCGAAAATGTGCTGATGCATGATTTTGCATGATCCAAGGGCTAGGGAAGGCTACGGGAGAGATCCAATGCCTGGAAAGGGTAGTTGAGTCTTTTGAAGCCCTATTTTCGATCCAGACTGGGATTTGGGCTCTTTGTCAAGGGCAGATGGGCCGAGAGGCACAGAGTGCCTTGTGGAACATAGAGAGTCGATCATGAGAGTCTGAGGGATCTTCTTTGGGTGCTTTTGAGAGATTTTGTGGAGGGTGAGAGTGGGAGCTTCTTGTTAAAAGAAAGAGGTTTATCAGAGTTGGGTGTGTGATCTTCTTTTGTAATTATATTTTTCACAGTGAAGCCTTTACATGCCTCGTGGAGGTAGACCTTGGTCTAATCCACATATTTGATTATATCTTATTTTTATTTATTCTTTTTTTTGCTGCAACAATTGATATCAGAGCTTCAATAATACCAACAGTTCGTGCGAAGATATTAGAAAATAATAAATCATAGGCATGATTGATGCTATTATTGATTAGACACAATTATTGCCATGATTAGGATGAATTTTAAATTTAAAATTGTATAATTGTAGATTTGAAATATGGCCTAAAAGGCATCCTATAATTATGTAAATTGTTATATATAATATAGTTTGCAGTCTTTGAAAGGGTACATGATTCTCACACAAACAATTACCTTTGTACCATCTTTTCAATCCTTATAGCTAACTAAATTTCTATATGAAATATCCATATTTTTGATAGCGTCATTATGAGACTCTTCTGTATGATTTGACTACTTCATGTGGATCTCTATAATGAGATCAACCATAGATATTTTGACTCTTCTGAACACTTTCAAAATCAAGTTACTCTTCAATATATCACGATCTCTTTTCAATTTGATATAGTATCTATTTGATCAAGCTCCTTTTGCTCTAGATTTTCTTCCAGACTTTGTTGATCCATGAGCTAATCAATTATGTTACATTCTGAGTCTTTCAAACTTGTTACAGTCTTTAACTAGTCAAACTTTTCCCACTTCAAATATTCATCTGTGAATTCTTTTGGAAAATCAAGGAACCAAAACCCACTTTTTAGGCAAATTTTGTTTGAGAATATTTTAATTTCTCCCCTTACAAATTCTTGAGTAGACAGCTGCAAGATTCTTTGGCTTATATATATCTTGAATAGGAAGATAATTATTTCTATTAATTGTAGCTTGGATAATCCATGTCATCTTCCTAGATTTTATATGTCACTTTTCTTTGCATTCTCAGTCTCTATTGGTATTTCTTTAACTCTTCTAAGATATCCTACAACTTTTGTCATATTAGATATGCTTTGACTATAGGCTTCCAACTTGGATTAGTATTGTTCACTTAAGAGACAAGTGGTGGTAGCAAAAGTAGCCATGTTGATGTTCGTAAAGTTGGCCATCGTAATTCGAATATCAAATCATAATAGAGTCTATATATTTGCTCATCCAAATTACTAGAAGCTCTAAAATCACGCCGAACTGCAAATACAAGAATTACCAACACTTAACTGACTACTCCAAAATTGTATTCCTAATATATCTAATCGAAGTTGCTCATTACTTGACTACATTCCAACCTCACTCTGATACTATGTAGCATAGCATACTACTCGACATGGATCGAATACATTAGTCCAAGATCCAGAATAGTCAATAATTAAGTCAAACAAAAGTAGCAAAAGAAAAGATTTGGAAGAGAAAAAATTTATTTAAAATATTTTATCCTATTTAACTCAAATTGGTTTTATTTTAACTTTTCACATTTGATTTATTTATATGTTTAATTTTCTTTGTCAATTTTGTTCTTTTGTGTTGTATATCTTTCATGTATTTGATTTATTTTCCTTTTATTTTATTATAATTTATAGTTATATACTTATTGTGTTTGCCATATTTTTTTAAATGTGCATTGCACATTCTAGTTTACTAGTTTTACCAAATTTCTAGATTTGTGAAAAATTTGGCTTTTTTTCTTTAGATGTCATTATTTGTTGATGTTGTGCAAAAATTAAATATTGATTCTCATCAAAGAAAATAATATTGGATGAAGATTTAGTTTCAACAAATAATAAAAATGAAGGATTATTAGCTTTGTGACCCAATTTAGTGAAAATCCATAAATTACACTTCAAAGCAATGGAAAATTTTATTTTGACTTCAAGATAGACTTCAAAATGCTTAATTATGATCATAATAAGCAAAAAATAAAAACAGAAATAATGTGAAAGCTAATATTGTTTTATGGAACTTGATGCAGGGAATATTTTTTAGTTGACCTCAATACGACCCAAGGTAGACAAGCTCGGCAGAACTGATGCTAGTACCTTGGACATAGATGACCCGAAACCATGATCATACTAGCTTGAAAATGCCAATGGCAGTTATGCCCATAGCCATTATCGTACGATTAAGATGCTTGTAACTGTTGAAAGATGTGGCTAAATATTCTGACCAACTTAAGCAATGAACTAGCCATTGCATATAGTTATTGCATGCAATACTTGTTGTGCAAATAGATACTAACCTCCCTAATTATATAGAGGGAGGTAGGGGATCCTCAGGGAAGTCTCTTGAATCACATTCTACTACTCATTTTTTACTCTCTCATTCTTATTTTCTCTCTTTCACTATTTTCTAGACTCCGACTGACTTGAATGTTAGAGGGTTCCCCATCAAAAAAACTCAAGCAAGAAATACTTCTTTTCAGGTTCAGCATTCACTGTGGAGCATCGATTGTAGTACCAATCTTATCTCACTTCAATCCATACCAATCTCAATTGGAGCTCAGAGTTCTGCAACAATAGTTTGGCACTAGAACAATGGTTGTTACCCTTTCAAAAGAGAGAAATTCAACATCCCATCATTATGAAATCATGCACAAGCAGGGCATCACACACCTTATATTGTTCCAATGCTTCCCTACCAAGTCCAATCTGCATACCACCATCTCAACCACCTTAGCCCCTAGCATTGTGACTCCTTAGTAGATTAATTTGCTTGTTCAATAGGTGCAACTTTTGACTACGACAGTCCAAGGGATGTAACAATCAGTTCCACCTTAGCCACAACCAAATAATCCAAATCCAGCTTCAACTCATCCAGTGCAAAGCCACCAGTCTCACCTCCACAGTCCTAGGCAATCTTAGCCAAGTTGGCATAGCCAGCCAAAGAGTTCTGAGCATGGCCATTGATGGTGTTCACTAAGACCCCACTCCACGAAGGATTCAACTTTGGGGCATTCATTATTCCTACACTTGGGGCATTATTTTGGCCAAGATGCCCACATTGCTAGGAAGTTCTAAGAGATGCGTCGGCAACTTGAGGCCCTAAAAGGATAGGCTCATGCCCAGCTTGATGAGTTCGACTTTAGCATGAACCTACTATTCAACTAGATGTCACGTCCTAAATTCGGGATATAATATAGCCATGCTATTAAGGGGATAGCCCATGATAATACGAAGCCAACATTCATCTTCTTAAATATAATAACAGATGCATCATAAATAAAATAATAATAAAGTTTAATTTAAATATTAATTAAATCAAAATTGATTCAGAGCATCTAAATCCAAAAGTAAATATCAACCCAAGTCTCAAGATTTATAATTAAATAACTATAAGTCCGTGATCATAAAATAAACTAAACTTTCACTACAAAATTTTCAAGCTTGCTTCACAGATCTTCAAGTCTGGATTTTCTTCATCGGTCCTAACCTTATTCCTCTGTACAAGAAAAAAAAAACAAAAGAATATGAGCTACACTAGCTCAGTAAATAGAATGTGTGCTTTCTTACCAGATCCAGCATAAGTTTTATTTTCATGATAATGCAACATTTAGAATATAACAGATATTACAAAAATAATATTCATAGAGCATATAATAAATAAATTATAAATCCATCATGCATGCATAAAATCACGTATATTTTACAATCATGAATCATAAATCATTCTTGTCATGTATTCGTGTTATGTTTCAAAATATTACTCATAGATATTCATGCTAAGGTCACTCTTATATCCATGACAGGATCATATTTCTTAATCGACAGCATTCTTATTTTGTGTACCAACTTTATACCCGTTGGTAGGGCCATGATTCATATGGATGCTAGCTTCAGATGTCGACATTTTCGAAGAGATTCGTTCATAGCTATTTGAGAGTCTTTAAAATTTTATATCTTTTCTTAAAACATACATATACATAGATAAAAAATAATAAAATTCATACCTCATAATCATGCTATTTTCATAAAACACATTCATGAAATTAATGCTAATAATAAAACATACTTTTTTTTCATATCATATATGCTGATCTTTATTTTATAAAAATATGATTTCATCAATAATATTTTTTATATAAAAATATGATTATTTAAAATAAATAAGGAGCGTAAGATCTACTTACCTCGATTGTCCTAAATTTTAGTCTTTTTTAAATGAATCAGATAACCCT
>KE504750.1:957025-980710 GCA_000441515.1 Elaeis oleifera | reverse complement strand
ATTTTTGCAGCAACACCAGGTATAGATCCTAAAGTGATGGTGCATAGGATTAATGTGGATCCTGAACATCACCCAATGAGGCACTGAAGAGAAATTTCGCTCCTAAAAGGTAGAAGTTGTTGATGACGAGCTAGATAAGCTCATCGAAGTTGGCTTCATCTAAGAAGTGAATTATCTAGGCTAGTTGGCTAATATAGTGCTCTTCAAGAAAGCAAATAGGAAATGACGTGTTTGCATCAACTATACTAATTTCCACAAAGCTTATCTAAATGATAGCTTTCCACCACCTCGAATAGATTTATTGGTCGATGCTATGTTGAGATACTGTCTCCTCATCTTCATAGATGCTTTCTTAAACTACAATCAAATTTGGATGTCACTCAAGAATAAGGATAAAACTGTCTTTACAATTGACAAGGGTATTTTCTATTTTCGGGTCATATGCTCTTTGGATTGAAAAATGTGGGAGCAACCTATCAAAGATTTGTCAATAGAATTTTCAAGAAATAAATTGGGAGGAATATGAAAATCTACATCAACAATATGTTGATCAAAAATTGAGAAACTAAGCACAATGTAGCTGACCTCGAAGAAGCCTTTGTGATTGTCTGGAAATACCGAATGAAGCTCAATCCGAGCATATGTACCTTCAGGGTCACATTTGAGAAATTCCTCAGCTTCATGATCTCACAATGACGAATTGAGCCACATCCAAAAAATTTAACCGATACATAAGATGACTGCACTGAAGTCAATAAAAGAGGTACAACATCTAATGGGGCACTCAGCAGGTTTATTCTAAGTGGACTGAAAGGTGTTTCTCATTCTTCAAAGCCTTGAAGTGAGCCAAAGACTTCCAAGGGACCAAAGACTGCTAAGCATCCTTCGATGAGCTAAAGAATACTTGGTTCACCTACGCTCCTTAGCAAGCCGAATCAGACAAGGTGCTTTATTTATATTTAGCAAGCTTATCTATACTGATCCAAAAGAAGGCCCCCATCAAATTGTTTGACCAATGGTACTCCCTCCTTGTCTGGATTGCACTGCTCATCCTGTTTGAAAAGATATTCGTCGCAACTGTGATACCATGTCAAAGTTGTCACAATCAAATCAAAAATCAAAAATTGATGGCCAGTGTGAAGCATCATTCATGAAAATCGATAAATATACTGCACTCGAGAAGATGCAGACGTTTTCATTGGGTTGTAACAAATTTGACGTGGTATCACCAATGAATATTTTCTCGTGCTGCTCCCTTCTCGCACGCCTCTGCAACTTCCACCCTCAGGCTCCCTCTGTTCATCTTCCCAACTGCCACCCTCAGGTTCCGTCTGTTCATCTTCCTTCCTCCACCATCCCACATGCAGCAAATCTTTAATCTTCCGCCCCGCCCCACCCCAAAAAAAGAAAAAAAAAACTTCCTTCCAGACATTATTTGGGTTACAGACATTGGCACGATCTACTGAGGAAAAAAAAAGTATCGGCACAATGATCAACTTGACATCTACAAATAGTTTACAGACGTTAGCACGATGAGCAACCTATCATCTATAAAATACTAATATTATTTTGGCACGATGACCGGGTCAAGACAACTAATATAAGCTGTCAAAAGGCGGAGTCATGGCAAGTGGATGTGTTTTTATTTTTTTGCTGAGAGAATGTGATCTCTGCTTTCCATCAAAAAGCCAAAGCCCTCTTCCTTGTTTGCCATCTTTGACCAAAGCAAGGAGGAAACCGAACCCGTGCAATGGCGAGCTTTCTCCTCTCTTCCATCCTATCAAAAACCAGCCAAGTATTGTGCTCTGTTCATAGATGGGCAGTCTTGCCATCTTCATCATCGGATCCACGCAGCAGTGTCTTGGAAGATCTGAAGAAGTTGGAGAGAAGATTGAAGAGGATCCAAGCAGTGCTCCATGACGCAGAGGAGAGGGAGATACGAGACCAAGCCATCCAGCTCTGGCTGGAGGAGCTTAAAGAAGAGGCTTATAAAGCAGAAGACGTGCTGGACGAGTACCACTACGAGGAACGGCGAGCCCAAGTGGATGCCCGAGCTTCCGCAAGCGGAAGCGAGTGGAAGGGATGATGAGGAAGAGGTAAGTGGTTCTCTTTCCAACATAGTGGTTTCAATTCCTGATGGCATGGGGGATAGAATCAGGGAGATCAGGGAGAGGTTCGATGAGATCTCGGAGGATCGGGAACGCCTACGTTTAAGAGAGGAGGATGGAGAGCGACGGGTCCTCAGAGATCCGAATCCAGAACCAACCGGTCACATGGTGGACGAGTCACGTATTTTGGAAGGAACATGACAAGAAGAGGGTAATCGATATGCTGTTTCTGAGGGTATGGGAAATGGTATCTCTGTCATTCCAATTGTCGGCAAGGGAGGATTGGGAAAAACCACCATCGCTCAGCTGGTCTACAAGGACTCTAATGTAAAAGAATATTTTGATCTGACTGGATGGGTTTGTGTATCCGATGATTTTGATGCTACAAGGCTAACAAAGGCCATCATTGAGTCTCTTACTCAAAGTTCATGTGATCTTACAGAATCAAGCACACTTCAAAATAGTCTCAAGGAAAAGGTGCAGGGGAAGAGAGTGTTGCTTGTGCTCGACGATGTCTGGAATGAGCAACAAAGTCATTGGGAGTCCTTAATAAACCCCTTTGTTGATGCAGAAACAGTAAGAATTATTGTGACCTGTCGGAATGATTCGGTTGCCGAGACCATGCAGACAGTGTGTCCTTTTTATCCTGGCTACTTGTCTCCAGAGCAGTCTTGGTCATTATTCAGGCATTATGCATTTGGTGGTCGAGACCCTGAAGAGCAATCACGCTTGGAAGATATCGGTAAGAAGATTGTGAAGAAATGTTCCGGTTTACCATTGGCTGTGAAGTCACTAGGAAGCCTTCTAAGACATGAGGTAGATGAAGACAGTTGGACGGAGGTCTTACAAAGTGATCTATGGGAACTAGGGAAGAACAATGAGACTTTGGCATCTCTTAGATTAAGCTATTATCGCATGCCAGCACATCTCAAGCCCTGTTTCGTTTACTGTTCCATGTTTCCCAAGGATTATGCGTTTGACAAAGCTGTTTTAGTCAGATTGTGGATGGCGCAAGGTTACATCCAACCTCGAGGTAGAAGAAGAATGGAAGACATTGGCGATGAATATTTTAATGACTTACTAAGAAGATCATTCTTTGATTCCTTCTATCGTGGCCGATTTAAGATGCATGATGTGATACATGATCTAGCAAAATTCTTGCGGGAAATGAGTGCCACAAACTCGATTCCCCTGATAAGGTTCGCCATTTATACGTGGAAGATGAAGAGGAATTAGTCAAGGCACTGGGCTCGTATAATCTTAGGGCCTCACGGACCTTGTTCCTACTGGATCGGTGTTCGTATGGATACGGACGAGTAACTGGAGTAACCCCATGTCCACTATTTGTACGAAGGACGGGATATTTACGGACTCTAGAATTTGTTTGGCAAAGTGAAGATGAGTTGCCAGATTCAATCGGTAACTTGAAGCACCTACGCTACTTATCTATCCAATCCTCATATATTCAGAGGCTCCCAGAATCAATATTCCTTCTTTACTACCTACAGACTTGGATTCTTTGTTGTGATGGTCTTGCAAAGTTACCAGATGGCCTAGGTAACCTTACCGACCTACGGTACTTTAAGCTACGGTCATTTGTTATTCAAAGGCTTCCTGGATCAATTGGTCAGCTCCGCGATCTGCAGACATTGGATGTTGGGTCATGTACGGCTCTTGTAGAATTACCCAGTAGCATAGGAAGCCTGACGAACCTCCACCACCTAAATATTGAGGACACTGGAATTCGTTGTCTGCCAGTTGGGATTGGAAAACTAAGAAATCTTCAGATTTTGCGTAGTAGTCATAAAATACAGAGTGAGACAGCAGTGCTGAAGCACCTTGTTGGCCTTGAAATTCTCGTCATCTCAGGGCTCAGAAACGGGGTCAACATGGAGGATGCTAGGGATGCCGATCTTAAACATATGTACGAACTTGAGGCGTTGCTTCTAGATTGGAATGAGAACGTTGACACCAACAGTGACAGACGAATTGGGCATTATAGGGGCGATGGCCACATATTATGTCTAGAGGCTTTTCCAAAGGAAATAAGGATGCCCAGCCGATGGAAAAGGGAGGAAGTCGTGCTGGAGTATCTCCAACCTCATGCCAACCTCAAAAAGTTGCATATAAGAGGGTACGGTGGTTCCAAGTTTCCAAAATGGGTGGAAAATCCTTTATCCTTTGCATCACTTCAAGAAATCGGTATAATTGATTGTGAAAAATAAGGTCTCTTCCTCTATACATTCATGACTCTCTTGGAAAATTGGATGCACCCATACCACAATCCATGCTTAAGAGGGTGTACGTTTCTGGTTGTCGGCAACTCACATCCACAGCAGGGCTGCATAATCTTCACTCACTCGAAGGACTGGAGATATACAAGTGTCCTCAACTCCAGCTCTTATCAAAGGAAGACTGCCATCGAAGCTTCAATATCTACATATTGAAGAGTGCCAGCAGTTGTCATCAGTACCAGCGATGCAAAACCTTACTTCTCTTTTAGCATTAACTATAAAAAATTGTCCTCGACTCTGGCTTTTATCGGGACTGCCATCCAAGCTTGAACATCTGCGTATAGAGAAGTGCCATCAGTTGGCATTACTGGCAGGGATGCAAACGTTACTTCCCTGGAGCATTAACTATGGAAAATGGTTCTGCAGAATTCAGGTCTTCAGTTCTGCACATTGAGCACTGCCTGCAGTTGACGCCACTTTCGGGGATGCAAACCTTACTTCTTTTGAATTATTAGCTGTAAAAATTGCCCTCTACTCCGGGTCATGTTAGCGGAAGTACGGCCATCCACGCTTCAATATCTGTACATTGAGGGCTGCCAGCAATTGACGTCACTTTCGGGGATGCAAACCTTGCTTCTTTGAATTATTAGCGATAAAAAATTGTCCTCAACTCCGGCTCTTATCAGCAGAAGGACTGCCATCCAAGCTTAAACATCTGCATATTGAGGACTGCCAGCAGTTGACATCGGTGCTGGAGATGCAAAAGCTTACCTTTTTCAAACAATAGCTATAATAAATTGTCCTCAACTCCCGCTCTTATCAGAGGAAGGACTGCCATCCACGGTGCAATATCTGTATATTGAGGACTGCCGGCAGTTGACGTCCCTTTCGGGGATGCAAAACCTTGCTTTTCTTGACGCATTAACTATAAAAAATTGTCCTCAACTCCTGCTCTTATCAGCGGAAAGACTGCCATCCAAGCTTGAAGATCTGCATATTGAGGACTGCCAGCAGTTGACTTCAGTGCAGGGGATGCAAAACCTTACTTTTCTTCAAACATTAGTTACAAGAAATTGTCCTCAACTCCGGCTCTTATCAGAGGAAGGACTGCCATCCACGCTTCGACATCTGTATATTGAGGACTGCCAGCAGTTGACGTCCTTCCGGGGATGCAAAATCTTGCTTCTCTTGAGTTATTGACCATAAAAAATTGTCCTCAACTCCGACTCTTATCAGAGGAAGGACTGCCATCCAACATTATAGATTTGCATATTGAGGACTGCCAGCATTTGCCATCAGTACTGCCGGGATGCAAACCTTACATTTCTTCGAACATTAACTATAATAAATTGTCCTCAACTCCAGCTCGTATCAGAGGAAGGACTGCCATCCAATCTTGAAGAACTTCTTATTGAGAAGTGCCAAGAGTTGTCACCACTGTCAGGAATGCAAAAGCTTACTTCTCTCAGAAATTAACCATACAACATTGTCTTAAAGTTCAGATCATGGCAGAAGATGAGCTCTCGTATATGCCTCACTATGTGGATATTTTTGATTGCCCTAGATTGGTCAACTGGTGCCAAATACTAAAAATCAACTGCATTCAGGTACCCTCCATCCTAAATTTGAAGTGCTCCAATTGATTACTCAGAGAATTACATAATCATACATTCTCTGATTGTTTGTTTTTATCTTTCTGTATGGAGCTCATACACCAACAGAGTTCTCTTATTCTCTTTGTAATGCACCAGGTCGATTCAAGCAACAAGCTGACTATATCGAACACAAGGGAGAACCTGAAGGTACATAAGCAATGCAGAACCATCGGTATGGATCAGCACAGGCTTACTAAATCTTTTTTTTTTTTTGTACTGAGGAAAAAATTAAGTTTTTACATTCTTTTTTGCTCGAATACAAAATTGAACATGTCCTGGCATGGACTGTGCCAGCAGGTGTTCGGCATGGGTATGGGCACTGATATTTAAATCCTTGGTCAACATCAACCAAGTTTCATTTTTGTCATCTTCCTTGAACATATAATCTGTTAAGTAAAAAAATCAGTTTCTCATCCAACTTGATTGTTTATCTGTTAGCATTATCCTGGCATCAATTCTTTTAGAATTTTTTGGGAAATGATCTTCATATCAGTTATCTAACTGATCTTAACTGGTAGCGCCAGCAATGGGAGGGTTTTGTAAATTTCCAACAGTAATACAATAGGTTCAAGCTAGAAGCATCTTTAGGTACGTCTTTTTCCATTGTTGTGTTGTGTTTGCTGAGAACAACGTTAATAAAAAGGACTTGTAGCTCCTGATTGCTACTTGCTGGGTTCTATAGCTTGCAAATTGATGATAACACAAGCAATCTGTTCTTTTGGGTCATGACACATGTATACAAGGCATGAATGCACCTTGATCTTTACATGCTTATATCAAGGTCAGAAGTTTTATGCATTCTTGTGAACCCATTCATGAGGAACTATTAGTAGTTTAAGGGCCACTGGCAACTAATCCAATTTGAGCAGATACTTGTTCCTGGTGAGTGATAAAATCTAACAATAGACAATGGGATTCTCAATTATGAGCAGTACATCAGCTTGCCAAGATATGGAGAAACCTGGAATTTCAGAAATAGTCCTAGATGAGAATATTTGATGAATGAGGATCCATAAAGCTGACTCCAAAGACTCGGACAAAAGCTTGATCTACATGCATACCTTTACCAAGCATGGATCTTAGGAATGGTCTTAGAATAATTGACATTCTAGGTGTCCACTTGTCATGCGTGTCCATTTATTTTTCTTTTCTGTTTTCCCCAGCATTTTTCACACCAGAATAACAGTCAGGAGAGGTGAGACTTGTCTTATATTAACTACATTTATGAAAGTACCGAGTCACTCTTCAAGATTCCTTAAACATGGAAAGAACTTGGATTAAAAGAAGAAATCAAGATTGATACCAAGGCCTACTACCTTCTCAGAAATCCATGAAAAGCAAGATAGAAAGGCAGGCCTATGATGCCAACTTTTGAATTGGAAAAAGATGCACCGCCAATTGCTTTCTACGCAGAATGTCACAGATAATGTTTTCCTATCTTGAACCCATCCAGTGTTTCCCGCAAGTCATTCTGTTCTGGTGAAGATTTGGGGCAAACAGCAACATTATGCTGCTCCTCTTCTTAACATGCAAGAGGTATACTCACTAGGTCCCATTCTGTAGCAATATGTATATTTTCCCTATGACATAATAAGGTGCACCACTCATCCGAACTTAGTTACATACATGCCATAGAGCTACTGCCCTAGTTGCATAGCAAATCTCAAGCTGATCGGGGCAAGTCATTCTATTTCCAAGAGGCATTCATTCTTTCCTTTGGAACAATTTGCAAAAAGAGGAATCCATTTCTCAAGGATGGGTAGATTTAGCAAGATTTGTCCGATGACCATGGACAAGAGAAAAGAGAAACCACTTAGCCTTTTCATAATTTAGTTTAGCTTGACCTCTCAATAAGTTATGTAAAAGGACCTAACACATCAATAGTGCTACCATTTTTTTTCCCTGAGCAAAATGTTACTACTAAGTTCTTTTCTACATTTGCTCAAACTATCATATTTTGACTATAGAAATTAACCTAAATTTTTTCTAGTTGCTATAGCTAAGACACGTAGGGGTGAAAGTGGATCAGATGATATCCATTTGAATCCATTTTTGTATCCGAATGTATTCAGATATGGATATAAATTTGAGCATTCTACTAATATCTATATATGTATCCATATTCGTCGAAGAAAAATGGACATGGATATGGATAGACATATATCCAATTCATATCCAAGTATCTAATGCGAAAGTGGATTGGATAATATCCATCTGAATCCATTTTTATATTTGAATCTATTCAGATATGGATAAAAATTTGAACATTTGACTAATATCCATCTCCGTATCTATACCTATCAAAGAAAATAGATATAGATATAGATAGATAACTATCCGATCTGTATCCAAATATCTGATTTTATTTATAATTTTATTTAATTTTATATAGTACTTATGAACTCTTAAGAAAAATATATAACCACATTAATATGCTATTAATTTAATTTACTATCTATTTAGCAATATCTTTAATTCTGTGAGCGTGAAATTTAGTTATCTGACTTATATTCATATTTATATCTATACTTTCAGTATCAAACTTGTATCTAGATTCATTTAAAATAAATATGGATATAAATTTTTATATCTGACTAATATCCATATCCATATATATATCCATCAAATAAAACAAATATGAATATGGGTATATTAGTGCTCGATCTAGTTTCAGCCCTAGAGACACGACATGATCAAAGAAACTGATTTTGATAATATAAGGCAGTCCAATTTTTTATTTATTTTATGGTGTGTACAAACAATCTCTAGAAATAAAGTTAAGAGGATACACACATGACATGTGGTCAAATTAATAAAAGGTTGTATAGACAACTGATTTAGCTAACTGACCTTCGATACAGCATTATCATAATTTTTATTACTCAAATAGCTGATGTAGTCACTAAGAAAATAGATCATATTCTACCAGCAAGGTCATAATGAAAATATGAATGGATGCTTCATGTTTTATACCACAGGACAAAGGTCCAATGCAAATAAGATGAGCATCACTTCAGGGAACAATGTTGATATGGATGAATATTAAATTGTAGAATAACATGACTTGCATTGTGTGCAGTGTTGGGTATAAAGATTTATCACTTGAGAAACATTGTTAGAGTATCTATTTAAACAATGTAGAGGCACATAATAAAAATTTGAGGATAGCATGGTAACAAGAGGAGGTGAGGCAACCAAAGAAAAAACAACTACTAAAGAATCGTATGACTAAGCACTTGCTCGGATGGAATCACCTTTTGCCACTTAGGCTAGAGGTCAAGTGTTCGATTTTAGTTGGAGTCATCCCCCAAGATGAGTTTGGGTATATGTCAGGGAAAGGTGGGGGGGTAGGCCCTCTTAGTGTCAAAAAAAAAAAAACAATCATGCAGTCTTAGCAAAAATAAATGGAAGGCTCCAATGATGTAAAAGATCACAATGATTGTCTTTCTTAAAAAGATAAAATAAATGCATAAGACACCCTGCATTTTGAAAATGAATGAGGTACAAATCGGATATTAGGATATCAATATTTGTATCCATATTTTTCAATAAACATATATATGATTACAGATATTAAATGGATTCCAAAATTAGTATCCATATTTGTACTAAATAGATATGGATACAATTTAGAGTTAAGTATATTTATAGTCATTCTAAATGGATATGGATATATGTTGGACATTATTTATATCCATATTTTTGATATCTTAATATGAATATAAGTCAAATACCATTTGACTAGAAATCAAATTTTTAGCAAAATTCAGTGATGAAAATTAGTATTAATTATATAATTATAAAGGACGGGAATAGAATTTACTATATAGATTGCACATGACACTCAGGTAACTAAAGATTTAAGGCATGGTTATTTATAAACCTACACAGAGATGGACCTTGTTAAGGGTCTACATCATGAATTATTTATTTTTGAAGAGCTTGTAAGAAAAATTATATATAGACATAGAAAATATATAGAAGTTATTAATATTGATGTTTCAAACAATAAAACTTTGAAAATATCATAAAGAATAAAATAAAATAGATACATTTTTATTTTTTTTATCAAAGAGAAGGGTTTTATAAAAGTTTGAGAACATACATCAAACGATACTTAAGGATAGATAAAATAAACTACTTATATTAAGCAATAATCATGTTGTAGACTAGTCATTGAAGGTTTGCCATTCAAATCGGCTTGAATCCTAAGTTATACTATTTATTTTATTATATTTTTTACCAAATACTTGAATGTAGATTGGAAAAATATTTAAAATCAAAATCTATAAATAGATATCCGATTTTGGATCTGGATTTGATTAGATATCAAAACTTCTAATCTGAATCCGATCCAATTTGGATATAGAAATGGTTGCTGTCAAATCATATATGACCTGTTATTAGCCCTACTCTAAAGGTTGCATGTTTAGGATATTGCTTCTCAAAGATGGAAGTCTAGTCTTAATACTCTTTCCTGACAATTGGGCCAACCCTGCAATATTCTCTATTTTTTTAATCTTTCCCTCGTGTGAAGAATTTTTTTTCTAGTTATTAGAAATTTCTTTATCTGCTTCTTTGCATAAGAGCATATAATTAGTGAGATATAGAGATAAGCACATAACTAGGACAAGAAAGAAGGGCTCATACCTATTGTTGCTGCTCAGCTTTGGTGGTGCCATATCAAACGATTGGTCGGATATCTCGGCGGGCGGTGGTCGGATCTGTAAGAAAAGTTCACTTACCGAAGCGTGTTTAGTGGGGGACCCTCCTATGCTTAAGTTAGCTAGAGTCTACAGAACAGATGAAGAAAAAGAGATGGAAAGAGAGTAGGAGCAGAGCTCTAGATTCTCTCTTGGACTTGGCCCTCTCAGCTCTTACCTTTGGATCCTCCTTTTTTATGTCTTTATATAGAGATAGATCTAGAGGTTGCTGCGTCGGAGTTGCGTAGGCCACCAAAGGCCTGCTAGGCCACGATCTAATGGGCCACCAGAGGCTATTTGAGTCTGCGGTGCCACGATCTGACAAGTTGTTATGTTGCCCACTATCTCATGCTCAGGATTGTTAGTCATAGACTCTGGTAGCCAGTAGTGCCCGCAAGTTAGGTTGCTTAGTCATATGTGTCAATTGCAGACTGCATCCATGCCTGGAAGGCTAATGGATGGTTTCGGAGGCCATACATGTGGCCGAGCAAGTCAGTGACCTCAGGTCAGGGTGAGGCCATGACCTCACCTCAGGTCAGGGTGAGGCCATGACCTCACCTCAGATGTATTAGCATTTGCCTGATGTAGGAGGAACCACCCCTAGAGTCGGTTGGAGGCTGATCTTGGGAGTGGTAACAGACCGAGATGGATGTCAAGCACAAGTCGATGCTGTAGTACTGTTTGACCTTAGGCGCCTAGGCATTCTCTGATATCTTGACACGGTCTTGCCCAAGACATTGGTGGCGATCAACCACAATCTGGAGAAAGGAGGCAAGATCCAATAATTGAGCAGTCTCCATAACAATTGCCCCCATTCCCGAGCCAAAAGTAGCTTTCTCTCTTTGGGTGAAGGGGGTAGTCAACCATTGATTAGTAACCCGACCTTTCTCTTGGGATACTTATGGCAGGTGGAATCTCGGGGTTTCTAGGTGGATTTTCCACGTGTTGGGCACAATTGGCCTCGCATTGCATCTCTCTAGTCATTGAAGGTAGTTTGCTTCATGAATCATGCAGTGAAAAGCCGTCCAGTCGAGGAGCCCAAGGTGCATAGCTGACATTTTTCAAAGATGTCATTCTATTGGAGGGGATGATTGGGGGCTCTGTTCCCTATGAAGCATGGTCTTCGAGGCCTCTTGAGCAGTGACACTTATTGTGCGATCAGGGAGATAGTTGAAAGCACCCAAGTCTGCCCCTCCTGTAAATAGGGGTTCCACTGAGTGTCAGGGAATTGTCAGTACCTACTTCTCCATGGAGAGGTTTTTCCCTATCTCCGGTTAGTCGCAGAGTGCCCTAAGGGAATATGCCCGTGGGTGCCTCAGTTTGGCATGGAAGGTGTGATCATGGAGATGGTTGAATGCGCCTAAGTCTGCCCCTCCTATAAATAAGGGTTCCACTACTTGAAGCTAGCCCTATCCTAGTTATCTTTCATGATGTCGCGGTGGAATCACCTCATCCGGTGCCAGAAATTGTTGGCACCTACTTCTTCATGGAGAGATTTTCTCCTCCTCCAATCAGCCATGGAGTGCCCCAAGGGAATACATCCGTGGGCACCCCAGTTTGGCAAGGGAGATTTTGATAAATCTTATCGCTTCGGTCGCAGAGCTGCAACAGTGATCATTAGGGGCTCTTTTGTATCATGCTCCATAGGAGGGTCTTGGATCTTTCTAGGGCAGCCCTTTACCTCTCCTGAGCTAGATTTCCAACCCTCTTGGGAGGAATATCCGAAAGATGAATGGGATCCGAAAGGAATCAATCATGTCATCCCTAATATCCTTTGGTGGGAGACGGGTAGCCGTCAGAGAGTGCCTCTCCATGTGTTCACCGTCGAATGGAGCTTCACTTTGTGCTCGAATCTAAGGATGCCAATTGAATCCAAGGACACCGATCGGGCATGAGTCTTTTATTTTGTACTTTTTCTTTCTTGGTTGTAATAAGTTGCATCTAAATGGAACTAGTTTATCATGAATTTTCTTCAAATGAAGTGAGCTCTGATCTTTTAAATGAAGTAATTTGCAGTTGGTGTCCCTTATATCGACTGATCTCTGACTTCGGGGTCAAGCCCCTCGGCTCACGTTGCATGATTGTTGGCCCGATGAGTTGAACTTCAAGCAGAGTAAGAGTTCCTGGTGTCTAGAGTCTTTGCCTCTGCAGTCATAATGAATAGGATTAGTGTTCAGCCAACCCTTAGCAAAAGGTTTTGCGTTAAGTTGGTGGCGATCTATCCGATGGTCTCGGATGTATTTGAGCATGGACCGACAAGGTTAGGCTCGGGGGGATGCTGCCATGTCTTGCCATTGTTATTCGGGGTCTTCGCCCAATTGGAACAAGTGCAAGCATTATGGACCAATCGGATCCCAAGGACTTCCTCAGCATTTTTCCGAATCGAATTCTCCTCGGTGTACACATGAGGTTGAGGGCTTTGGGATGTCGCTTTGTCGGTTGGCTGCTCTCCACTCTTGATCTCTAGACAATCTCATCAGATCTAGGTGGAAGGAGTGGACTTATTGTCACATTGGTTCAGGCCCCTGGCTCTCTTTGGAGGATCGTCCTTTCAACCACCCAGCATTTATTGCCACCCTAGAAAGGGGCATCCGGATATTTTGTCATTTCATGAGTCAAGCGATTATAATAATGGTTGGGCAGATTGAAGTGTCGTGTCGCCCTTACTTTGATTGATTCGATGGTTTTGGAGATCATCCTTGAATCGATAATACTTCACATGTCAAATCATAGTTAGTGGCAGGTTGCTCTCACGGATCATGCCCTATATGGTGCAATCATGGGTCAAGTGTGACGAAGAGTCAGAAGGCATGACGGTGTGGATTGGGCATGTGATAGCATCTGCTGTGAAGAGGAAGTGCCAAGATTTCGATCATAGCCATCCATGGGTGGTATTTATGGCCCCTCATGCCTTCCCCATCACTTTCTTCCTTATCGAGGCCTGTCTGGTGCAGTCAAAGGAGAGAGCCCCTCACTTCTTCCCTTTCAAACATGCCGCTATTCTGGTCCTTTGCCGGTTGTCTCTACCGTTACATTCTTTTCTCCCTCTCTCCTTTTTGCTCTTGTTCCTTTCTTTGGTGATCCTATCCTTTACCTTTTTGTTGCTCCACTTTCCTTCCCATTCCTTTCTCTCTTTTGCCATTTTTCTTCTAATATCGAGTTTCGGGGATGCTTTCGAAGGGGGGAACCACTTGAGAGATTAGGGCTCCCAACCTTCTCATCGCTAGGAGGTGTCCGGGGACTTTCCCCAGTAGCCTGTCGAGATGGGTCGTCCTCCCATCCTGGTGACTCTCCAACTCAAGGGTCAAAAAGCCCAATCTTTGAGCACTTCTCAGGTTCGAAAAGTGAGGAGTTTGTTCTGATTGAAATCGACCTGGTATGGCTCTTGGATCACTATCGTATCCCGAGCTGATACCAGTTACTAGCTTTGGGTGTGGTCGGCTGGGTGATCCATACTCGGGAAGGGAGCATCGCCATCTACGAAGAGTTCCTTCAATCCGAACTTCATTTTTCACTTCATCCATTCCTTTATAATATCTTTGATCTCTATCCTATTATTCCCGCACACCTCTCCGAACTTGATTTGGATCCTCCTTTCCTTCGTGGTCCTCTATGATATCCTTCATATCTTTCTGAGGCCGTCTCTCTTTCGGATCTTTTTCTTTTGAAGAAACATCCTTGGGAGAGAGGCTAGTGGTATTTTGGTCCCCGGCCCATCGTCAATTTATCATTAGATTTTCATCTTCCATCCACGAATGGAAGAATAGATTCTTCTTTGTTTCGACCGACCATGCATGGGGCTTCAGCCCAACTAGTGTGAGACCAATCGATCCCCGAATAGGAATAATGTGGTACTATGGGGATCAAGAAGGCTTCCACCTCTTGCTCAATGTTAGGATGCCCCATTAGCATGAGCTAATGACCAAGCAGAACCTTTATGATGCTGGGCTTAGTCCAGTCAACACCTTAGGTGAAGCCTTGGTTTTTTCCCTTGCTTTTCTTGAGAAGCCCTTTGCTTGGTGTTATTTGACTAACTTTCTCCTCTGGTTTGCACTCATGAGACTTTCTGTAGAGATAATTCGAAATGCCATGAAGAAGAGATCGGTGTCATCTTGGGGGAGCCTTTTCGGAAACCTTCGGGCCAGAAGAAGTGGAGGGATGAGGTCGGCAGCTCTTTGGCATTAGGGTCAGCATCTATACCACCTCAAGCCCCTACTCTAAATTGAGCCATTTTGCCCCAACCGACATTGAGGTCTCAATCACCAAGTTCAGTTTCAATCGATGCTGATGACGACATGGTCGTGGTTGCGATAATTTCTGTCAGTGTTGCTCTATTGGTACTATCAGGGCCGAGGCCAACCCGGGCTCTCGTCCCATCGGCAAAGCACTCGTCCGTGCCGGGGTCTCCGACTGTCTCCTTCGATACAGCGGGTTCTGCCAGAGGGAATGCGCTATAATGCCCTTCGGGTTCTTCTAGACATCCCCCCTAGGATACATCTGAGGAAGGCTTCGTCACTCTAGGGATGAGGGTCTGGATGGGCAATTCCACCTTTTGAAATCCTCAACTCACTCAGGACCTGATGAAGCTGATTCTACTGCTTCCTGATTGGGAGGTGAGGAAGACGTGATCTGTGGATGAGATCATGTCATCCTTCTACATGATGCTTCTTTGGATAAGTCTACTCCACCTTTTATTTTCTTATTTTCATTGACGTCCTATCTTGTAGGCTAAGTCATTCTTCTCATCCTTTTTGCAGTTGATGCATGACTTGATTGTTATGCATGAGGGGCTGACTGGCTTTGGCCAACTCAGCCGTTATTTGAAGGAGAGGGCCTAGTTCGTCGAGGCTTGGGCTGAAGTTGCTAAGGAGCTCCTGAGGGCAACCGAGGAGCAAGAGGCAAAGAGGATCGAGGAAAGGGCTCGGATTGACATCGAACTTGCGGCTGCTCAAGGGAGAGTGGCCAAACTCAAGGCCCAGCTCGCATAGAAGAAGAAGGCCATCGTGGAGCTTGAGAAGGAGCTCGACCTCTGCGAGCCAGCCCTTGAGGCCTTGGAGAGGAAGAAGATGGCTATCGAGGGAGCTACTTGGGCCGTCGAGGATAGGGCTATCACTGTCGAGGCTGCTGCCAAGGATGATGTAGCCCAAGCAATCTCTGACTATAAGGAGTTATAGGATTTTGAAGATGAAGTTGCCGAAGGTTCAGTGGAGGCTTGCCAGCTGGGCTTTAGCAATTGCAAGGCCCAAGTGGCTCTAATATTCCCCGACCTAGATCTGAGCAGTCTCGGGACCAAAGCCAAAGAAGGCTTCGAGGTCTGCTAGGAGCAATCGGAGAGGAAGCCGGGCATGGGGTGGAGAACGAGCCTAACTCATTGTCAAGATTGAACCCACTACTCAGGTTGAACCCATTGCCGAGATTGAGGTTGCCATGGACGTCGAGCCCTCGATTGTGCCCCATGCTGAGGTCGTCAATGCCTCTTCAGAGGCTTAACCTTTCTTTCCTTGTACTTGTTGTCTTTCAAACATTTTGTGATAGAAAAAGGGATCTGTAATAGTGCTTTTGACTTTAATTAAATGCTTACCTTTTTTGCTGTTCCAAACTTGTTTAAAAACTTTCTATATAAGTCAAATTATTTTCAAGTGTTTTGATCGACATTCTGTCGGACTTGCGAACCCCCTAAGGTTGGAGTCCTGTCGATGCCTTAAGATCCTTCACCTGCTATCCATGCAGTAGGGTTGGATGTCAACCAACCACCACTTATCACTGTGGTCGGATATCAGTCGACCATTATTGTTATTATCATGGCCAGGTATCAGCCAACCGCTTTTCTTATTATCATTGTTGGGTATCAGCCGGGTGCTACGATCATGTGTCAGGATCGAATATCATCCGACCAGCATGTTGATAGTATGGTTGGGTATTAACTGACCGATTTAGTCAGTTTTTATTGATCATTCTGAAGTGGCTCATCGGCTCAAATTGCCACCATAGATAGTCTTTCCCATAGTAGTTTTGCAAAAAACCACATGTGAGCAGAATGCTTTTCTATTGCATAATTGCTAGAAATAGTACTGATAATACACTCGGAGATTTTTGGTGTTCCACATGCAGGAGACGTGGAAGCCATCAAGATTCTCAAGCCTATATGCTCCTGGTCTAAGCACTTTCTTGACTCGATAAGAGCCTTTCCAATTTAGGGATAATTTCCTTGCTCCATTGGCTTGGAGACCTCAGCTCGTCTTAGGACAAGATCTCCTTGTCAAAAGTCTTGGGCTTGACTCGAGTATTGTAATAGCGGGCCACTCATTGCTGATATATTGCCATTCCCAGTTGAGCTTGCTCTTGGCTCTCCTTGGTTGGGTCAAGATTGGCGCATTGCTGATCCATGTTGCTTTGTTCATGGTAGTACTCTACTATTGTGGATGGGAGACCAAGTTCCATAGAGATTACTGTTTCGGTCCCGAACACTAAGTTGAATAGGGTCTCCCCAGTCGGGATTGAAGGCATGGTCCGGTAGGCCTACAGAACATTATACAGTTCTTCCATCTAGAGTTCTTTAGCTTGATTTAACCTTGCCTTTAAACCTTGTAGGATAGTTTGGTTCATCACCTCAGCTTTCCCATTCGACTGTGGGTGCCCTACTAAAGTCAGTCAATGCCCGATGGTCGGACCTGCAAGGAAAGCCGCTCATTGAAGCATGTCTGATGGAGGACCTTCGATGCTTAAGTCAGTTGAATTCTAGAAACAAATAAGAAAAAGAGATGGGAAGAGAGCAAGAGGAGAGTTTCAGGTCCTCTCTTAGAATCGCCTCTCTTGATCCTCATCTCTGGGTCCCTCTTTTTTATCTCTTTATATAAAGATAGAGCTGTAGACTGCTATGTCAATGTTGTGTATGCCACTAGGGGCTTGCTAGGCCATAATTTGACAGGCCATTGGAGGCCGCCCGAATCTGTGGCGCCACAATCTGATAGGTTGTTATGTCATCCACTACCCTATGCTCAGGGTTGTTTGTCATGGGCTTTGGTGGCCAGTTGTGCCCGCAGGTCAGGTTGGTTAGTCATGGGTGTCAGTCACAGATTGCATCTATGTCTGGAATGCTGATGGAGTGTTTTAGGGCCGTGCATGCAACCGAGTAGGTCAGTGACCTAAGATCGGAGTGGGGCCGTGACCTCCCTGCAAATGTACTAGCATTTGCCTAATGCAGGAGGAACCATCCCCCCTAGAGTCTGTCGGGGTCTCGATCTTAGGATTGATAATAGGCCGAGATGGAGGTCGGGCACAGGTCAACGCCATAGTGCTGTTTGGCCCCATGCATCTGGGCATTGCTTTGATATCCTGGTATGGTCTTGTCGGGCTCGAACGTTGGTGACAACCAACTGCAATCCGGGGAAAGGAGGTGGGGTCTGATAATTGGGCAGTCCCTGTAACATCTATGGTTCTAATTCTACAATCTTTTCTGGTGGGCAGACAATAGTGCTGTATCTCCAATATTTGATGATGCAACTAATTGCAACATGGGTCAATTCCTACAATTTGGGTTTCCTTCTAGTTACAACTCGCAGTCCTTGATACATTACAATGTAGAACCATTGGCCTGGATTGGTACAACCCTGTTAAAGCTATTTTAGTTTTTTAACTAAAAAAAAAGGTTTCTACGTACTTCTTTTTGCTCTAATACAAAATTGAACATGTCTTGGCATGGCATGCACACATACTTTGCCAACGGTGTTTGGCAGGGGTATGGGCACTCACTGATATTTAGATCCTTAGTCAAAATTAACCAAGTTTGACTGCTGCATCTTCCTTGAATGTATAATCAGTTAAATTAAAAATTAGTTTCTTATCCAACTTGATTTTTTATTTGTTGGCATTATCCTGGGATCGATTCTTTTTTCATTTTATGGGAAATGATCCTGGCATAATTGCGCGAATGATCTTAACTGGTACAACATGCAAAGTAAGTGGTTTCTCAAATAGTAAACACTAACACAATGGGTTCAGGTCAGAAGCATCTTTAGGTACGCCTTTTCCACTGCTGGGGTTGCGTTTGTTAAGCACTAAGGTTTATAAAAAGGACTTATAGCTTTCATTGCTACCTGCTCTTTTAAATTGATGTCAACACAAGCAATCTGCTTTTTGGGGTCATGACACACATATACAGCACATGAATATGGTCAGATTACATTCTAAATAAGAGCATATAATAAGCAAGATACAGAGATAACTAGAAAGAGAAACTAATGAAGGGCTCATACATGTGGTTCTAAGATTGTAACAATGAAGGGTTCATATCTGTGGTTCTAATTCTACAATCTTACTTTCCAACTGGCAGACAAGGAGCTTGTGGCAATGATGTATTGCCAGATGGAAGACAATGATTGTGATCATCACAAGAGCCTATTACATGATTACTATCCATTCTCCCATTCCATGATGGTTAATTATCTAACCACATGGATGGAGACAATGAAATCGAGCAGCTCCAATCAACCATGTTTTACATCCATTATAGATCCAGGTCCTTCAAGGCCATGGTAGCTGTTGTTAGCTGAGCCCCCTATGATCTGCCCTCAGCAACAAGATTTATCCGTAGCTTTTCCAGATTCTCAGCCATTCAAGCCTGTCGCAAGGCAGTCGGATGCTATGGTGACATATATTGAGCATGACAATAGTGCTGCATCTTCAATATTTGATGATGCAATTGATCGCAACATGGCTCAACTGCTATAGCTTGGGTCCCCTTCTAGTTGCAGCTAGCAGTCCCCAGCACATAGCAATGCAGAGCCATCGGTATGAATTGGCATAGCCTATTAAATCTGTTTAATTTTTTAACTAAGGAAGAATTTTAAGGTTTTTATTCTTTTTTGCTTTGATACAGAATTGAATATGTGCTGGCATGGCACAGGCACTGTGCCGGTAGGTCTCTGGCAAGGGTATGGGCACCGATGTTTAAATCCTTGTCAACATTAACCAAATTGCTGTCATCTTCCTAGGATGTATAATATATTAAATATATTGATTGTTATTTCATTGTCTATTTGTTTATTAATTCCTAAATGATCTTACTAGGTAGCACTTATGATGAAGTGGGTTCAGGCCAGAAGTATCTTCAGGTATGGTCTCTCTACTATTGTGATTTTTGTTTGTTGAAAATAAGTTTTATGAAAAAGAGTTGAAGCTTCTAATCGCTGCTTGCTGTGTTTCATAGCTTGGAAATTGATGATAACACAAGCAATCTGTTCTTTTTGTCATGACACATATACAAGCGTATGCATGGGCCTTGATTTTTACATGCCTATATAAAGGTTTGAAATGTTAAGCATTCTTTTGAACCATTTATACGGAACTATTAGTAGTTTAAAACACCACTGGCACCTAATCCAATTTGAGAAGATAGTTTGTTCATGGTAAGTGATAGAATCTACAAA
The DNA here is from genome assembly GCA_000441515.1 of Elaeis oleifera. Classification (NCBI taxonomy): domain Eukaryota; kingdom Viridiplantae; phylum Streptophyta; class Magnoliopsida; order Arecales; family Arecaceae; genus Elaeis; species Elaeis oleifera. The sequence continues at coordinate 960,582 of KE504750.1, read as the reverse complement.
TCAATAATGGGATATAATATTTTATTTAGCTGAGTTTCACTAGCTTTAAGAACAATGTACAACCAGGGTAAGAATTCCCAATTATGGGCAATACAGGAGTTTACCAGGATATGGAGAAACTTGGAATAACACTATAGATCACCCTAAATAAGAATACTTGATGAATGAGGATTCATGTCATTGACTCACAATAGTTGAAAAGGTTTGATGATTCGGATGATTATGACAAGATCTTGCCAGGTTACATGTAATAACCAAAGCTACAGGAATTTAGAACACGTCAAAATTTGTTAACATGCATCTACAAGTATACATTCGACAAATGTGGATCTTAGGATTGGCCTTAGGATGACTGAAATTCTAGGAGTCATCTTGTCATGTGCGTGCACTGGTCCTTTTTTCAAACCTGAGCATTAGGATACCTAAATAACCATGTTTGATTGAGGTGAGACTTGTCTTACATTTATCTTGACTAAACTTATGTAAGTACTGAGCCACTCTTCAAGATTCCTTGAGCACAGAAAGAACTTAGATTAAAAAAAGAAACAAGATCCATACCAAGGACTATTACCCTCTCCAAAATCCATGAAAATAAGATAGAAAGAGACATATATGATGCCCACATTGAATTGAAAAAGATGCAATGCCAATTATATTCTAGGAACATGTCACAATAAATGTTTTCATTTTTAACCCCATCTAGTGATTCCTGCAGATCATTCTGTTCTAGGAAGGGCATAATGTGATTATTCTGCTTCTCTTATGAACATGCAAGGCGTATACTTACTGAGTCTCATTCTGTGGCAAAATTTATACTCTTCTTAGAACATAATGAGATGCACCATTCATCCTAACATGGTTACACAGATGCCATGAAGCCAGTGCCTCAGTTGCATGTCACATCTTAGTGTAAGAAGAAGTCCTTTTACTTTAGGAACAATTTTCAGAAACAAGATCCCATTTTATAGGGACAGGTAGATTTATCAAGATTTGTCCGACCTAGATGGACAAGAGATAAGAGAGAGAACTTATTGCTCTTTTAGTCATTTCATAATTTTATCTTCAACTTGACCTTTCTAACATGTTATGTAATGGGACTTAACACATCAAGAATACTACTATTTTTTTTTCCCCTAAACAATAGAGTCTACTGAATTCTCTTATAAACTTGCTCAAACAACTATATTTTCAGATTTAGAATTCAACCCAAATCTTTTCTAGTAGCTGTAGCTGAGACACAAGATGTGATCGAAAAACTTATTTTGATAATATAAGGATCCAGTTTTTCATATACTCTATGATGTTTAAGCAGAACAATGTATAAGCAATCACCAGAAATAAAGATAAGAGGATATAAACATGTGGCCAAATCAAAAGTTGTATATATAACCAACTGATTTAGCTAAGTGGCTATTTGATATAGCATGGTCTCAATTTTTGGTTACCCAAATATCAGATACAGTCACCACATTTGATCAGGAGGTCATAACCAAATAGGACTTGATGCTTCATGTCCTATACCACAGGACAAAGAGCCAAAGCAAATAAGATGAGCATCTCTTGCGGAAAAAAATGTTGAAATAGATGGATGTTATATTGTATAATATAATAACATGAATTGTGTGCAGCATTCGATATGTAGATTTATCTATCGAGAAACATTGTTCAAGCATCCGCATAAATAGTTCCAAGGTGCATATGAAAAATTTGAAATAGCATAGAAAGAAGAGGAGCAAAGGCAACTTTGAAGGATCAATTTCTAAACAATCATACTGCCAAGCACTTGGTCAGATACATCATTTCTCATCATTTGGGCAAGTCAGGAGTTTGATTCTAGTTGGAGTCAGCCCCAAGGTTGTATGGGGTAGAAAGGTGGAGAGTTAGCCTCTACAAGTCTCAGGAAAAAAAAACTAGATAGTCATGCCAACTAAGCAAAATTAAATGGAAGGTCTAATGATGTAAATGATACAAATGAATGTCTTCTCTCTCTCTCTCTCTAACAAAAAAAAAAAAGAAAAGATATAAATAATGTATAAGATACCGTCTAAAGTTTGTGTGTCCGGGATATTGCTTCTTGAAGATGACATTCTAGTCTCCATACCCTTATCCTGACTTCCTGGGAAGCCCTTCAATGTTTTCTAGCTGTTTTTCTTTTCTTTTCTTCTTGTGAAGTTTTCTTGTTGCTTTCTTATGGCTAAAAAGAGAAAATTTTTCTAGCTGCTTATTTTGAGTAGAAGCACATAATTAGTGAGATACAAAGATAATCACATAACTAGAAAGAGAAACCAATGAAGGGGTCATACCTATGGTTCTAATTCTGCAGTCTTCCATTTCCTTTGGGCAAACAAGGAGCTTTAGGCAGTGTGCGAGGCTGTTGCTGTCAATGTACAACTACCTCCTCAAGAATGGATTTGAAGTGAAGACTTTTTCTTGGTGAGTTATGCAAGGAATGGTTCACAAATTCCTTACAGTTGTGTTATTCTTATGTTAGTTGCATTGGATGTTTGCATGAACTCTGGAGTTTTTTTTTTTAAAGTAATCTAAATCCCCAGGACTCTATATACTCTATGATTTTCCAAATGTAACTGCTGCATTTTATGATCTTATAATACTAGAGTATGGCATCCATGATGCATGTGGTCTTGAATATGCAGAGACATGGAGCTTCATAAATGCATTCCAACAATGGAGTTTGCAGAACTCTGACCTTCTGTATTTAGTTGTTGTAAAACCTAATGTATCTGTGGTTTCACTAATGAAGTGGAGGTTCTTGAGATGGGAATTATCTATCATGATGCAACTACCTCTAAGCAAACAAAAAAGCTTGAAAGCTTATATGATCTGCTGCACTCATCCTGAAGGTTTGAGGATAAACCATTATAAAGAGTCACAGCAGACTGAACATACTCAACGAGATCCTTTTATCATTTCATTAATAGTGGTAGTGTTCTCTGCCCATACTGTAGTGCCATGTGGAAAGCGAATGCACCTGAAAATCAAAATCTTCTGTTGGCAGGCGCTCAAAAATTGATTACATACAGTAGATGTTCTGACAGGGAAGGGATAGCAAATTTCTTACTTGTGTTCCCTCTGTGGTGCAGCTGATAAGTCAGGGAGCCATTTGTTCCTGCATTGCTCTCATAACAAGAGCATTTGGTTTGTGGTCAAGATTTCATCCTCGATCCCTGCTTTTCTTGTGGATTTCATGGAGATCGAAGATAATCAAAAATGATGCTTTAGGAGAGGAGGGATCAATTAGTCCCGACCATGTATTGGAATTTATGGAATGAACAAAATGCAAGAATTTCCTGAAGAGAAGCCATCCTGTGACTCAGGCGTTCAGGAGCGCAGTGGTGGAATTATGGATTGGGCCACCTCATGTTCCTCTAGATCTCAGCGGGCGCATGATTTGGTGTCAAGGAAGTTCTCCTCTCTGCTTCAGTGCCTGTTTAAGTCCCTTTTCTTCCATGTCTTCCTTGTTTCTTCCTTCTGCTTTATACTCTCTTCTTTCTCTCTATAATTGTATGGTGGGAGGGCCTATCTTAACCCCCGTTCCG
>KE504750.1:878143-893646 GCA_000441515.1 Elaeis oleifera | reverse complement strand
GGACTCTTATCTGATGTGATCAGATGACATCGCTCCACCAATCAAAATTTTTTCAGAATTTATTGGAATTTTTTATTGGTCGAATGATGTGGCACTGCGCAGCATACAGGGTCTATATAAACCCTACTGCACCTAGGGTTTCTAGGCAGAACTTCTTTATGCAAAACCCTATTGGCTGCTGCCCCCTCTCCTCTTCTCCACATCCTCCCTGCTCTCCTTTCTCCCCTTTACACATCCAAGAAGTTGGACGTTCATCTGGCATAGGTGCAAGGCGTGGTGACGTCTGCAACAGAAGGCTACAGGATTTCTACGACAGGCTGTTGCTCCAACTTTAAGAAGACTTTTGAAGATCTTTCTAATCAGATTTAGATCTGATTTTTGGAGCGTAGAATCGTGAGGAGAAGACGTTCCAGATCCTACCTGAGTGGATACTGGTAGAGGCCAGGCGCTTGCGTGGCTACATCAGAACCTTAGGCAGTGCTGCGATCATCTACAGGGTAATTGGATTATCCTTAAGGTATATTTTTGTTTCTTATATTTTAGATTTAATTTTGAAATCAAAATATCAGATAATAAAATTAGATCTAATAGACATTAGATCTGAAATAGCGTAGGATAAATTAAAAATTATTCCGTCCAGATTTGATGAAATCTGGAAAATCCTACACAAAAAAAGGCGGTTTTTCCTTCAAGGGCCACGCCCCCCATCTCTTGCATAAAAACCTTAGAAGCCCTTGGCGCCCAACTACCTGCCTCTCTTGATGAGGGCACCCAGTCAGTCTACCTATTTTGACTGAGACACCCCATCTGCTTGCCAAAAGAGATTAAGATTCTATCAATTAAGTCTGATTTTAATGAAAATAATCAGATTAAAAAAGTAGAAAACCTTATGAGATAAGGACTAGCCTTTTAAGTTGATTGGTTCTTGATTTGGATCAAGGAAGGGCCTCTATAAAGAGATAGTCTCTTAGGATTTTGATTAATTGAATTTTGTGAATTCAAAACTCTTCCTCTTTCCTCTCTGCACCTCATCCTCTCTCCTTTTCTCTTTCCCATGCTCAAGGGTTGGTGTCCATCTTCCACATGCTAAGAGTAGAGAAAGGTCTCTTCTACAGCAAGGAACAAGGATAAGAAGACTGCAGTTCAAAGATTGAAGTTGCAGTCAAGATCAATTGCTGATCAAGGTTCAAAGAGGTAAAGATCCTATTTAGAGAAGAAGAATCTACCATGAGAAGAAGGATTCAAGGTTGATCCCGATGGATACCTGTAGAGGCTGAACACGTATGCGGCTCAAGAATCTTTGAATCTGAGATTATCAGAAGTGGTGTATTTTTACCCACGCAAAGGTATTGAGATTTAATCTCATCTTTATTTTATTTTCAGATTATATGCATGTCTTTATTCCTGGGCTTAAGTAGGATTACATGAGATCTAATGCATGTGGGATTAAAAGGTTTAACCTGATTTATTTATGCTACTCTTAAAAAAAAATTTAAATCCATACATACATCCTACTCGATTTTCTAATAGCTACGAACAAATCCCACTACAACTCTCCACCCATGCCATCGAGATCCACCAGTACAAAACTAACTTCCAATCCTTCAAATCTCTCTTCAAAACCCAAACCTCTGACAAGACCATCATTCCTAAATTCCAAAACTAGAAACCCTTGATCCCCAATCCAACGGTAGCAAAAGCTAAGAACGTCAAGTAAAATGAAATCTCAGAAGAAACAAGAGATTCAAACTCCTCCCAAAATCGAACCAAATTAAACGATACGAAGAAGAAGCGGACTACTCAAATATCATAGAAATTCACCGTTGGCAACAAAAAGATGAAATTTTGGAACTACCCGAGGGAAGATTTGCCTCCATCCTGATTTAATAACGAGTTGGCGAGTTTATTGTTGCTTCTGACCGATGGCTAACAATTTAATAGAAAGAAGCATATATCAGCCAATTTGTTCGATCATAATGGATAGCGCGGAGTTGACCTTGATTAGTCAATCGGCAATGGATGCATATCCAATATTTTGAATGATTTTACTGTTTAGCTTATGTGTTCTCGTTGTTCTTAAACTTTTGCTGGAGAGGATCTGCACAGAAATGAGCGGTCTGGGTAGGTGGGTCAGAGCCGAAGAGGACAACATCTAGTTCTTACCCATAATCTCCACTAGGCTTTTTAGGTCAGCGGTTGGATTCAGAGTGCTGCCTGTGTTCAAACTCCTCCATAGATAGATGGAAATGCTCCAAATGCTGCTGAGTTTGAATCCGCCATCCACTCAATCAGGGACAGACTCCACCAAAAGGACAGGCTAATCCATGTTTTGGATTTCATTTTGGATTTGAACTTGGATGTGAACATGTTCAAATGGGCATCCTTCCAGAAAATTTCCGGCCAACTTTTGCGACTTGTGCCCACAGGATGTCGATGCTGTGTCTGGCGGGAAACCAAGAAGAAATGGATGATCTCTTGAAGTAGATGGTAAATTTGGCCAAATTTTAGTCTGTGATATTTGTCTCCAAGGAAATGGTGAAAGCAGGGGTTCTTCCTGGTGTTGAAACATTGAATTACCTGATGAAGGCTTTGTGTGAGACTAGCCAGTTGGAATTGGCACTAAACCAGTTTAACAGAACGAGCAAGAAAGGATGTGCATGATAGGGTCAGACATTTGAGATACTCTAATTGGCAGGGTTTACAGATTTTAGGAAGCCTTTTAGTTGTTAGAATGATGAAAGATATAAGTTTCAGTTGGATGCACATTCGTTCAGTCGTTTAGCTCGGTGTTTATTGGATGATGCAATGGTGCTTTTCGAAGGTATGATAGTGTCAACATTTGCTTATATGACTAGCATCTATGTAGATATCATGAATGGATATTGCAAATGGGGAAGCTGGACGTAGCTATGAGCTTCTTGGATGAGAACGATGCTTTGGAAATGAAACCTTACGATGCGTTGCTCCAAGATTATTGTAATGCATAGGGATGCAAATGGGTCAGGTCAGATCGAGTCATGAGTGACCCCAATCCGATCCGATTTTTTGATCAGATCTTAATATTAGACTCAGACCCAATCCAATTGAAAATTGGATCGGAGCGGATCAGGTTTATGATCAAAAAGTCTGCCACATTAGATCATTTGGATCGGATCAGGTCGGGTCCATGTATAATCCGATCTCAATCTAAAAAATTTAGATCTGACTCGGGCCCAAATTCGAGTTGGGCTCGGTTCATATGATAAACCAACATATGCGAAGTTTATGACAAAAAAATTAAATATTATTTTATCTTGACTATTAATTTATAAGTAATTTATCAAAATCTCATAGTCAAATTGAGTAAAACTACATAAAAATAACAATGCTATAATAGCATTTGAAATTCTAATCATACTCTATTTGCTCGATAGTTTACATATTGGATTCAATACTGAATTCAAATCGGATCGGATCGGATCTTAATTCAGTAAACCTAGACCCAACCCGGAATATTGAACGGGTCCAATTTTAGAATCCGATCCGACCCCACAGGTCTTTTAAAATAGATTGGATCAGATCTAAATGGATCGAACTGGATCGAGTCACGGGTTAACCCGATCCATTTGCAGTCTTAGTAATGCGGGCATCTCTCCAAAGGCAATTATTTATCTCCAAAAGATGGTGAACGGGGGACTGACCGGCAATACGTGTCCTAGACTATTGTTATAAGGGGGCTTTGCAAGACCAGGGAATGTTGGAAAAGCATTTGAAATTATTGGCAGAATGGCTGTCTCTTCTTACATGCCCGAGTATTCTGCAATTATAACTGGGTACCGCATACCGCAAGATGGGTTCATATGAGAATGCTTCAGAAATCCATAATATCATGTCTCAAATTTAGAATATAACATGACCATACTACTGAAAGATACAGTCCATGATTATATAAAGTCGATCAATCATAATCAGCTAAAATTTATCATAAATAAATATAATAAAAATTAATTTAATTATTCATTAAGTAAATAAATCAAATTAATTCAGAGCATCTAAATCCAATATCAATGATCAAATCCACGTCTCAAAATTCATTAACTAATTTACTACAAATCCATAATAATCCAATAAATTAAGTTCAGCTACGAAATTCTCAAGCTTGCTATGCAGATCGTCAAGCTTGAATGTTTCATCATTTCTAACTTTATTCCTTCAAAAAAGAAAAAAATAAAGAGGTATGAGCTTAGTAAGTAAATCTATACTTTCTTACCAGAATAAGTACCAATTTTTTATGATAATGTAATATTTAAAAATAATAGATATTACAAATAAATATTTCATAGAGCATATAATAAACGAGTTATAAAACAACCATGCATACATAAATTATGAATATTTCATAAATATGATGATTCATAAATCGTTCTTATCATGTGTTCATATCATGTTTCAAAATATTATTTACAGAGATTTATGCTATGGTTATTTTTACCTGTGATAGAGCCATTATCGTAATCGACAAGATATCATAATTCGTATTTGTTACCAACTTTATACCCATTGGTGTAGGACCATTTGTTGATTGACCCCACTTCAGTGAGGCTAATAACAATTTGAGAGTTTTTAAAATATTTATATATTTTCTTAGAACATACATATTTTTAGATGAAAAAATATTAAATGGTATAATCCAATTTATACTTCATAAATAAGTCTTTTTATAAAATATTCATGAAATCAATTTCATAATAAAGCATGAATTTTCATACATCTATACTGATCCTTATTTATAAAAATATGAATTCATTAATAAGAGGTCATATGCATAAAAATTTAAAATTTAAAATAAATAAGGAGCATAAAATCTATTTACCTCGATCCTCCTAAATCTTTAGACTTTATTAAAAAATCAGATAATCCTATTTACAATATTAAATCATTATCAATTTTTATTGATAAATTTAATAAAATAAATAATAATAAAAGAAGGTTGTTGACCAGATGATCGGTTCAATAAACAACCTGGGCATTAAAATGATTTCAAGCCATCTTGCTGGGGTCAACTCGAGTCCTTATAATAGGAAGATAGGACTCTATCCTAACGTACATGTCTTTCTAGAAAGAGAAAGTAGAGAAAGAAAGTTGCAAATTGGGATCCAACATACTTCATAGATATCGAAGTAATTTTGGATCTCTTTGAAAAGATCAACTTAGATTCGATTCATAGTAGGGTATAGGGCCTCTATTAAGGTCCACAATCAGATAGAGAGAGAAAAAGATAAGAGAGAGAGAATCCTTCTCTCTTTTTTCTTCTCTTCTCTTCTTCTTCTTTCTTTTCTTCTTCCTTTCTTTGGCCAAAATAGGGTATGAAGGTGGGTGGTGAGTAGTCGCTGGAGGACTGACGATGGGTGGCGGCAATAAGCAACTGACAGTGGTGGGGTAGGCAATAGCTGGCAACAAAGATCGATTGGCAAAAAATCATAGGAAAAGGCCCAAAAATAGGGTATCTGGACTATTCTTGGGTTTTCTTGGATGCCTATTCATCGACGACCATGACTTTCATTCAAAAGCATTGTAGGGAGGTCGTGGGACTCGACCAAGAGTCTGACATTGAAAGGTGATGGCAGTGATTGGAAAAAGAGAAAAAGGGGACCAAAAAATAGGAGAAGTGGACAGAGGTCTTCCTTGGTCAATTTCCTATGAAACCAACGGCTAATGGTGGTGCTTGAGGCCAAAAGAAGAAGGGAAAGAGAAAGAAGGAAGAATTAGAGCCTTACGTTGGCTCTGGTGGTGTCTTGGCTTCAATTTCTAGTGGGCATAAGAATGGAAAAATGTGATCTTAAACAAGAGAAAGAGAGATAACAACGTGCGATGATCATCGGTGGAGGGCTATATGAGGGATGGGAGGGCTATTTATAGAGAGCTCTAGGGTTTAATTGTCCTAAAACTTTGGCTTCTTCTTGAATTCAGTCAAAAAGAAGACCCTCATTGGGGAGTCTTCTTCCAGTGTTTTTAATTTCTTTTGCAGCTTTAAAATTCATATGGCTGGTCCAGGTTATTACATTCTACCACCTTTGAAAGAGTTTCATCCTCGAAATTTAACATATTTTCAAACGTGTGATGATACTTTGTCTTCAAATCATCTTTACCATATTTTTGCTATGCAACCTTGATCTAAATCCATAATTAGAACTCAATACTTAAGACCAATTTCTATTAATCCTACAAATTATAAACCTTAGCCTAATTTCTATCCATGATCAAACCTATTGCTTTGATATCATATAATGTCACGCCCCAAATTCGAGACATTATACGGCCATACTATTGTTAGAATGCGGTAGTTTCATGCATGTACTTCAAAATCTTTTTGAATAATCATAGTGGAAGACAATATAAACTAAACTATTTAATCTAACATGCATCAGATCTAATCTGTAAACTATCCATGCACAGATCTATGACATAAAACATAGCATGCATAATCTAAATTTAAAAAACCATATATCATATCTATATTGTAGATCACATCTATCATGAAATTGAGATCAGATCCTAATACCTGAGCATGGGTTGATCTACACCACAGCTGATGATCATGGATTTGTTAGATTCTTCTAGCCACACAGATGTCCAGTCTCCATAGGTATCCACACGAAGCTTCCGACCCGATCAGAGGTCCGATGAACTCCTCAGGATGCTAGCTCCCTTGTAGAGTCCGCTCCTGATGGCTGATCTGGCTCCTTTAGATCTTTCGGACTCTTCCAGAAGAAGAGAAAAAATTGGAGGAAGAAGAGGTGGAAGAAAATCAAGAGAACTCTTTCTCTCTTTCCTAGCCTATGCCTAAATCTAGAAGCCCTAGATCCTTCTCACGCCAAGATGGGAAACCCATAAGAACCTCACACCCCTAACTTATTTCCATGGTAGAAATGAGATGTTTCTCATGAGAAAAATCAGATGTTGCACACAAAGAAGAGCCCTTCTTAAGGGAGGCATCCAAGGGAGTTAGATGAGTTCAAATCTCATCAAGATAAGGATTCAAACTTGAATTCAAATCAGGTTTGAATTCAAATTTAAATCAAACTTTATCCCAACCTCTTGGGTGTTGAGAAGGGGTGACAATCCTCTTTGGCATGGGAAAACATTATGCAAAATCTAAATTTGCATGAAGACAAGGCATGGGGATGAGGTGGTTGGCGTAAGGGGAGAAGTCCAATCCAATTGGACTCTTTGGTCATCCATTTGGGTCCAATCCAAATCCTATTTGGTTAAAGTCAAATAGATGAGTGAACCTAATCCAATTAGGAACCTAATCTTCTCAATTAAATCTTAATTCAATTAGGAATCAATTGAACCCAAGTCTCGATCAAATCAGAAATTGGTCCCCCTTGCAATTGGGTTATCTCATAACTCAATTAGGCCAAATCCAATCCAGGTCAAACTGAATCCAATTCAATTAGACTTGATCCGAACCTCATTGCTCAATCAAATTGAGCTAATTAATAATTTAATTATTAATTAATTTTTTTATAATTTATTAACTCTTAGTAAATTATTTTATTACAATTTTTGCATACGATAAATCATCAATCATATTGACGATTATACACTTCAATGATTCATAATCATTAATCAACCATCTGATCAGATAAGAACCTCTTTGTGTGTGGCCCCATAGGTTCTATTTTATCTGATAATGAGATACTATGATCTCCATCATAATATCATTGAAACTTCTTTTGATGGGTTGGAACAATTCTAACTCTGCCCTTCGAGGGTCATCGATCATCAAGACGATGCTCGACGAGTCTCACAATCCATCAGTGACACCTAGCAGTATGTAGTGGCAACCTAACAGAATCAAAGTATTGAACCTCTAGGTACAGTTACCGTATGATACAGTCATTCTATCATGAATTTTGACTCGACAGAGGTTATGGAGAACTCATCAAACCTCAATGTCAGTCATATGTCAGATTGGCTCGACTCGAGTTCATTTGTAAATCTCATAGAAACTCTTTCCAGTATTCACACTTGCTTTGATCGAAAATTTCTTAAACTCAGTCTCATGAATCACATAGGACTTCTCTTTTCTACCAACATCGATAGATTCCATCTAGATGCATCATACTCCTAATAGTGATCCGAAATCCACTGAAGCCAACATACACTACAAGGACCCAATTGGCGAAGAGTCTAAATTTTAGGTGCAGTCAAACTCAGTAGCCTCACTCTGAATAATCAATGCACCACAGGTCCAAGGACCACTCACACCACTACAGCATCAAGCAAACCACTGATGAGTGAGTAGTCATCCAAGTGGTTTCTTGTATTGATCACGCTCAGTATAAGTTGTTCTCTAACAATCATCTGCACTCTCGCTCCAGTATCCCACATTGTAGACTCGAGACTCATCTATTTAGAAGAAAGACAATCCATGCACCGATCTAACTGGATTGATCACTATCTTCCGTAATGATCCTTCGATTGGGAGCCTTTAGAATTAATCATCAATAGTATATGTCTCAAATTCTCAATACCTTGAAAATATACAATATCGTCTGTTAATCTCTAGGACAAATCATGGATATATAAAACATGATTGAAATAAAAATATCTTTATTAATAAAATTTTATAAGTACAAACTTATGTCCTGAAATTACATAATGCATCTGTCAATAATTGGCTTCTAGGGCATTTATCTAATAAACTCCCACTTGCACTAAAGCCAATTGGCTATATACCTAAATCCCATCTTCTCAAGGTGAGTTTCGATCTTCTGCTAGCTAAGAGACTTCATCAGCGGATCTGCCACATTCTCTGTGGAGTCAACTCTCTGCACCTCGACAAACTTCTTCTTAAGGTATTCACATATGATGTGGAACCGCCGCTTTATATGGTTAAACTTCTGATGAGTCCTTAGCTCTTTAACGAGGGCTATGGTACTATTATTATTACAGTGCAGTGTGATGGCATCTGATGACATGACACCTAGCTCCATAATGAACTTCTTGAGCTAGAAAGCTTCCTTAATAGCTTCAAAGGCGGTGATGTACTTGGCTTTCATGGTTGAATCTGCAATGATTGGTTGTTTGAAACTTTTTCAACTAACCGATCCTCCATTACATAGAAAATACATCATGATGTAGACCTTCTATCATCGACATCAGACATGAAGTTCAAATCGGTGTATCTTTTCACTTTCAGCTTCGATCCTCCTCCAAAGATCAAGAACAAATCCTTAGTCCTTCTCAAGTACTTAAGGATGTTCTTCATAATAATCCAGTGCTCTTCATCTAGATTCAACTGATATCTACTCGTGACACTCACAGCAAGTATTATATCAAGTCAAGTACATAGCATGGCATACATGAGGCTTCTTATAACTGAAGCATAAGGGATCTTGCTCATGCATTGGATCTCCTCAGGTATGTCAGGATATATCTTTTTAAAGAGATAAACACCATGCCTAAGGGATAAAAATCTTCTCTTGGAGTTTTTCATGCTGAACCTCTTCAATACATCTTCTATGTACATCTTCTATGAGAGTCCTATCATTCTTTTAGATCTATCTCTATAAACCTTTATACCAAGAATATAGGAAGCTTCTCCTAGATCCTTCATGAAGAATTTTTTTGACAACCATATTTTGATCAAGGTCAGCATGGGAGTATCATTTCCAATCAGCAGGATGTCATCCACGTACAAGACGAAAAATGTGACAGCACTCCTACTGATCTTTTTGTACACACAAAGTTTTTTCTCATTTTTTATGAAATCAAATGATTTGATCACATCATTAAAGTGAGTGTTCCAACTCTAAGATGCTTGCTTGAGTCCGTATATGGACCTTTACAACTTGCAGATCTCGTAATCACTATCACTGGATATAAAATCCATAGACTGCTCCATATAGATATCTTCCTCAAAATATCTATTTAGAAAGGCAGTTTTCATGTCCATCTGTTAGATTTTATAATCATAATAAATCGCAATAACAAGCAGTGTCCGAATGGATTTCAGTATGGCCACAGATGAAAAGATTTTCTGATAGTCAATACCTTCGCGTTAACTATAATCTTTCTCTACCAGCCTTGCCTTATAGATCTTTATCTTACCATCCAAACATATTTTTTTTATAGATCTATTTACACCTAATAGGTACAATACCTTTAGATGGATCTACTAAGGTCCAAACCTAGTTGGAATGCATGGAGTCAATTCTGACTCCATCACTTCCTTCTATTTCTCAGAGTCTACATCTAACATCACCTCATCATAGGTTTTGGGATCATTCCTAATGTCACTATCTCTCATAAGGAATGCTTCCTCTAGATCCTCTATAAGTATACCTAAGTACCCTTCAAGAGGATGAAAAATCCTACTTGACTTACGAGGTAGAGGAGGAACCACATCTACTAGCTCACTATAAATAGGTTCAGGTTATTGGACTCGATGCTCTTCAGAGACATCTTCGAGCTTAATTTTCTCCCACTGCCTCTATCTTAGATAAACTTCTTTTTCAAGAAGACAGCATGACTGCTCATAATCACATTGTAATCCTCTAGAAGATAAAAATAGTATCTCATGGATTTCTTAGGATATCCTATAAAATGAGTCCTAATTAATCTAACCTCTAACTTGTCTGCCTGCTGTCACTTGACATGAGCTGGACATTCTCAAGTCTTGAGATAGCCAAGACTCGATTTCTTACCATATCATAACCCATATAGTGTGGTAGGAATGGATTTAAAGAGAACTTTATTTAGAAGATGAATAGCAGAAAGCATTGCATGTCTCTAAAGAAAAATTGAAAGATTTATGAAGCTTATCATGGACCGAACCATATCCAATAGGGTTCGATTTTTCTTTTCGGATACCCCATTGAGCTGAGGCACATCCCTAGAGGTGTCCACTGTGAGACTATACCATTATTTTTGGGATAGACTCAGAATTTTCACTAAGATATTTTCTTCCTCGATTTGATCAAAGAACCTTTATAAATTTTTCGATCTGCTTCTCCATTTCACATCTGAACTCTTTGAACTTTTCAAAGGCCTCAAACTTGTGTACATCAAGTATACAAACCCATATCATGAGAAATCATCGATAAAGATTATAAAGTAGAGGAAATCACTCTTGGCCTGTACATCGAATGGACCACATACATCAATGTGCACCAGGGCTAATATCTTAGTGGCCCTTTCCTCATGTTCCATAAAAGGTAGTTTGGCCATCTTTCTTGGAAGATAGAACTCACAAAGTGGATAAGACTCGAAAGTCAATGGCCCAAGAAGGCAATCTTTCTTCAGTTTGTTAATCCTATCCTCTCTTATATGGCCTACCCTAAGGTGCCATAGATATTTTTGATTAATCCTATCTCTTGGTCTCTTAGATCCTACGGTATTCAATAATTACTAGTTAATATTAACACTCACATTGACATGCAAATGGTAAAAACCATCAATTAAAAAGGCACGTACAATAATTTATTCTAAATAAATTATACACAAGTCTTTATTAAATTAAAATATAGTTATCCTGTACTAGCACATATATAGAAATCAAATTTTACTGACTACAGGTACATAATAACAGTCTTTCAAAAGCAAACTAAATCCTAACGATGTCGTAGAGGAAGGTGCCAATGGCCACAGCAGCAACTCTTACACCATTACCGATATGAAGAGTGATCTCATCTTCTCTCAGCCCCCTAACTTCTTCTAGACTCTGCATAGAAGTGTACAAGTGAGTACTTGAACCAGAATCTAAAACCTGACTAGAAGAAGAGGAAATCGTAAGATTGATTTCTATAACAAGCAAATCAGACATACCTTTAGAAGGCATATCCTTCTTCCTATTCTTCAAGCTTGCCAGATACACAAGATAATTCTTTCTCCAGTGGCCTTCGATATTGCAATGAAAATATTTTTTTTGTCGCTGGCCTTCTTCGGAGTTTCTTCTTTTACTTGCTCTCGATCTTTGACTTCTTCGTAGGCTTCTTCTTCTTCCAAGTAGACTTTCTCTTGGAAAACAAAATTTGCTCCACAGCAAGAATGCTACCCTTAAACCCTTCAAGATTCTCTCAACTGTCACCAACATATTCAACAATTCAGACAAGGTGATATCAATTTTATTCATATGGTAGTTTAAATAAACTGTCCATATGAATCAGGAAGGGATTGCAGGATCAGATCCACCTGTAATTCTTTGTCCATCCTCATCCTGAGCTTCTGAAGCTCTTCAATATCCTTGATCATTGTCAAACAATGATTATTGATGGACTGCCCATTACACATATTCGCTCTGAAAAATTTTCTGGAGATCTCAAAGCGAGCCGTGCGACTTTGCTCACCATATAATCCTTACAAGTAAGTCAGCATCTCCTTGGCAGTCTTCTTGTCTCCATACTGACCCTGAAGATCATTGGACATGGATGTCAAAATGTAGCACCTAATCCTATTATCTTCGTCCACCTATTTTCAAGTGTAGCTCGTTGAGCAAGGGATGGACGAGCCCATAACACAGACATTTTTGATCAAGTACATGAGATAATTTTCAAAATTGAGAACTATTCTCAAGTTCCTGAGCTAGTCTTTGTAGTTGATCTCAGTCAACCTATTAGTGTCACGGATACGGGCTAGAGGGTTGGAGCTCGATATGGTTAACTATAGAGAGAAAAGTTTCTAATTAGATGTTTATACTTAGTATAAGTTTGTTTTAGGAACTTTAATAAACAAATATTACTCTTACTATTTTTTTGAGTCTCCCATACTCCTTGGGTGGAGAAACAAAATTTATATGCAATCAATTTTTAGTGGGTACTGCGGTCCTACTGATCTATGCATACCTCACCTAACAGTTATTGGTGATATGCAAACTAATGAGTGGATAATATCTTATCCATTGCTTCACTAAGCAAGATGCAACAGATTCAGTCTCTAAGTTCTATGGCCTCACCTAACAGTTATTAGCAAATTTTTAGTTAAATTAGATCCACCGTTCACCAATGGGCGCAAAACTATCATTGGGACTCTCACCTAATAGTTATTGGGCCCAACTTCATCTCTATCTCGGGGCATCTAATGCTAATAGAGTGGTTATGCCTTTCCGATGCAACCGAACTATTGTGACCAGTCGAGAACGATCAATGCTAGGAAGGCACCTGCATCTCTACAATGATGGAACACTGCTAGACTTAATATTAATTAAGAAGATTTAGATTTTGATCTCATCCTTAATTAGTTATAACTATTATAACTAATCCTAGTAGCATGGGTTAGCTCGAATCATTAAGCAACTTAATTCAAAACTTAATCAACCAAGTTGGCTAGATAAGTGAGATTGATGGAGGCAACCGAATGCTAGCCTTGGACACCAATTGAGTTAGCTAGATAAACATGATCCCAATTAAAATCATCAATCGAGACTTGCCTTAGACACCAATTAGTCAACTAGAATTGATCAAATTAGCCTATTGACCTGGGTCGGGTCAAATCACTGAGCCAAATTAGGTCCTTGAATTGATTGATAATATATGGCTGTTAATCGATTTGATCAATCTACAACCATTAGGTTAGTCATGAGTACACTTGACCTAATCCTAATCAATTTTTGATTTGGTTTGATCAACTGCTCTAAACTAAACCTAATTGAGCTATCTATACCAAAAAATCCTATATTTTATGCAATGATTTAGATCTTAAACTCTCAATTTAGATGTCATAATTTTAGATCTTAATTCTTAATTAAGTACATTATGAACATGGATTAGGTTTAGATATCGAAATAATTTCTTTACATTATATCTCATACAAATTTTCTATCTACAGAATTGACTCGACTTACCTTGGAATTGAGTCAACTCATCTGTGATAAACAGAAATCCTATCACCCTCACCCCGCACAATTGAGTCGGCTCATCTGCAAATCAAGTCGACTCACCAAGGTCTCGAGTCGACTCAACAGGCGTGCCAGCCATAGGTTTCCATAGTTTCAAATTATATGTGCATCATCAAAACTTCTAGATTAGATGTGGAAATAATTTTCAAATCTAAACAACTTAAATATGCAACATATACAAACAGATCCTAGGATTTTTGGATCTAGGATTTTACAGAAAATTAAGTTCCTTCTTTTTATGGTTCTTCCTCTTAATTCATGCAAACACCTCTTTCACCATAGTCCTCTATAGCAAGTCGGCCTTTATCATAGATTTTGAGTACTAGGCTACTCAGAAAATAAACTAGATCTACATATCACATATGCATGCATATATCTCATATATGGAAACAAAATTCAGATCTAGTCCAAACATGCTGTATCAAATTAAATTTCAAATTCATGCATTTATATTCATGTCAAAAACTATGGCTCTGATATCGCTGTTAGAATGCGGTAGTTTTATGCATGTATTTCAATTTTTTTTAAATAATCACAGCAGAAGACAATCTAGATTAAGCTATTTAACCTAGTATGCATCAAATTTAATCTGTAAACTACCTATGCATGGATCTATGACATAAAACATAGCATGTATAATCTAAAATTTAAAAATCATAGATCGTATCTATGCTGTAGATCACATCTACCATGAAATTAAGATCAGATCCTAATACCTAAGCATGGGTCGATCTACACTGCAGCTGATGATCATAGATTTGTCAAGTTCTTCTAACTGTATAGACGTTCGGCCTCTACAGAGATCCATATGAAGCACCCGATGCGATCAAAGTTTCGATGAACTCTCCGAGGTGCTAGCTCCCTTACAGAGTTTAGCTCCTGATGGCTAATCTGGCTTCTTCTTCAGATCTCTCAGACTCTTCCAGAAGAAGAAGAAGGATTGGAGAAAGAAGAGATGGAAGAAAATCAAGGAAACTCTTTCTCTTTTTCCTAGCCCATGCCTAGATCTATAAGCCCTAAATCCTTCTCACACCAAGATGGGAAACCCACAAGAACCTCACGCCCCTAACTTATTTTCCATGATAGAAATGAGATGTTTCTCATAGGAAAAATCAGATGTTGCACACAAAAAAGAGCCCTTTTAAGGTTGGCATCCAAGGGAGTTAGATGAGGTCAAACCTCATTAAGATAAGGATTCAAACTTGAATTCAAATCAGGTTTGAATTCAAATTTAAATCAAACTTTATCCCAACCTCCTGGGCATTGAGAAGGGGGCGACAATCCTCTTTTGGCATGGGAAAATATTGTTGGGAACTTTCCTTGATGCATGATGATCGTGGAACCAGCAACAAGGGTTTGAGAAAAGCTTTGATCTTTGATCTATCACCTAGAACAAAACAATCTACAAAAAAATTCAGCAATCTTGTAGATCTAGGGGATTTACCTTTGGAAGGGCCTTAGATCAATTCTTTTTGCTTCCAGATCTGAAACTCCACCTTGAGAACTTTCAAACTAGAGGATTAAAGATGAGAAATCATCTTTTGATGGCAGCAATCTCGTGGAACCCCTTTGAGATGGGGCGGCAAACCAAAGAAGGAAGGCTAGCGCCTTCAAACCTTCC
>KE504750.1:806337-817963 GCA_000441515.1 Elaeis oleifera | reverse complement strand
TTTATATTAATAAAAAAATTTATTTCAATTATGTTTGTGTGTCCATAATTTATCCTAAAATTAACAAAGATAATTTTACATATTCTCAAAGATGTTGAGAATTTGAGACATACATTATTAGTGATTAGTTTCTAAATACTTTCGATCAAAGAATCAACACAAAAGACAGTGATCAATCTATTTAAGATCGGTGCACTGTTCACCTCTCTTATGGACAGATGAGTCTCAGATCTATAGTACAAAAAACTGAGGTGAGAGTACAGATGGTTGTTAGAGAACAACTTGTACTGAACGTGACCAACACGAGAGATCACTTGGATATCTACTCACTCGTCAGTGGTTATCTCGATGCTGCAGTAGTGTGAGTGGTCTTTGACCTGCGATGTCATCGACTATTCACAGTGAGACTACTGAGTTTGACTGCATGTTCTCTTGGTCCCTAGCCATTCGAATCCTTACTGTGTATGTTGGCTATAGCAGATTCAGA
Organism: Elaeis oleifera; assembly: GCA_000441515.1. Taxonomy (NCBI): domain Eukaryota; kingdom Viridiplantae; phylum Streptophyta; class Magnoliopsida; order Arecales; family Arecaceae; genus Elaeis; species Elaeis oleifera. Next base: position 817,476 of record KE504750.1, on the reverse strand, counting down.
TTTACTGTTAGGAGTAGGATGTACCTAGATGAAATCTATAGATCTTGATAGAAAGATAAAGTCCTATACGATTTGCGAGACTGAGTTCTAAAAATCTTTGGCCAAAATAATATGAATACTGAAAAGAGTTTCTACGTGATTCACAAGTGAACTCAAGTTGAGCCAATCTAGCATATGACTGACGATAGGGTCTGACAAGTTCTCTATGACCTCCATTAAGTCGGGACTCATGATAGAAGGATTGAATTATACGATAACTGCACCTAGAGGTTCATGCTTTCATTCTAGCGGTTGCCACTACATACTGCTAGGTGTCATTGGTAGATTGTGAGACTCATCGGATATCATCTTGATGATCGATGACCCTCAAAGGATAGAGCTGGAATTGTTCCAACCCATCGAAAAAGTTTCGATGATATTGTGATGGAGATCATAATATATCTCACTATCAGATAGAATGGAACTTATGGGGTCACACATTAAGAGATTAATCTTGAATTAACCAATTAGACTTGTGATGTTCTAATTAGGTTAGGATTTATGAAATCCTATTGGATTTAAGAGAACCATGCTAGCACATGGTTAAACCCTTATTAGATAAGGATTGGATCAAGTCCATAGCCTTGAATCTAATCTAAATTCATTTTGATTTGGATTTAGCTGGGCACCTATTTGAGGGCTCAAAAGGATTAGATCTAGCCAATTAGTTGGCGAATAAATCTCCTTATTTTCTCTTTTTGATTTTCTTTTGTGACGAGGATTAACGGGAAAGAGAGAGCAGGCGCATGCCTCCCCTTTTGAAAGACCAAGGGCGCATCCCTTGGAGTGTGGGTGGATGAAAGGAAGAGGGCCCATCCCTCTTTGATTTGGCATGGAAGGAGAGAGAGAGGGGCCACGCCCTCTCTCTTGTGCACTCAAATCCCTAAGGGGGTGCCAAAAGTTGGCACCCCAACTACCTGCGTAATAAATCAAGTGGTGCCCCTCATCTTGCCTTATAAGATGAGGGCACCACATCCACTTGCCATTTGAGGCAAGGGCCTTTCCAATTGGATCTATTTTTCTTTGGAAGAAAATCAAATTAAAAGGTAAGTGACCTTATGAAATAAGGATTAATCTTTTTAATCTGATTGGATAATAATTTGGAATGAAGAAAAGGTCTATTTAAGGAGATAGTCTCCTAAGATTTTTGGGATCATTTTTAGAATTGAATATTTGAGAATTTCAGATCTCTCTCTCCTTCTCCATGCCATCTCCCCTTCTTCCTCTCTTTCTCATGCCCAAGTGTTGGGCATCCCATCTTCCACACGCCCAAAGGTGTGGGTGATTGCTTCTACATCAAGAACGAAGAGAAAGGCTACTATTCAATTGTTGAGTTCACAGTCAAAGATCAAAGGTGGATCAAAAGGTTCAAAAGGCTGAGATCCTACTTAGAGAAGAAGGATCTACAATGAGAAGAAAGGTTCAAAGTTGATCCCGATGGATATCTGTAGAGGTCGAACATGTGTGCTACTCAAGAACCTTCAGATCCAAGCTCATCAGTTATGGTGTATTTCAACCCGTGCAAGGTATTGAGATTTGATCTCAATTTAATTTTGAAATTTTAGATTATATGCATGTCCTAGATCCAGAACTCGGGTAGATGTTGATTAGATCTATTGCATTTGGGGTTCAAAGGTTTAACCTAGATCTATTTTTGCTACTGTTTCAAAATATTTTGAAATCCATGCATGCTAGTCTACACAATTTTCTAACAGAAACATGGGCTCAATGAGTCTTTGTGGTGGATGTTGGCAATAGTTAGTCCACTGTAGGAGTAAGGTGCACATCTAGATGGGATCTATCGATCTTAGTAAAAAAATAGTCCTATAAAATTTGAGAGGCTAAGTCCTTAAGTCTATGGCCATAGCAGTGTGATTGATGGAAAGAGTTTCTATGAGAATCACAATTGGACTCAAGCTAATTGAATTTATCATATAGCTGATATTGAAGTTTGATGATTTATCCATAACTTGCCATCTAGTCGGGACTCACGATAGAGGGACTAAATCACATACTAACTGTCCCTAAAGATTCATCACTTTTATTCTACTGAGTTACCACTACATACTGCTGGATGTCACTGGTGGATTGTGAGAGCCTACTGGGATTATTCTGGATCGACAATCCTTATTGAGTGAGAGTAAAATTATTTTGATCTATTGAAAAGAGTTTCAATTATATTATGATAGAGATCATGATATTCTCACTATCGGACATAATAGAACCTATGAGGTCATATACAATAGAGGTTCTAATTGATCAGTGTTGGATTTCTACATGTGCTAGTGCATGTGGATTTCAAAAATTTTTTAAATTTAAAATGTAGTAGAAATTAGACTAAAATAATTTTAATCTAAGCATGCATTCATCATATGAAAATATCTATGGATTAAGTTTATATGCTGAAATTAACATAAACTGATTTTAGTAGAAAGAAATAAAAGTCTATGATCAAGTTGCATACCTAAATCACTTTCTTTTTGCCTCAAACCGATAACTAGGGTTGAATCCAATTCAATCCTTGGATCTAGGGTTGAGTAGATTCTGAATTAGCAGCACAAGTGTCCTACCTCTACAGATATTCATAAGATCGATCTGGATTGGCTCCTCTTGAAACAACTCACTTGAATTTAAAGCCGAAATAGGCTGGAACCAAGCCTGGATAGGGATCAACCCTTGATCCCTTTTTCTTAATTCTTGAATGAACCAATCCTTATTTGATCTTTCTTTCTTAATTCTTGAAGAAATCAAGAATCCTTTTTGATCTCCCAACTAACTAAGAACTAATCAAGAAGTAGTTGTAACAACCTCTCAATAAACTTGAGAGGAAGAAGAACAACTCCAATAACTTTGTGGCGCCAACCCTTGACACCAACAAGATGTTGCCGCCCACCTCTCTTCAAGATCCAAGAGAGAGGATGCCTAGGGAGAGAGGGCATGGGCTAGAAAGAGAGAGAGGAGAGGGGCTGTTGGGCATAGTGAGGGTGGTGGCAAGGACGGAAATTATAAGATTAATTTCAGAGGTAGGGCTAGGGTCCTTTAAATAGATAACATAGGAGAGTCCTAATCAAATTAGGATCTCTTCTTCTAATCATATTAGAAATTCTAACCTAAAGCATCTTGGACCAAATCAAAGGGGCGCCACCTAGCCTAGACCCACGCCCACATTGGGCTTGGACATCCCATCATATGGGACCCAATTAAATATGCTCTAATCAGCCCACATGATTTCATAAATTCAATTCAAGGGTTCTTGATCAAATCAAGATGAATTTTTAATTAAGAAAATCAAGAAACTCTTTTTTGATTTAATTCAAATCATAAATTGAGTATCCAACCATTGAAGCCCATTGAATCAAATTCAATTAGATTCAAATCAAGTGTAGGATTTGGCTAATGCTTATCATATAAACAAACTAACCACAAGAGGAATTGGGTTCACCTAGATGCTACCAAGGTTAACATGAATCCAATAAGATTTTCTAAATCCATACAAATTAGTGCTTCATAAGCCCAATTTTAACCAATCTAGATCTTCTCCCTTTGATGTATGACCCTATAGGTTCAATTCTGACTGATAGTAAGAATATCATGATCTCTATCATAGATATCACTGAAATCTCTTTTAGTGGGTTGGAACAGTTTCACTCTAGCTCGACAAAGATTATTGATCTAAAACGATCCTATTAAGCTCTCACAATCTATCAGTGACATCTAGCAATATGTAGTGATAATCCAGCAGAACCAAAAAGAACCTCTAGGTGTAGTTAATATGTGATACAGTCTCTCTATCGTGAGTCCTGACTAAAAGATAGGTTATGGATAAATCATCAAACCTTATCATCAATCATATGATAGATCCAATCAGCTCAAATCCAATAGTAATTTCAAATGTTAACTTTTTCCATCAATCACACTATTATGGCCATAGACTTGTAGACTCAGCTTCTCAAATCTCATAAGATTACTCCTCTCTATCAAGATCGATAGATCCCATCTAGATGCATACCTTGCTTCCATAGCTCAATCAATTACAGCCAACATCTACTACAAAGACTCATAATTGAATCAATACTTATGTGTAGTCAAACTACAGTAGCCTTACTATGAGTAACTGTAACACTGCAAGTCAAAGGATCCATCATAAATTACAGCATTGAGATGATCACTGAGATTGAATAAAAATTCATGTGATCTCTCATATGGTCACGCTTAGTACTAGTTGTTCTTTAACAATTATCTGCACTTACTGCTTAATATTTCTACATCATAGGTTAGAGACTCATCTACCCCGAAAGAAGCGAACCGTGTGCCGGTCTATCTGAATCGATCATCATCCTCATGACTATCCTATGATCAAAAGTAATTTAAAAATTGATCATACATACCTCTAATTCTCAACAATTGAGAATACATATCATAATATCAATTTTAAGGATAATTCAAGGACACATAACACTTGAATGAAAAAAAAAAATTATCCTTTATTGATTAAATCAATAGTTTAAGTATAAATTTTATCATAGAATAAAAAAATATATCAACCAATAATTGACTTCTAGGACATACATCTAACAATCAGATAGTTAAGTTATGATTATGAATCATAATAGGATTTAATTGTCAATATGATTGATGATTAATCCAATACAAAAGTTATAATTGAAAGATCCACTAAGTGTTAGTGAATTGTAGTGGGATCAATTAGCAATTAAATTGCTGTCTAGCTCAATTTGATTGAGCTATGGGATTCAAATAAGATCTAATTAAATTAGATACAATTTAGATTAATTTAGATTTGATTAGAATAAGCCTAGTTAGTTTATAAATAATCTAGTTGCATAAGGAGAATAATTCCTACTTTGACTAGGACTTGATTGAATCAATTTTTAATTAGAATAAGATTTAATTCAGATTTAATTGAATTTATAATTAGAATAAGAATTAACTTAATTTGATTTCTAACTAATCATAAATTGGTTAGGATTAAATTAGATTTAAATTGAGTTTAAATCAGCAAATAAATGAATCCTAGTTGGACTAAAATTTTTCCTTGGCACCACCTCTCTTTTTGCACCACCTAAGCCCAATGCCAAATCTGATTTGGTGTATGGTTGGACCAACCCAAGCATCTTCACTCCATCTCTCTTATGTCTAATTTTAGTTGAGATCAAATCTGATTTGATCTAATTTTGATTGGATCAAATAGGACTCCAGTTTGATTGGGTTTGATCCTATCAAACCTAGTCTTACACAAACTCTAGCCTTATCACTCTTGGATGCCTCCTATTTAAATGGAGAAGCTTTGGGATGTGAAAAGGCATCTGAAAACCTCCTTTTGGGTGTGGGTTCTCTCTGGGGGCATGGAAAAATTCAAGGGAGAAAGAGAGAAAGGTTCTCTCCTCTCCAGGACTTCTTCCTCCTACACCTTATCTTCTTCCTTCTTGAGATTATCTTGGAGATTCAAAGAGATTCTATTCAACTATCAAGAAAGTATTCTTTGTAAGAGAGATAACACTTTGGAGAGAATATAGAGCCTCTGATCAGATCAGACCTCGTGTGGATATCCGTAGAGGTCGGGCATATGGGTGGCTACATCAGAACCTAAAGGCATCCATAGGTCTGGATTCGAAGAGTTCTACGATTCTGATATGTGATTCGATAATAAATAAATTTTTTAATCTTTAAAATTAGATACTTTATATCTTATTTATCATTATATGAACTAGATCAATAGGTATAAGATTTTGATCTATGCATGTGTAGGATTAAAATTATTTTAATCTTGACTTCCACTGCTTAAATTCAAAATTATTTTAAAATTTGCATGCAAAATATCTAAAATTTAATAGTGGTATCAGAGCCATGGGTTTATATGCATGAGAATAAGATGAGATCTAATTTCTAAATCAGATCTGAAATTAATCTGATATAGATCCGACATTGGGATGAAACAAGGCTGTCTTGGTATAAGTTTTACCTCTTATGTTGAAAAGATTGTCCTATATCAATGTTGGATATTTGAAAATATTTTAAATTTTAGATCTAATTTTATTCATATATGAGATGTATGAATATTTTTAGATCTGATATATCATGATTTATTCGACATTAATATGAAACAAGGTTGTCCTAGCATAAGGTTTACCCCTTATGTTGAAAAGATTGTCCTATATCAATGTTGAATGATTTTAGATCTAATTTATAAATCATGTATAAAATATGTGATTATTAATTTAGATCTAAAAAATTAATTTTTAGATCTGATTATTTATCATATATGATATATATGAGTAGTGGCTTAGATCTGAAATTATTTCATAGATCTGAAAATTGAAAACTAGTTTCGATACCATAACATGTTTAGATCTAAATTTTAGAATTTAGATATAAAATCTATAGAAAAAAAATTTAGATTTGAAAGTTTTGATATCATTCTGACATAAGGTTATTCTGGCATAACTTATTATGATGTATAGTTATCCTAGAATGATATTAAAAATTTTGATTAAACAAAATTTTAGATCTAACTTTTTTATATATATAATATATGTATTATTATTTAGATTAGAAAAAAGTTTTAAAATCTATTTTTATTCATATATATGATATATAAAAGCATGCTTAGGTCTGAAATTAGTTTCTTGATCTGAATTTGTTCATATATATGATATGTGATTGCATGTTTAGATCTAAAATTAATTTTTATAATTTAAATTTAATTTATATATGTGATATATGATTGTATGTATGATCTGAATATTATTTTGAGATCCAAAATTTATTTTTTATTCAAAAAATTTAGATCTAAAAATTTAGATTTAATATCTAAAATTTGTGTTTGTGCATGAGAGATTGATCATGGATAAATCAAATTAGGTTATGTAATTAGATTACACCTAGGGTAATTGATTTGAACTTAATAGAATCCAATAGTATGAGTGATTGATCGAACCCATTTAAGAGTTTATTAGGATTAGATCAAGAGTACTCATGATCAAACCAATAGTTGTAGTTGATTGGATCGATTGAAATCTATTTGTTTAATCGGTTGACCCAAGAATCTAATTCGGCTCAGTGGCTCGAGCCTCAATCACTTAATCTAAACTATTTGAAATCAATTGATCAATTGATGTCTAAGATAAGTGCTAGATGGTGGTTACTTAATTAGGACTCTTGAATTATCAAGGGGGAGCCTCCCACTCATCTTCACTTATCTAGCCAACTTGGTAGATTATGTCTTGAATTAAGTTGCTTGGTGGTTTAATTTAGCCTATGTCAGTAAGACTAATCATAGTGATGACTAATTAGAAGAGATCTGAACCCAAACCTCCCCACAAATATTAAGTCCTAGGTCTTCCATCATTGTAGATGTGCGGGCGTGCTACCGACATTGATTGTTCTCAACTGGTCACAGTGATTCAATTACATCGGGAACATACAACCACTTTATTAACAAAGAGTTACTCCAGGACAAGGATGGGGTTAGACTCAATATCTGTCAGATGAAGAATCCAATGACGGCTTTGTACCTACTTGTGAACGGTGGGTTAGGCTTAACTAAGAATATGATCAATATCTATCAGGTGAGCCCACATAACTTAGAGATCAAGTCACTACAACATACTTAGAGAAGCATCTAGACAAGAAGTTATCCATGCATCAGTGTACATGTTATTAATATCTATCAGGTGAGGTATACGGTATCGATGGGACCGCAGCATCCACTAGAACCCAATTATCGCGTTAGGATTTTTGCTTCTCCATCAAAAAAATGTAGGGATCCAAAAAAATAGTGGGAGCCTGTTTGCTTCTAAAAGTCTCCAGAGTAAATATAAAATTAAGTATAAATATCTAATTAAAATTTTACTCTCTACGATTTATTGTGTCAACTTCCAACCCTCTAGCTTGAATCCTAGATATTAATCATTTAATAGAAATCAATTACATAGACTAGCTCAGAAATCTAAGAATCATTTTAATTTAAAAAATTAATCATGTTCTTGACCAGGATGTCCTTGTGTTACCAACTCATCCAATCCATAGTCAACGAGCTATACTTGATAAGTGGACGAAAAATGACAATAAAGGTAGGTGTTTATGTTGGCATCCAAGTCAGATGAACTCCAACATATGCATGAAGACATGTACACTGTCAAGGATATACTGATTCATCTACAAGAGTTGTGAGGTGATTAGAGTCGCATAGCGTATAAGATATGCAATGGATAGTCTGTCCATGATCAATATTTGATAATGATCAAAAATATTGAGGAGCTCGAAAAGCTCGACATGACCATGCACAAAGAATTGCTAGTGGATTTGATCATGCAATTCCTTCTTGATTTGTATAGGAAGTTTATAGTAAAGTACCATATAAATAACCATGATAGCATTTAATCTGAATTGGTCAATATGTTGGTGACTGTTGAGGGGACCTTAAAAATGTTCAAGGGGTACATCCTGGAGAGCCTAAAGAATAAGCACATGCCTTGAGAAGGCATGTCAGAATTGCTTAAAAATTCTTACGGTTTCCTCTTCTCCCAGTTGAATATTAGACTCTGGTGCTTATTTGTGTACTTCATTGTAGGGTCTAAGAGAATGTAGAGAGCTGAAGGAAGGTGAAGTAACCCTTCGAGTCGGTAATAGGGCAAGAGTTGCTGCTGTGACCATAGGTACCTATCCTCTGTGACTACTATCTGGATTTAGTTCTTAAAGATAGCTCTATCATTTGCATGGTGATGCATCTGTGAACTTATTTGAGCAAGCAGTGAATGTCATTGGATCTGAGAGATCTAAAGTTGAGATAAACCTGAAGTATATGTTGCACCATAAGCTAGGTCATGTAGAAGAAAAATGATTAACAGATTAAGAACATAGACTTTTAGGCTCATTAACTACTGAGTCATATCTAGTATGTGTATTATCTCTTTGAAAAAAATGACCAAGCTGTTCTTGTAGGACAAGAGAAAAGGATCGTTGAGATACTTACTCTAGTACATATTTGATGTGTACGGCCTATTTGATGTGCCAGTCAAGGAAGATTATCTCTACTTCATTATCTTTATCCATGATTAGTCACAGTATGGATATGTATATGAGATACAAATATGAGACCTTTGAAAAATTCAAAAAATTTAGATGTAAAATAGAAAGTAAATCAAAAAAATTCTAAAGGTATTTCAATCAGATCGCCAATACCAAAGTGAGGAATTTCTTGATTATCTCATGAAAAATAGCATAGTTTCATATTGGACCCCTTCTAATATATCTCAGCTCAATGAGATATCTGAGAGGAGGATTAGGACTGTATAAGATATGAAACGATCTATGATGAACTTTACTGATTTATCTTTATTTTTTAGGGACATGCTTTATTTTTAAAATTTATCTATTAAATAGTATTCTCTATAGATCTGTTCTTATCACACCATATGAGATATGGCATGGTAAGAAATCGAATCTTGATCATCTAAAGATTTAGGGATGTCCAACCCATATCAAGCGACAGTAGGTAGATATGTTAGAGGCTAGATCTATGAGAGCTTATTTCATAGGGTATCCTAAAGAGTTTGAGATACTACTTTTCTTCCAAAGGATCATAATATGATTGTGAATCATCATGTTGACCTTTTAAAAATAATTTATCTATGATGAACAGTGGAAGGAAAGTTGAGCTCAAAAAGAGAGTCTCTGAAAAATAACAAGTCATAGGACCTATAAATTTATTCATGATGAGCCAGTACACGTAGTACCTCCTCCACCTCATACATTTAGTAGGATCTTTCATCCTCCTGAAAGATACTTAGTATGCTTATAAAGGATGTAGAGAAAGTATTTCTCATGGGAGATAGAAAACATGGAGATGATCCTAAAGTCTATAATGAGGTGATGTTAGACATCGGCTCCGAGAAAGAGATGTGAAATAGCTTTTCTGATTGGATATTTTAGGAAGATATCTATATGGAGTAGCCTATAAACTTCACTTCCTGTGATGGAGATCATAAAGTTTGCAAGCATCTTGGAGTTGGAACACTCATTTCAATAATGTGATCAAATTGTTTGATTTCATCAAGAATGAGGAGTCATGTGATTACATAAAGGTCAGTGGGAGTGGTGTCATAGTTCTCATATTGTACGTGGATGATATTCTTCTGATTGGGAGTGTCTCATGCTGACATCGATTAAAATGTGGTTGTGTATAGAATTCTCGATGAAAGACCTAGGGCAAGCATCCTATATTTCAAGAATTCTATAGAGATATATCTAAGTGGATGCTTAGATTTTCATAGAAAAGTATATAGAGGAAATGCTAAAAGGATTTAGAATAGAAAATTCTAAGAGAGATAGCAAACCCTCTTGGGAATAGGAGTATGCTATGTTATGTACTCGATCTGATATAGCCATTGCTATGAATGTCACAAGCAGATATCAGTCGAATCCAGACTAGGAGCACTAGATTACTGTAAAAATATCCTTAAGTACTTGAAAAGGACTAAGAATTTATTCATGATCTTTAGAGAAGTGTCAAAGCCAAGAGTGGGAGGATACATCGATGTTGATGATAGAATATCTGCATCAGGGTGTATTCTTGTACAATATTGGTTCGGTATGTTGGAAGGATTCCATGCAATCGATTAATGGAAGCTGAGTATACTGTAGATGTATAGGATGCATTCTGGTCCTAATATTAATTGCAGATCTAGTTGTCATACCATCAAATGCCATGACACTATACTACAAAGACAATGGCGTCATAGCCCTCGCTAAGGAGCCAAAGTCTCACCAGAAGTCCAAGTATATAGATCAATAGTATATGCGACTACCTTAAATAGAAATACATAGAGGTGTAGAGAGTAGACTCCACATGAGATGTAGTAGACCCACTGGTTAAGTCACTTAGCCAGCCAAAGATTGAAGCTTATCTTAAGAAGATGGGGCTTAGGTATATGGTAGATTGACTTTAGTGCAAGTGGAGATTGTTAGATGTATGCCTAGAAGTCAATCTTGACCAACGCATATCATATTCTAAGACATGATGTTATATTTGACGAGCAGTTTTATTACCATTCATGTTGTATGTCTCCATGAGTCATCCAA
>KE504750.1:695760-705953 GCA_000441515.1 Elaeis oleifera | reverse complement strand
AGCAGATGCGTACGGATCAATACAGAAATAAAATTTAAATTTTTTCTAAAATTAAATACCTTTATCTTTCATACCGTCCTCTATTTTCATCCCCTCTATCTAATTTTATTATTTTTAAATCTCATCCATCCATCTCCTAACTTTTGTTCTTTCATTAATCCCACATCTAAAACATACAAAATCTCCTATCTACTTATACCTATAAATAAAGCCCTATACTTCTCTATTGAAAATATCTCTCTACACACTATACCTTTTGTAGGAATCCACGTGACAGGCGAGAATATCTATTTTTTAATTCTTTAGTCTTGTTCTCACTTTCTTCCACTCTTCCAACACACAAAAAGAGAGGGGTTAAAAATTTTGTATCAAAAATTATAATCTAGCAATAAATTAGTTTCTTCCCCTTAATTTAATTTATGTAATTTTTAATTTCAGCACTAAGGTAGTTTAAATTTTTACATTTATTTTTTTATAATTCTTTAATTCTTATAATTTTAAATTTTCATAATTAGCATAGTCCTATTTTATGTTTACTTCAAATCAACTTATGTCTAGCTAAACAATCCTCCTAGGATTTGTGATGAAGCTAAACCATGATTAGAAGTCTTTTTCTTTAAATTTTTTTCGAACTTTTAATTTTTAGAGTTTTTCTCCCTTCATCTCTCTTGTCCAGAGACTTGATAGGCTATAGTTGGATTAGAATTCCTTCATAGTCTATGCTTGATTCGGTGCAAGAGAGGATAATAAGTAGAAGGCTCACAAATCTTTTAAAATCTTTTTTCTTCTTTTTTTTGAAAATTTTGATGGGTTATAGTTGGGTTTGAGCCCCTTCATAGCCCATACTTGGGTAACACAAGAGAAATAGTTGAAAGAAGAATCTCTTAATTAAGATGAAAGTGAAATACTTGATGGATCGTAGTTGAGTTAAGTCTCTTCATGGTTCATGTTTGTTTATGTTTTACACCTTAATTAAGGGACATTATAAAAGAAACCATAGAAAGGCTATCTAAATCATTGGTCCAGTAGATTCAAAAATCCTAAATTTTTAGTTTATTTGTTTCTATATTTATTATTTTACTGCTTTGATAGTTAGTAATCCAACATAATCCGACAAATTCTTCTCCTCTCTGTTAAAGCTCGCTTGAGTAAGAATTTAAATATATTTTAAAAACTCAATTCCTCATGGGATCGATCCATACTCGTCGAATATGCTACATTACATACCGTGCGCTTGCGGTATAATTTAAATATATTATTAGGCATCTTATGGGGAATGTCAAAGATTAATTTATTTATCATTTTGTAATCAAATAGATTCACATACAACTAACTTCATTTTAATTAAGTTTTCATATACATAACAAGGTATGAAGAGTTAAGAGGGCATATGCCTATATCAACTATACATGATTCATAAATGAAGACATATGAATTTTGAATTTAATGTAAAATCAATATGTCCAAGTATTCAATTCATGGAACACAATCATTGAAAGCACTAATAAACCATCAAAATCAATTAATTAATTAGAATATATTTAGCAAATGATGATGGCATGATGAAAGAAGGGTTTAGATTTTATCAAACATCATCACCCATTCAATTTCATTTTCAAGACATCCATCCATAAGAAATTTTTTCTTTTCATTGTATTGAATCCTTGGATCCATTGGGGTTAAAGCATATGGTTTCTTTTTAATCCAAATTTATTTAACTAATGTATGGCCAATTTTTTAATATTATTTAAAATTTGTGGCCAATTTGGTTATATTTAAAACAGTTAATGGAATGATTTTTAAATAAAATTTTTCAAACATATTCTTAATAAATTTTATTTCTTAAGAGATTAAATCTAATTTCAATTTTATTGAAAATAGTCCTTTGATTATTTAAAATCAATTGAGCTTTTGTGAGCCAATAGTAAATTTTTCAAGCATAGACTTCAATGATTAAATTTTTTTCTTAATATCTCATTGTTTTCAAACAAACATTTTTTAGATTCTGTGATAGCCTCTTTTCTCCAATTAATGCTTTCTTTCCTTCATGAAATCTTCTTTTCAATTACAAGCTTATTCTTTCTTCAGTTAAGAGAAGTTTTGACTTTTTGAGCTTTTTATTTTCAATTTTAATTTATTAAATTCATCCATTAATTCATTGAAGGCTTCATATAATTCATCAAATATAAATTGAAAAGAATTTTCATCATATATCTCATCCTCAATGGCCATGAGGCAAAGATTTATCGCTTCATCTTCCTCATCCGAACTTGAAGTGTCACTATCTTTCCAAATCACTAATATTACTTTATTCTTTGCTTTTTGGGGTGCTTTTGAGTAAGGGACAATCCAGCCTATAGTGACCCCTTTTGTTGCAATTGTAGCATGTTACATTTCTTCTTTGTCTTTTTCTTTTTTTTCTTCAAGCTTTTCTTCATGAGAAACTTTTTGAATTTTTTTATGAGAAGTGCCATATCCTCATTTACTTCACTCTCCTCCTCATCTTTTCTTCATCAGACTCATCACTTTCTTCATAGTGTGCAGTAAATTTAAAGATGATGGTCTTCATCTTCTTTGGCTCTTCTTCTTCCTTTTTGAACTTTGTTCAACTCATGAGTCATGAGTAAACATATCAACACTTTTAAAGACAGCTTAGTGAGATCTTTCGCTTCTTATATGGCTGTCATTTTTGCTTCCCATTCCTTTGGCAATGACCTCAAAACCTTGCACACAAGTTCATAGTTAGTGTAGATTTTGTCAAGACCATTTAAACCATTAATAATATTAGTAAATTAAAAATATATCAAAATTGACTTATATTTTTTATTTTAAATATTTCATACTTATGCATAAGTAAATTAATTTTAGACTCTTTAACCTAGCTTATTTTCTCTTGAGTAATTTCTAATTTATCTCAAATTTCTTTTACTAATGTTCAAGTGGATATTCAATTAAATTCATCAGCACTAAGTGCACAATGCAAAACATTTATTGCCTTTACATTTAGCTCAATTAGTTTCATATCATGCACATCCCAATCCGCTTCAGATTTAGAAACATCAATATCATTTACTTTAATTATGGGAGTGCGTGAGTCATTGATGATAACTCTCCATAGTTGATAATCTAGTGCTTAAATATATATGCACATGTGTGCTTTCGAATATGCATAGTTTGCATCATTAAAGTGGTGGTCTCGATGTTGATTGTCTTTTGGCAAATGAGGAACCAACTGGAGTTGCCATGATCTTTTACTCTTTAACCACTAGGTCAATAATCAATAACAGAGCACCAGCTCTGATACCATTTATTATCCAAAGATAGCAACCCAAGAGAAGGGGATGAATTGGGTTCTTTAAAAGTTTTAGCTAAATTAAACTCTAATGCAAGTATGTACTTCAATTTTAATCTAAAAGGTGTGGTGGTGATGTATGCAACATGAGCAGCAGCGGAATGAAGACTATGCAAGAATTAAACTATGCTAAACTGAAATTAAAAGTATGCAAGATAAGTAAAGTAGTAGAACAAGAGAAAGCACAACATAAACACACAAGATTTTATAGTGGTTTGGTGCAACCCATACCTACGTCCACTCTCTAAGCATCTCTTAAAAATTTTACTATAATCATCCATCTATAATGTGTTTGTTTTCTCAGGCTCACAAATAAATCTAATTGATTTTTTAGGATTACGAACCATAATCTTACTTCGGTAGTTTTTTAGGCTCACTATTAATCCAGTTGATTTTTTGAGATCAGCAAACACAATCTTATATCGATAGTTTTTTGAGCTCACTATTAATCCAATTAGTTTTTGGATCAACCAATCAAAACCTACAACATCCAATTATGGGCTTGGATAGACCTTAATCCCAAGTTTTTTTCTTAAAGAAACTTGTAAAGAAATTAAAAGTATAAGATAAGAAATTTCAGTTCAAAACTAAAACAGAAAAATGAACTCTTTAGATGTGAAGAAGAGGTTGAATGATCAATTTTTTTGAAGCTTGAACACTCTTCTTTGAAGCTTGAGAGGATGCTTGAGATGGTAGTGAAGATTGCTTTTGAATGCTTGCAGAAATCTGTGCATAACTTCCTCTCTTTTCTCTTCTTTTGGATGTTTAATAAAGCTCACACAAATTTTAGTGTTTTGTCTTTTAATCCACTAGCCTCCTTTTATTTTGATTTCTATCTTTAAATAATCTTAACGATGGCTGGAGAATGAGTTTGGACCATTGGAGGGCTTGAACTAGTCGTTAAAGTCAAAATCTAACCATTGAAGAAGTACAGAAAACTAGCTATTATAGCCTATCTCGTGCTTCGAGTCGACTCAATTTTTTTGGAGTCGACTCCATTTGGCCTTGAGTTGACTTGAGTTCCTTACAAGTCGACTTAGCCACAAGGTCTAAAAAATTGTTCTCTATTTTTTAAGACTGAGTCGGCTCGGATCTTCTTTGAGTCGACTCGCTTGCATGCCATCGCATTCTCAATGTGCCAGAGTCGATTCTTTTATCTTTGGATCAATTCCAATCCTCCTAAAATTTGAAATTACTCATTTTGGTGCCTATTTCAGTGAAAGGGTCTGCTCCTTTTTCTTGGGGTCGACTCCACTAAGTTAAAATTCAAAAATCCTTCTTTAATTCCTTTGACTTAGTGATTTTGGGAAGATCTTTCTCATGGATTATTTCTTCAATTAGAACATCAGAAAAGATCTACATTCATTCTTGAAACACATGGTTAGATCCATAATTACTCAAAGTTTGACAATCATCAAAATCAATCATGGGGTCAACAGACTCTAAGAAGTGGCTGGAAGCAACAAAGTCAAGAGTTGACTTGATGCTTTTCAACCAAGTCTAGATCTTAGTGGATCCACCGATAGGTATAGTACCTATTGGATATAGATAGATCTGCAAAAGGAAGATAAGATTAGATAGAAAGATAGAGACCTATAGAGCAAGGCTCATGGCGAAAGGTTATAGTCAACGTGAAAGCATTGACTATCAGGAGGATTTTTCGTCTGTGGCTATACTAAAGTCCATCCAGACATTGCTTGCTACTGTAGCATACTATGATGAGATCTGGTAGATAGATGTGAAAATTATCTTCTTGAATAGATATCTTGAGGAAGATATCTATATGGAGCAGTCTTTGAATTTCACTTTCAATGATGAAATTCGTAAGCTATGTGAGCTGCAATAAATTGAAGCAAGCATCTCGGAATTAAAATACTCATTTTAAGACTGTGATTAAATCGTTTGATTTCATCAGAAATGAGGATGAGCCATATGTTTATAAGAAGATCGATGGGAGTGCTGTCATATTCTTCATATTGTACTTAGATAAGATCCTCCAGATTGAGAATGATGTTCCTATACTGATTTCAGTTAAGATTTGATTGTCTAAAGAATTTATCATGAAAGATCTTGGAGAAGCATCCTATATTTTGAAAATAAAAGTCAATAAGATAGATCTAAAAGATGCTAGCCCTCTCCAAGAAGGTGTACATAGAGGAGGTGTTGAAGAGGTTCAGCATAAAAATTTTAAGAAGGGATTGCTACCCTTTAGGCATGGGATTCGTCTCTCCAGAAAGATGTGTCCCAACACATCCGAAGAGATTCAATGCATGAGGAAGATTCCTTATGCTTTGGATATAAGGAGCCTCATGTATTTCGTGCTATGTACACGATCTGATATAGCTCTTGCTGTAAGTGTTACGAGCAGATATCAGTTGAATCCAAGCTAAAAGCACTAGACAGCTGTGAAGAATATTCTTAAATACTTGAGAAGTACTAAAGATATATTCTTGACCTTTAGAGGAGGAGGAGAGTTGAGGATACAAGAATTTACAGTTTCAGACTTTATATCTGATGTTGACGATTGAAAGTCTATATCATGGTGTGTTTCTTTATGTAATGAAGATTTAGTGATTAGAAGAGTTCCAAGTAACCAATTATTGTAGATTCCATCATGAAAGCTAAGTACATCATCATTTCTGAGGTTGTTAAGGAAGTCTTTTGATTCAAGAAGTTTGTTACAGAACTCAGTGTAATGTCATTAGATGCCATAACACTGTACTGTGATAATAATAGCACCATAGCTCTAACTAAGGAGCCCAGGTCTTACCAGGAGTTCTAGCATATAGAGCGATGGTTTCACATTATTTGCAATGACATCGAAGTATAGAGAGTTGACTCCATAGATGATGTGGCAGGCCCACTAACTAAACCACTGAGCCAACAGAAGAGTGAAGCACATCTTGAAAAGATAAGGCATAGATATATGGCTGATTAGCTTTAGTGCAAGTAGAAAATTATTAGATGTATATCCTAGAAGTCAATCAGACTGATATATATATTTATTCTAGAATATAATTTATATTTGATATTTTAATAATTAATAAATTAAATTATTATTTTGTTCATGTTATGTATGTATCCATGAATCATCCATATAGCTCATCGATGGATCATTATGAGGATGGTGATTCTGGATAGATTGGTGCATAGATCGCTTCCTTTTAGGATAGATAAATCTCGAATCTACAGTGTGGGATACTGTAGTGAGAGTACAGATGGTTGTTACAGAACAAAGATACTAAGCATGACCAATATAAAAAGTCACTTGGATGTCTACTTACTCGTCTAACTTGCTTGATGCTGTAGTAGTGTGACTAGTCCATTGATCTATGGTGTCTTGGCTATTCATAATGGGATTGCTATAGTTTGACTATATATACACTTAGTCTCCCAGCCATATAGGTCTTTGCAGTGTATGTTGGCTATAGTAGGTTCATTATAGGAATAGGATATGCACCTATATGAAATCTATTACCCTTGGTAGTAAGGGAGTTAGTCATATGTAATTTATAAGATCGAGTTCAGAAGGCCTTAGCTAGGGTAGAGTAAATAATGAAAAGAATTTTTATAGTTTTCACATCAGAAACTTGAGTCGAATAAATTTAACATATAACAGATGATGGAGTTTGATCAGAAATTATATAACCTCCATCTTATTGGGACTTGCGATAGGATTGTATCATATGATAACTACACTTAAAGGTTCATCTATTGCATTCTACTGAAATACCACTACATGCTGCTAGATATTACTGATGGATTATGAGACTCATAAAAATTATTTGATAATCAATAATTCTCATTGGGTGAGTTAAAATTATTCCAATCCATTGAAAAAAATTTCAATGATCTTATCGATGGAGATTGTAATACTTCTCATTACCAAACAAATAGAACCTATGGGACACATACAAAGAGGTTGTGTCTGATCAGATTGTGAGATATAATTTGATATATCAAAGAGTTGACATGATCAACCTAAAAGCATTTAGACTCCTTATGAGATAAAGATTTTGATTTGATCAAAGTTCATATCACTTGGGACTCTATCCATCAATGTGATTGACTAATAGGAGGACTCTTCTCTTCTCATGAACATGGCACCTCCTATTCCACACCATAATCTTTCTTCATGCACAAAATAAACCACGTGAAGGAGTTCATGTTGAAAAGGGTTTGATGCCATAAAAAAATTCTTCACGCACCTCTTGAGAAATCAGCACCCATCCTTCTCCCTTTGGACTCTATCTCACACCTCTCTCTTTAAAAGGAAATACATCTCACGCCCAACTAAAGAGTCCACACCTTATTCCACATCCCTTTCTCCATTCAAAAGAGTTTGGATGCCCTAGATTTTCTCATGTGAAAAGTTCATGTTAAAAGGGCCAAGAGGCTAGCCAGGGATGAGATCTCTCACGCCTCAAACAAGGGTTGTTACGCCAAGTGGATGAGTGCCTATTATCTCTCAAGCCCCTCTTGATCTCAAGCACCCTCCCATCCCACGCCCCTTCTTTCTCTCTTATGTACGTCCAATAAGTTGAACATGATCCAAGAGTTAGATGCCTCTTCTTGCACACCCAAGAGTTAGGCACATGCAAGAAGAAAAGAGAAAGAGGGTGCTGGATGTTCTTAAGAAGAAAATCAAGAAAGATTTCATGCTGATTTCTTAAGAAGAAAATCTAGAAGGCTGAGGTGGTGGATTTTTTGAGAAAAAATTAAGAAAGGATCAAGAAAGGTTCTTGATATATTCATGTGTAAAGCATGATCTATGAGGAGGAAGGCTAAAATCTTTGAGAAAGATTTTCAGTAAAGAGAAAAATAAATCCATCATCAAAGAGGTTCTCTATAAAGAAGCTAGCACCCCAGTGAGATCAGATACTTTAATTAGATGATGATCTCATAGGATACTTGTAGATGTCGGATGCTTGTGCAGCTTCAAAGGAATCATGAAGATACCACAATCATCAGATTGTGGTAAAGAACTATCTGCATAAAGATGAAGATCTAATCTTCTTCTTCTTAATCTTAACAACTATGAGGGACCCAGGGTTGATATGAGATAAGATCTTGTATTAATTAATCTAAATTAATTTATTCCATTGCATGATCGATTAAAATTTTAATTTATGCTTCCACTATGCATATCAATCAACCCATAGTTCTAATAGTGGCATAGCAGGATCGCCCCTAGCCTAGATCTTGACATAAGGTTCACCCCTTGTGGCATGCTAAAGCTTCCAAGCATGCCGGCATCCCTCAAAACAAAGGGATGACCCAAGGATCACCTCCCAAGTCTCGAGGGTCAACCCTTGATGCTGAAACATTTTTTTCTCATATTTTGACTCCAAACATCATAAAATCACCTCTCATCCCTTCGAAATTATCTTGAATGCTTTTGAGGCTTCTGAAAACTATCATCCTTGTCTCTAACTTGAAAAATTTGAATTTTTAGCCTTCTCCATGCATCCTTATTTGCTCAAAATTTTGAAACATACTTTTGAACTACTCAAAGATATGTAATCATTAGTATCTCGCTTAAATATTTTATAATTATCAAAATCAATTCTTGGATCAATACTTGGGAGAATTAATTGCTCTCATAAAGATACCTCAGTAGAAAACTGGGACCTCCGATGTCCAAGCTCACTTGGTAGAGAGTAAAGGTAAAGTCAAAATCTTGCCACTCAAAATGTAGACAACCCAAAGAGGGACCTGTTAGATGTGTGTCCTAGAAGTCAATTGTTGGCAGACATATTTATATTTTCAGGACCTATTCTTATACTTATAAAATTTTATTATTAATAAAAGATATTTTTATTTTTAATCATATTTATATATCCATAATTTATTCTAAAATTAATAAAATAATTTTATATATTCTCAAAGTATTAAGAATTTAAGACATACATTATTAGTGGTTAGTTTCTAAATACTCCCGATTGTAGGATCGTATTGAAGGATAATGATCAATCCATTTAAGATTGGTGCACGGATCACCTCCCTTCCGGACAAATGAGTCTTGAGTCTATGGTGTAGGGACACTGGGGTGAGAGTGTAGATGGTTATTAGAGAATAATTTATACTGAGCATGATCAATATGAGAAACTACTTGAATATCTACTTACTCTCAGTAGTCTTCTCGATGCTACAGTAGTATGAGTGGTCATTTGATCGATGGTGTCATCGGCTATTTGCAGTGAGGCTGCTAAGTTTGACTACATATTTTTTGATTCCTAACCATTCAGATCCTTACTATGTATGTTGGCTACAGTAGGCTCAGATTCATTGTTAGAGTAGGATGCATCTAAATAGAATATATCGATTTTGATAAAAAGAATAGTCCTATACAATTAGCAAGACTGAGTTCCGAAAGTCTTCGACTGAAGCAAGTGTGAATACTGAACAAGTATTTTCATGGGATTTACAGATGAACTCAAGTTGAGCCAACCTGGCATATGACTGGCGATGGAGTTTGACAAGTTCTCCATGACCTCCATCTAGTCAGGACTCACGATAGAGGGACTGAATCATACGGTAACTGCACCTAGGGGTTCAAATATTTTTATTCTGTTGGATTGTCACTATATACTATTAGGTATTACTGATGTATTGTGAGAACTCACTATGATTATTTTCGGATCAACGATCCTTTTTGGATTGAGCTAGAATTATTTGGTCCATCGAAAGGAGTTTTAATGATACAGCGATGGAGATCACGGTATGTCTCACTACCAGACAGAATAGAACATAAGAGATCACACACAAAAAGAGTTTGATCCGATCAACGACTTGGATCAAATTTGAGTTATCAGTTTAATTGATGGTTTGAATTTAAAAA
>KE504750.1:629339-646075 GCA_000441515.1 Elaeis oleifera | reverse complement strand
TTTTATACCCAACAAGAATCATACATAGACTCGAGCTGATTGAATCTATCATATGATCAATGATGAAGTTTGATGATTTATCCATGATCTGCCATCTGATCAAGACTCACGATAGAGAGATTGTATCATACGTTAACTGCACCTAGAGGTTTATCACCTTTTATTCTACTAAATTGCCACTACATACTGCTAGGTTATCACTGATGGATTGTGAGATCCACGAGCATCATCTTGATGATCGATGATCTTTGGTGGACAGAGTTGGAACGGTTCCAATCCATTGAAAAGAGTTTCAATGATATTATGATAGAAATCACAATATATCTCACTATCAGACAAAATAGAACCTATGGGGTCATATACAAAAGAGACTTTTGACTGATCAGATGGTTGAATTACGATTATAAATCATGATAGGATTTGATTATCAATTTGATTGATGATTGATCTAATACAAAAGTTGCAATCAAGTAACTTGCTAAAAAGTTAGAGAGTTATAGGAGGATTAATTAGTAATTGAATTGCTAAATGGCTCAATTTGATTGAGCTATAAGACTTACATTAAGTCTAATTAAATTAGATTTAATTTGACTTGATATGGGATTGATTTGATCAAACCTAATTGGGTTATGAGATAACCAAATTATATGGGAGAATGATTTCTAATTGAATTAAGATTTAAATTTGACTCAATTTCTAATTAGACTAGGATCTAAACAAGAATATTTGAATTTCTATTTGGACTAAAAATTTTATTTTATGGTGCATCAAATTCTAATTGGATTAGAATTAAATTAAGTTGACTCAAGCATCAAGAGAGAGTCTAAAAGGACTAGGACTCCTTCTCTAATTAGGTAACATCTAATCTAAATACTTTGGACTCCAAATCAGATTTGATTTTTCATCTATTTGGATCTAATCAATTTTTAATATGATTAAAATTGATTAAGATTTAAATTGATTTAAATCAGCCATCTAAAAAAGAGTCCCATGTGATTTAAATTCTTCCTTCCATGCACCACAAAAGAGATCCCACTCCCACTCATATTTGGATGCCAAATTAGTCCACATCCTTCCTCCCTTTTTATGTGTAATAATCCATGGGAAATCTCCTTTCTTCTGTGAGAAACTTGGGTGCAAAAGGAGTTGGGTTGGCGGCACAAAAAAAATCAAGAGTCTAAGGAAAATAGGATTCTTATCTCCTAACCAAATTCAAACTACTCTTTGCCTATTTAAATCATGGATCATATGGGATGGCTTATGGCTGATGTGATCAATTTTGAGATGCCATAAAACCAGGGGGCGTGCATGAGAAAAATAGAGAAGAGAAAGATAGGGCACGACATCTTCATGGCGTGAGGTAATATGATATAATATATCCCTTCTTTCTGACACAACCAAAGGTTGGTTGTTAGGATATCTCCTCCCCTCTCTTTTGTCCTGATTTGGATATAGATTTCTCTTCTTCTCTTTATCTAAAAGTTAGACAAAATTTTTATATCTCTAGTGTAGAGATTTGGTGCATGGATTTAAGGAAGAAAAGAGAAGAAAGGGTTCTTCTCATGATCTCTAGCATAGAAATCAATATCCTCCTATATTTTCTTCTTCTCTAAGATTGTCTTGAGAGAAAAAAAGATTTTCAACCATCAAGATACAATTTTTGTAAGGGAGCTAGCACTTCAATGAGATCAAAAAGTTTCTGATCAGATCAGAGTCTCGTGTAGATACCCGTAGAGGTCAGACACTTGTGCAGCTGTAAGAGACCTTCGAAAAACATCCATGATCATTAGTTTGCGATAAAGATGATCCATACCAAGATATGTTCTCTATTTATTTTTCTCTATTTGATTTCTGTATCTGAATCCTATCTCATATATGATGATTCTGTTTATGATTTTAAAATTTGATCTTATGCATGCTTAGATTAAATTAGATTTAATATAAAATTTAAATTCTGTTGCATACTTATTTAAAAATTTTTACATGCATGAAACTATGAAACTCCAACAATCCATGCGCCTAATATATAAGAGTCCATATTGTTAAGGACTCTTATCCATATGTCATGCCCCTCATATATGATTTTTCTCTATGCCATCTTTAGGTTAGCACCTCCCATGTGGGCCCTTGGATGGCCAATGTGCACTGATCAAGGGTGGAGAAAAGTGTCGCCTAAGGAAACCTTGCGACGTATCGAAAAAATAATGAGAAAATTTCTTTGAAGAGCCTTTCTATGAGAAGCAACTCTTGGATTCTTTTCTCGATATTTGTCACGTGTCACAAACTTCCAGATGGGCATGTGAAATTGCTAGAGGGTGTGAGATCATCTAGTTGGGTGTGAGATGTCATGTGGAGAGGGTGCAAGATAATTCTGATCACATCCCGTCGCTAGCTATAAAAGGGGTCCTACGCTGGGGTTTCAATTCATTCAGAAATCCTTATCTCTTCTTTCTTACACAAGTCTCCCCTCTTGTCTAATTAGTTCCTTCTTTCTCTTGTTAAGACAAGTCCTAAAATAGTAAGAACAAGTTTAATTTAGGACAAAAACTTAGGAAGAGATATAAGGAAGATAAGGAGACAAGAAAGGTAGAGATAGGAAGGCTAGGAGGAAAGGAAGGAGGCTCTGAGGTTCTGCTGTCCAAACAAATTCTCAAAGTAAGAATTTTGATGGAGGAATCATCCTAAAGACTTGGTGTCTTGATCAAAGCCCTGTGTGGATCACCGTTGGAGGGCGAACACTTGGATGCTTGGTGGAGGTTTTGTCGGAGTTTTGGAATAAGCATTGTAGGTATTCTTCTATACCTTGAATTTTGTTATGAAAATATTTTATATGATTGTTAATCATCAAGGAGGTGCTGGTTAAGGATTTAATATTTAAGATTTCTTAGTTTAAATTTTTGAAATCCATTACACTTCTGTTGTGCATGTTCTCCTTGAAACCCTACACGCGGGGCCTTTGAGGGTCCTTTAGATTAGTCTTTGCTTCTTGGTTGTTGAGGTCTTCTCATTGGCTATTCTCATTCAGAAATGAGACAACTTTGAGGGTTGTCGAGATCTTGTTATTGGCTATTCTCGTTTAGAAATGAGGTGCCTTCAAGGATTGCCGATGTCTTCTCATCGGCTATTCTCATTTGGAATAAAGCACCTTCAAGGTTATCGATATTTTCTTATCAGCTATTCTTGTTCAGAAATGAGGCACCTTTGAGGATTGTCGATGTCTTTTCATTGGCTATTTCTGTTTAGAAATGAGGCACCTTTGAGGGTCACCAAGGTCTTCTCATTTGGAAATAAGGCACCTTCGAGGGTTACCAATGTCTTTTCGTCGACTATTCTCGTTCGAAAATGAGGTCCCTTCAAGGGTTGCTGATGTTTTATTGTCGGCTATTCTCATTCAAAAATGAGGCACCTTTAAGAGTTGCCATCTTTTCATTGGCTATTCTCGTTCAGAAATGAGGTGCCTTCAAGGGTCACCGAGGCCTTTTCATCCACTATTCTCCTACGAAAATGAGGTGCCTTCAAGGGTTGCCGATGTCTTCTTGTTGACTATTCTCATTCAGAAATGAGCCACCTTCGAGGTTTGTCGATGTATTTTCGTCAGCTATTCTCATTTGAAAATGAGGTACCTTCGAGGGCCATTGAGGTCTTCTCATCAACCATTCTCGCTTGGAAATGAGGCACCTTGAAGGATCCCTTAGGTTAGCCCTCGCTTCCCACATGATCAAGGCTTTCTCATCGACTATCCTCATTCGAAAATGAGATACCTTTGAGGGATCCTTAGGTTAGCCCTCGCTTCTTGATCGTGGAGGTCTTCAGCCAGAATGGATGGAGTAAAGACAAGGCCTTTAATTATCTACAAGACTTATGGATTGGGGAAAAAGAACTTTATTGAAAGTATTTATTTACATTCATTGGTAGTACATCCATAGATTATCTGAGTTCTATGGTCACTGTAGTAAGGTTCTATCTATTGCTTTAAGCGTCAGGTTTCGGGTCTGATGACCTTGTCTACTGAGTAAGGGCCTTCCTAATTAGGAGATAGCTTTTCTCATTCATTTGGTTGAGATACTTCATCCCATCGCAACATCAGATCACCGACTCTAAATATTTTGCCACAGACATGGGAGTTGTAGTGTCGTGCAATCCTATGTTGATATATAGGCTACCATTCTTACTCGAACTTTTTCTCAGACTTCTTTGAGTAGGTCCAGATTTGCTTGAAGCCATCCTAGATTGTTTTGGTCGTTATAGCTTTTGACTCGCAATGAGGAAAGTTCGATCTCCATGGGGATGACTGCCTCCATCTCGAAGGAAAGGCTAAAAGGGGTCTCCCAATGGGTATTCTTTATGTAGTACAGTAGATCCAAAGTACATGATGAAGCTCATTAGCCCAAGATCCTTTGACATGATCTAGCCTGGATTTCAAACCTTGCAAAGAATCTGATTAGTTACTTTGGCTCCCCATTGGCTTGGGGACATCTTACTGACATGAAGTGGTGAGAGATGCCCATGTCCTAGTAGAATTTAGCAAATCCGACATCGATGAATTGTCGATCATTATCCATGGTCAGCACTTGCAGAAGATCAATCAACATATGATGGACTTCCAAACAAAATCCTTTATCTTAGCTTCAGGGATATTGGCCAAGGGTTCAGCTTCCATCCACTTGATGAAATAATTGATGGTGATGAGTAGGAACTTGCCTTGATCTGATACTTGAAGAAATAGTCAAAAAATATCTATTCCCTATTACACGAAGAGCTAGGGTGCGCTGATGGGATTCAGTGGTATGATAGGTCGGTGCTGGATGTTAGCATTTTGTTGGCATCAATCATATTGTTTGGTCAGGTCAGCTACATCCTATTGCATAATGGACTAGTAATATTCTTGTCGAAGCACTGTGTAGGCTAGCGACCTACCTTCCAGATGATTTTCATAAATCTCCTCGTGCACCTCTCATAGGGCATAATTGGCCTCAAAGGGGCATAACCTTGAGGAGTGGTAGAGAAAAAGACATCTTGTATAACTTGTATTCATAAAGGACATAGCGGGTAACCTGATTTTTGAGTTTTTGAGCTTCCTTCAGATCCAACAGCTGTGTCCCATCTCTAAGAAATGGAGCAGTGGGTCCATCTAGCTCAGATTGCTATCCAGCTGCAACACTGAAGTGGGCTCATTGGTATTGGATTCTTTTGCTACCTCAAAGAAAGATTCCTTGGGTAGGTCCCCTGATATTGAAGTCGCCAACTTGGATAGCAGATCAGCTTGAGATTTTTTTGATCTTGGCACCTACTGAATATCAAAGAAGATGATTATGGGGATTAGATTTTTTATTTTGCATATGTATCTCTTCATATTTTTCTTTCGAGCTTCATAGTCTCCTCGAACTTGGCTAACTACCAACTGGGAGTCACTACAGATCTTTAGGTTTTGCATCCCCAATTCTTTTGCTATTTTAAGCCAACCAATATGGGCTTCATAGTTTGCCTCGTTGTTGGTGGTTGGAAATTTGAAGTGTAAGGCATACTCTGTAATGATTTCTTTGGTCTGGTGAGGATTAGACCTCCTCTTGACCCTATGGAGTTTGATGATCTATCCACATACATGACCTATAGTTCCTCAGTCTCTTCCCTAGATGGATCTTCCTTCACAGGCTCGACTTCCTTGAGATTCTATTCAGATATAGTACATTTCATGATAAATTGATTAGAATTTGTGCCTTGATGGAAGGATGGGATCAAAACTTTATATCAAACTTTGTGAGCTCGATTGCCTATTTTGCTAGCTAACCCAATGTATCCAATCGATGTAGGACAGGTTTCCAGGGTTGATCAGTTAGAAGCACTATGGTGTGGGTCTGGAAGTAGGGCTGGAGCTTTCGAGTTGAGACGATGAAGGTGTAGATCAATTTTTGCACCTTGTATATCTGGTCTCTACATCGTGAAGGATTTTGTTGATATAGTAGATTGACTTTTAGATTTGTTTCTTTATGAATGAGCATCAAGCTTACTACAATTATCGAGATAGCTAAATAAAGGTATAGCTCTTTTTCTTGGTCTGACTTGCTAAGGAGCAGTGTGGAACTGAGATAGGCCTTTGGCTCCTCAAATATCTATTAGCTTTCTTTGGCCCATTTGAAATCCCTTAGTTGCTTCAAAATCTTGAAGAAAGGGAGGCAACACTTAACCGATTAGAAGATGAATCAGTTGAAAGTCGCTATCCTACCCGTCAGATGCTGGACTTCCTTTATGGACATCGATGGACTCATTTCTCATACAGCATTGATCTTTTATGGGTTAACTTCGATACCTCATCATGAAATCATGAAGCTGAGGAATTTTTCCAAGGTGACCCCAAAAGCACACTTCGTAGGATTTAGCTTCATCTGATATTTGTAGAGAGTGGTGAAGGTTTCTCTGAGGTCGATAATGTGATCCTCCGAGGCTCAACTCTTAACCAACATATCATCCACGTACACCTTCACATTCTGATCATCTGTTCTTTGAAGATTTATTTACCAACTGCTGGTAGGTGGCACTTGCATTTTTCAAGCCGAAGGGCATAACCCTGTAATAGAAGAGATCCTGATTAGTTATAAAGTAGCTTTCTCCTCATCTCCAGGTGCCATCCGAATTTGGTTATAGCTGAAGAAGGCATCCATGAAAGTGAGGAGCTCGTGGCCCAACATAGCATCAATCTATAGATCCATCTTTTCCATCTACCTTCTTAATGAGGATCATATTTGCAAGTCAATCCGATAGGTCATCTCCTTGATGAAGCTGTGCTGATTAGCTTGTCTACCTTTTCGAAGATAGCTTTCTGCCACTCCCAGATGAAGCTTTGCTTCTTTTACTTGATGGATCGGTGTAGAGAGTCCACATTCAACCAATGCATCATGACTTTGGAGTCGATTTTTAGCATGTCTGCGACCGACCATGCAAAGACATCCATATTTCTACAAAAATGAAGTTGGCTTCTGGTTACCTCATTTAGATTTGACCCGATCCAAACCATATGTTCATTGCTTCCATCCTCCAAGTGAATTATGATGAGGTCCTCCATTGGCTCTTCTTATTCTTTGGTCAGTTTGTCATGGGTGTCTAACCCTTCAATAGTAAAAGCATTGGGTAGCCTCGCTCCCTAGAGGGCAATTGTATAACAATGCCGAACTAGTGCCTGTTCTCCTCGAACCTCTCCAACCTTATGCCTAGTCGAAAACTTCATCAATAGATGGTAGGTTGATACCACGGCTCTGAGGGCATTCAGCCTCGATCACCCAAGGATCGCATTGTATGCTAAGGACATCCGTTACCAGGAAGCCGATTTGGATAGTTGATTGGTGCAGCTCTCAACTAGCAATGATGGGTAGGATAATGACCCTTCGATTGGTATGGCATCTCCGATGAAACCTATAAGAGGGGAGTCTAGTTTGCCAACCGATCCATGAAAATGCCTATTTTAGAGAATGCATCGTAAAGAAATATCAGTCGAGCTTTCATTATCTACTAAAGATGGTGTACATCATAGTTTATAATATTTAAAGATACAACCATTGTATCATTGTACAAAACTGAATTTCCTTCACATCTTCCTCGAAAAGGTGATAGCTTCCTCGGACCTTTGCCTTTTGGCAGACTCCCCGAGCTCTGATCCACTGCACCCCTAGAGATGATGTTGATTATGCTAGCTTCAGGTCAATTTTTGCTAATTCTTTCTATCAAAGTGGTTTCGATTGGTGAGGTGCCCTTAGTGGATCCTCATGCTCCCCCCTTGTATATCGAATTAAGTGATCAAGTCAACCTCGTCAGATGAACTCCTCGATTTCATCTTAGAGTTGATGCATTCTTTGATGTTGTGGCCATGATCGTGATGGTAGAGACAGTACTTATGTCGATTAAACTATTCTGATCGAGACCGCATTCTATCTATCTTGGGAAGTTGCTCTCTGATTTTCATGAGCACTTAAGCCCTGGATATATTTAGTAGAGTATTATTTTTGAACCTCCTCAGCAGCAATAATTGCCTTGGTGAGGGGTGACACTGTCCTTGGGGGCTTCTAGATCATTGACGTCGAGGAGGGGTTCTGGATTGTTGACATCGAGATGGAGTTTTGGACTGTGGCCGACTCCTTAGGGGATCCCTCTGGATTAGGGAGAGCTTGGGGTCTTCCTTCTTTTCTTTATCGTAACATCGATCAAGGTCCTATGCTTCTCAAAGATTCTTCAATTTGAGCATATTTCTCAACCCAATCTAACATCTTGGTGAAGTCTTTCAGGTACTTCTTCTCTAGGAAGAAGAGAAGAAAATTCTTGTGATGTCTATCCTTCAGGGCGATCATCATGACTGACTGATCCAAGTTATGTACTTCTAAGGTGGCTACTTCAAAGCAGCTCACATAGGCTTGAAGGGATTCTCATTCCCTCTGCATGATGTTTACCAGAGAACTAGATTTCTGACATTGCCTCTTGCTATTGATGGAGTGGGTTACGAATGACCAACTCAATTTATCAAATGAGCAAACAAAGCCCGACATCAAACCCAAATACCAATCCTAAGCCATCTTTTTAAGAGTCAAGGGAAAGACTCGGCACAAGATTTCATCGCTTGCTCCATAAAAGAGCATGAGAGCCTTGAAGCTCTCCGGTGACCCATTAGGTTGGTCGACGTATCATAATTCTCCAACTATGGTATCTTGAAGTTGGCAGGTAGTGGCTCTTGCATGATCCTATTACTAAAGGAGGGATAAATATGAAAACTAGCCTGATTGCTCTGGTCCGCGACCTAATGCTGTAGTGCCTCAATTTGCTAGTTCATCTCTTAAAATTTGTGGTCCATGTCAGCATCATGGGCTATATAGACTTCTATGTGGCACAATGGAGATTGATTCGGAGTAGGTCCTGTGTCGGAGTTAGGGGTGGAAGAGCATCTCCTCCATTTGGGACTTTAAGTTTGGCTCAACCACATTTGTCTTCCCCACTCTGGACTTCACGGGGGAGGTGGGATGGTTGCTACTGGGGTGCCTCCTGTGTTGGATTTGGATGTTGCATAGCATTGACTACTATAGTTAACACCTATACATGGGTGACCAGTACATTGAACTGATCCTGATTCACCTTTGTGGCAGGTTCAGATAGCTGCAAAGGTATCTCTGACTACTGTGTCAGAGCTATTGGATATATATCCTAAAAACCAATATAGCTGACACATTGTAATAACTTTAGGACATAATTTGTACTTAAATATTGATTTGATCAATAAAAGATAATTTATTTCATTCAAGTGTGATATGTCCTTGAATCATCTATGAAATTAATGTTTATGATACATATTCTCAAAGTATTGAGAATTAGAGGTATGTATAATTAATTCTTAAATTACTCTCGATCATAGTATCATCATGAGGATGGTGATCGATCTGGATAGATCGATGCATAGATCACTTTCTTCATGATAGATGAGTCTCTAGGATCTATAGTATAAAAATATTGAGCGATAAGTACAGATAGTTGTTAGAGAACAATCAATACTGAGTATGATCATACGAGAGATCACATAGATTTCTATTCAATCGTCAGTAATCATCTCGATGCTGTAGTTGTGTGAATGATTCTTTGACCTACGATAGCACAGTTGCTCATAGTGAGGCTATTGAAGTTTGATTAACATAGAAATATGGCCTCTATGAATTTTTGTAGTGGATGTTAGCGATAGTTGGTCCATTGTAGGAGCAGAATGTGCATCTAGATGAAATCTATCGATCTTGATAGAAAAGAATAGTCCTATAAGATTTGAGAAGCTAAGTTCAAAAGTCTGTGGCTACAGCAGTGTGATTGATAAAAATTTTTTTATGAGAATCACAATTAGATTTGAGCTATTTGAATCTATCATATGACTGATGATGAGATTTGATGATTTATCCATAATCTGTCATCTAGTCAAAACTCACAATAGAGGGACTAAATCACATGAAACTACACCTTAAGGTTCTTTTCGGTTCTGATGGATTGCCACTACATACTACTAGATATCATTAGTGGATTGTGAGAGTTCACTAGGACTGTTCAGGATCGACAATTCTTATTGAGTTAGAGTGGAATGGTTCTGATCCATTAAAAGAGTTTCAATGATATTATGATAGAGATCATGGTATATCTTACTACTAAATATAATTGAACTTATGGGGTCACATAATAAAGAGATTAGATCTAGATTAAGTAATTGGGCTTATGAAGTCTCAATTGGATTAGAAGAAACCTATTGGATTCAGGATAACCTTGCTAACATAAGATTGAACCCAATTCCTCTTTTAACTTGAATTTTTATTTGATAAAATTAATTCGAGTTAATTATCTGCTTAGAACCTAATAAATTAGATTCATTAGACTCCAAATATTAGGTGCCTAGGATTTTGGATCATATGAATTAGTGGTTCAAACCCCAGATCAAATCCTTGATTGATTTTCATAAGGTGCCACTTGATTTGATCAAGTGTGGGCTATCCACTTGAAAAGTGGCGTGAAGAACAAGGAAGGGGTGCACCCTCTTCTCTAGTTGGTGTGTGAGAGAGAACCCTAGAGGGCGCCAAGGGTTGGCACCCCCTTAGTTCACATGGGCGTGGGCAAAGGTGAGAGCTGCAAGAAATCCTAATGCGATTAGGACTCATACTATGGGGCTAATTTGATTTTGAATAGGATTCAAACATCTCCTTTATTTAAAGGGCTCTCCCCTAAGGTTTATTCATCAGATTTTCAGCAAGCTCCAAGCCTCCAAAATAGCCCCACACCTCCCTCTCTTCCTCCTCTTTGGTTCACGCGTCTAAGCTTTTGGACGTCCCATCTTCCAACGCCCAAGGAGCTTGGTCGGCATCTTTTGATTATTGATTTTTAGATCTTGATTGCTACAAAATCAAAGAAAAGAGATCAAAAAAAGAAGAGAAAAAGAAGATCAAAGAAAGGATCAAAGAGTTGATCGAAATTCAGACTTGATTCAAATTCGTAGGGTGATCGTTCTTAGAGAAGAAAGATCTACACCAAAGAGGATTGATCTAGACTGATTCTAAGTGGATACCCATAGAGATCGGATATTTACATGGTTAAAAAAAAAATTATCTTCTTTCAGATCTAGATTCGAAGAAAGGATTAGTGAAATAAGTATCTGATTCAATCACATATTCAATTTCAGCACAAAATCAACATGTATTAATTTCAGCATATGAAGTAGATCTTTGTATGTTATATTCTTGTGCATATATGATCTAGATTAAAAAAAATTTTAATCTTTAATTCTACTATATTATTTTTTAAAAAAAATGAAATACATATGTATGTGCACCATCAAAAATCCAACAGTGGTATGAGAGTCATAGATTTCATATGCATGAAATTGATATATATATTTTTGAAAAAGATTTTAAAATTAATTTTTTTGATATATGAGATGTATAGATACTTAATTTAAATTTAAAATTTATTTTAGATCTAATTTTTAATTTATATATGAGATATATGAAGGCATGCATAAATCTACAAATTATTCTAGATAGTTTTTTGGTTCATATATGTGATATATGTTTGTATACATAAAATTTAAAATTATTTAAACTTAATTTATGATTCATATATGAGATGTATAATTATATATTATAGTCTAAAAACTAGTTGAAATTTGATTGATGAATGATATATGAGATATATGGTACCATATTAAGATATAAATTTTAGTTTAGATCTGAATTTTATATGCATATATGAGATATATATTTGTATGTTAAACCTAAAATTAGTTTATGATTTAAAACTTATCTTTCATGTAAAAAATTTAGATCTAAAATTTAGATTTATAATCTAAAATTTATTTTGTGCATAAAGATTTTGATCATGGGTAAATCAAAAATTAGATCATGTAATTAGATTACATTTAGGATTTTGAATTGAATATAATAAGTCTAATTCAATTAAATAATTGATCAAACTAAATCAAATATTGATTAAAATTAGATCAATTAAGTCATAGATTATATAATTGTTATTGATCAAATCGATTAAATTTCATATATAGAATCGATTAATCTAAGGACCTAATTCGGCTCGATGGCTTAAGCTTGATTCGCTTAAGCTAACCTATTTGGATCAATTGATCTATTGGTGTCTAAGACAATAATTGAAAGGTGGTTATTTAATTAAGATCCTTGATCCTTCAAGGGGGAGCCTCCCACTGATCTCCACTTATCTAACCAATTTAGAAGATTAAGTCTTGAATATAATTGCTTGCTAATTTGGTTTAGTCCATGCCAATTAAATCAGTCATCTGCTGACTGATTAGATGAGACCTAAATCTAAATCTCTCTATAAATATTAAGTTTAGAGATCTTCCACTATTGTAGATGTGCGAGCATGCTACTGGTGTTGATTGTTCATGATTGATCACAGTGGTTCAGTTGCATCGAGAACATGTAACCACTCTATCAACAAAGAGTTACTTCAGGATAAGAATGCGGTTGGTCCAATATCTATCAGGTGAGAGATCCAATGATGGCCTTGCATCTGCTTGTGAACAGTGGGTCGAGCTTAACTAAAGAGTGTGGTCAATATCTATCAGGTGAGACCACATAACTTAGAGACCAAATCGCTACAACATGCTTAGAAAGTATCTGAATAAGGAGTTATCCACGTATCGGTGTGCGTGTTATTAATATCTGTCAGGTGAGGTACACTACATCGATGGGACTATAGCATCTACTAGAAATCTAGTTATCGTATTAGAATTTTACTTTCCATCTAGGGAGTGTAGGAATCTAAAAAAATAGTGAGAGTTTTGTTTGCTTTTTAAAGTCCCTAGAGCAAATATAACAAATTTAAAGTACAAAAATCTAACTTAAATTTTATTCTTGCAGTTAAATCATGTCAGCTTCAAACCCTCTAACGCACATCCTTGAGCCCAATCGTTTGATTGAAATCAATTTAAAGACTGACTAAGAAATCTCAAGATTATCTTGATTTTTGAAAAATTAAGACATGTACTTGATCAAGACCCTCCAGTGTTACCAAACCATCCTAGTGCTGAGCAGAGAGCAGCATATGATAAATGAACGGATGAAGATAGTCGGATTAAGTACTATATGCTGGTTTGTATGTCAAACGAATGGTAGAGCCAATATGAGCATATGCCCACTACCAGGGCTATGATCACTCACCTACAAGAGTTATATAGTGAGCAAAGCCACACTGCGTATTTCGAAGTATCCAAGAGACTCTTCAATATAAAGATGTATAAAAGACAGTCAGTCCATGAACATTGTATGACAATGATGAAGGACATTGAGGAGCTTGAGAAGCTCAGGATGAAAATGATAAGAATTACAGATGGATTTGATCCTTCAATCCTTTACAAGTTTATATAATCAATTTTTATAATTTCATATGAACAAACTTGATTACACTATACCTGAACTGGTCAATATGTTGGTTACTGCTAAAAAAATCTTGAAAAATTCAAGAAGCACTGTTCTTGCTGTAGAGTGGTCTTCTTCATCCAAAAAAAATCTGATTGGAAGAAGAGTAAACCCATGAAGAAGTAGAAAAAAGAGAACAAGCCAAAGAAGACATTCCAAAGAAAGCTGCAGCAAAAGAAAGTATTTCCACTGTGATGTTGATGGCCATTGGAGGAAGAACTGTCCACTCTACCTAAAAACCCTGAAGATCAAGAAGGGCGACACACCTTCGGAAGGTACGTCAAGTATGCTCGTAATTGAATCTAACCTAATGGTTTCTTCTACTTCTAGTTAGGTATTAGACTCTGGTTCTAATGCTCATATATGTATTCAATGCAGGGTCTAATAGAAAGTAAGAGATTGAGAGAAGGTGATATGATCTTTCGGATCGATAATGGAGCAAAATTATTGAAGCAGCCATTGGTACTTATCCTTTTCGATTATCGTCAGAATTTAGATTAGATTTGAAAGACTGTTATTTATACCTGTAGCTAGTCAAAATTTGATTTTCATATTTGTGCTAGCATAAGATGGTTTTGATTTCAATTTTAATAAAGACTTTTGTTCTATTTATTTATGAAATAAATTGGTTGTACGTGATCTTTTGATTGACAGTCTTTATCACTTACATGTGAATATAAATGAGCAAGTAGTGAGTACTGTAGACCAAAAGAGATCTAGAGATGAAATTAATCAGTAGTACTTGTGGCATCATAGACTAGGCCATATTGGAGAGGATAGGATAAACAAATTGAAAAAGGATGGGATCTTTGACTCTTTTGATTCTGAGTCGTACCCAACTTGTGAATCTTGTCTTCGAGAAAAATGATCAAGTTATCTTTTGTAGGATATGGAGAAAGAGCCTCTGAGCTACTTATCCTGGTACACACTGATGTGTGTAGGTCATTTGATGTGTAAACCAGAGGTGGTTATATCTACTTTATTATCTTTACCGATGATCTGTCATGGTATGGATATGTGTTTCTGATGAGATACAAATCTGAAGCCTTTAAAAAATTCAAAGAATTCAGAAATGAAGTAGAAAATAAATAGGCAAGATTCTTCGATCTGATCGAGGAGGTGAATACTTTAGTCAAAAATTTTTGAAATATCTTAAGGACAATGGCATAGTCTCTCAATGGACTCTTCTTGGAACACCTCAGCTCAACAGAATATCTGAAAAGAGGAATAGGATCCGATTAGATATAGTCAGATCCATGATAAGCTTCACTAATTTATCTTTATATCTTTAGGAACATTGCTTATTAATTACAATATACCTATTGAATAAGGTTCTATTAAAATTTATTTTACTATACTATATGAGATATGGTACGGTAAGAAGTCGAGTCTAGATCATTTGAAGACTTAGAGATGTCCAGCTTATGTCAGAAAATAGATGATTGACAAACTAGAGGATAGATCTATCATGGCTCGTTTTATAAGATATCTGAAGAAACCATAGGATACTTCTTTTATCTTTCACAAAATCATAATATGATCGTAAGCCATCATGCCAAATTTCTAAAAAATCAATTTATTGAGAAAGGAGGCAATGGGACATTAATTGAGCTTGAAGAGAAGGTCTCTGAAGAGCAACGAGCTATAGATCCTCAAGAACCCATTATTCATGAGTCAATAGTTGATGTTCCTCCACCACCTCATAGATTTAGTAGGATCTCCCATCTTCCTAAAAGGTACATGAGTATGCTTATAAAGAATGTAGAGGAAATATTCCTTATAGGAGATAAGAATTATGGAGATGATCCAAATACCTTTGACGAGATGATGTCTGACATCGATTTTGAGAAATGGTTAGAGATAATGAAGTCAAAAATTAACTCGATGCACTCAAACCAAGTATGGACCTTAGTGGATCCACCTGAAGGTATAATATCTATTGGATGTAAATGGATCTACAAAAAATAATAAGTGCAGATGGTAAGATAGAGATCTATAAAGCTAGGCTCGTGGTAAAAGATTATAGTCAGCGTAAAGGTATTGACTATCAAAAAATCTTCTCGTTTGTAATCATGCTGAAATCCATCTGTACTCTGCTTGCTGTTGTAACTTATTATGATTATGAAATCTCATAGATGGATATAAAAATTACTTCTTGAATGGATATCTTGAGGAAGATATCTATATAGAGCAGCATTTAGATTTTACATCTGGTGATGGTGATCACCAAGTCTGCAAGCTGCAAAAGTCCATATATGGATAAAATCAAGCTTTTTGGAGTTGGAATCTTCTTTTTGATGATGCGATCAAATCATTTGATTTCATCAAATATGAAGAGAAACTCTATGTATAGAAAAGGGTTAGTAGGAGTACAATAATATTTTCGTATTGTACGTGAATGATATTCTCCTTATTGAGAATAATATTTCCATGCTGACCTCGATCAAAAGATGGTTGTCCAAAAATTCTTCATGAAAATCTAGAGAAAGCATCCTATATTCTCGGAATAAACGTCTATAGAGATAGATTTAAAAGGATACTAGACCTATCACAAAAGTATATATAGAGAAAGTACTGAAGAGGTTCAGTATGAAAAATTCTAAAAGAGGATTTCTATCTCTTAGGCATGGTATTCATCTTTCTAAGATGATGTGTCTGACCACACTTGAGAAAATTCAGTGCATGAGTAGGATTCTTTATGCCTCGACCATAAAAAGTCTCATATATATTATACTGTGTACTTCACCTGATATTGTCCTTACTGTGAGTATCACAAGCAGGTATTAGTCGAATACAAATGAGGAGCACTGGATAGCTTGAAGAACATCCTTAATTACTTGAGAAGAACTAAAGATTTGTTCTTGATCTTTGAAGGAGGGACTGAGTTGCGAGTTGAGGATTATATTGATTCAGACTTTATGTCTGATCCTGATGATAGAAAGTCTACATCAGGATATATGTTCGTATGCAATGATGGCGCAGTCAGCTGAAAGAGTTTCAAGCAATCCATCATAGCAGATTCGACTACAGAAGTTGAGTATGTCGCTACTTTAGATGCTGCAAAGGAAGGCCTTCTGATTCAAAAAGTTTATCGCGGAGCTTGGGGTAATGACATCAGATGCTATACCACTATATAGCGACAACAATGGAGTTATAGTACTTACTAAGGAGTTGAGGTCTTAGAAACTGTTGCCCAACTATGCAACCCAAGAGGAGAGGTGAATTGGGTTTTAAATTTGACGTTAATTTAGAACTATAAGGATTAAATAACAATGAGCAGGATATATG
>KE504750.1:590149-622960 GCA_000441515.1 Elaeis oleifera | reverse complement strand
AACTTCAAATGATGGTAGAGAGTAACCTGGATAGATTTAGAGCCGTTGGAGATCATTAAATGAGCATTAAATGCAGCCAAAACGAGCTGAAAATTAGCCGTTGTAGAGTTTTTCAATCACAGGGGTCGACTCATAGGGTCGACTCATGCACATGAGTCGAATCATGGGATCGACTTCTGTGGCATAGAACAGAAAATGACTGTTCTGTAATTTTGACGTACACAACAATAGAGGTTGACTCATGCACAGGGGTCGACTCATGGGATCGACTCAATTGGGTGTGCCAGCCAAAAAATCTACGTGCCGTTCAGCCTCTTTTGATATGAGTCGACTCATGGGGTCGACTCAATTTTATAAACGTGATTTTTTTCAAAATATAAATCCAAAAATATTAAAATTACCTCCAATAGATCACAAATCTTCTGTTCTTGCTCTTGAGGCTTTCGAGTTAGGACTTGGTGAAATTTTGATTTTGCCCTTGATAAATAATAAATCTTTTTTCAAACCAAAATCATTAGTAATCTTCTCAAATGCTTTGTAATCATCAAATTCAATTCCAGGAGCAACAGAAGCACATCGAGCGATGATTCCACTTCATACATGACTACCTCGAAAAAAAATATATCGAGATGTGAAGAGTAGACTCCGTAGATAATGTGGCAGATTTATTGATAAAGCAATTGAGCCAACCAAAGATGAAAGTCTATCTTGAGAAGACGTGACTTAGATTAGTGGCCAATTAACTTTAGTTCAAGTGGGAGATTATTGGATATATGTCCTAGAAACTAATATAGCTAATATATTGTAATAACTCTAGAGCATAATTTTATACTTAAAATATTGATTTGTTCAATAAAATGATAAGTTTATTTTCATTCAAGTATGATGTGTCCTTGAATCATCCATGAAATTAATGCTTACGATACATATTCTCAAAGCATTGAGAATTAGAGACATGTATAATTAATTCCTATTTACTCCTGATCATAGTATCATCATGAGGATTGTGATCAATCCAGATAGATCGACGCACAGATCACTTTCTTCGAAGTAGATGAGTCTCTGGTCTATAGTGTAGAGATACTGAGCGGTAAGTACAGATAGTTGTTAGAGAATAACCAATACTAAGCGTGACCATATGAGAGATCACATGGATTTTTACTCAACCGTCAGTGATCATCTCGATGATGTTATTGTGTAAATGATCTTTTGACCTGCGATGGCACGATTGCTCACAGTGAGGCTATTGAAGTTTGACTGACATAGAAATATGACCTCTATGAGTCCTTAAAATGGATGTTGGCGATAGTTGGTCTACTG
The DNA here is from genome assembly GCA_000441515.1 of Elaeis oleifera. Taxonomy (NCBI): domain Eukaryota; kingdom Viridiplantae; phylum Streptophyta; class Magnoliopsida; order Arecales; family Arecaceae; genus Elaeis; species Elaeis oleifera. The sequence goes on along the minus strand of KE504750.1, from coordinate 621,640 downwards.
TAGGAGTAGGATATTTATCTAGATGAAATCTATTGATCTTGATAGAAAGGAGTAGTCCTATGAGATTTGAGAGGCTAAGTTTGAAAGTTTGTGACCACAGTAGTGTGATAGATGAAAATTTTTTTTATGAGAATCATAATTAGATTTGAGTTAATCGAATCTTTCATATGACTGATGATGAGATCTGATGATTTGTTCATGATCTACCATTTAGTTGGAACTCACAATAGAGAGACTGAATCACATGAAAATTACATCTTAAGGTTCTTTTTAGTTCTGATGGATTGTCACTACATACTGCTAGATGTCACTGATGGATTGTGAGAACTTACTAGGATTGTTCAGGATCGACAATTCTTATTGAGTTAAAGTGGAGTCATTCCGACCTATTGAAAGAATTTCGATGATACTATGATAGAGATCATGGTATATCTTACTATCAGATAGAATTGAATCTATGGGATCTCACAACAAAGGGATTAGATCTGGATTAAGCAATTGGGCTTATGAAGTCTCAATTGGGTTAGGAGAAATCCTATTGGATTCAAGATAACCTTGCTAGCACAAGGTTGAACCCAATTTCTCTTTTAACTTAAATTTTTATTTGATAAAATTAATTAAGTTAATTACCTGCTTAGAACCTAAATGAATTAGATTCATTGGACTGCAAATGTTGGTGCCTAGGATTTTGGATCATATGAATTAGGAGTTTAAACCCCTGATCAAATTCTTGATTGATTTTCATGGGGCGCCACTTGATTTGATCAAGTGTGGGCATACCCACTTAGAAAGTGGCATTAAGGATAAAGGAGGGGCGCACTCTCTCCTCTGGTTGGCGTGTGAGAGAGAACTCTAGAGGGCACCACCCTTAGTTCACATGGGCATGGGCAAAAGTGAGAGCTACAAGGAATCCTAATGTGATTAGGACTCATACTATGGGGTTGATTTGGTTTTGAATAGAAGTCAAACCTCTCCTCTATTTAAAAGGCTCTCTCCTAAGATTTATTCATCAGATTTTTAGCAAGCTCCAAGCCTCCAAAATAGCCCCACGCCTCCCTCTCTTCCTCCTCTTTGGTTCACGTGTCCAAGCTTTTGGACGCCCCATCTTCCAACACCCAAGGAGCTTGGGCGGCATCTCTTAGTTGCTGATTTTTAGATCTTGATTGCTGCAAAATCAAGGGAAGGAGATCAAGAAAAGAAAAGAAAAGAAAATCAAGGAAAGGATCAAAAAGTTGATCAAATCCAGACTTGATTCAGATTTGCATGGTGATCGTTCTTGGAGAAGAAAGATCTACACCAAAGAGGACTGATCCAGATTGATTCTAAGTGGATACCTATAGAGGTCGGACATTTGTACAGCTAAGAGAGAACCTATCTTCTTTCAGATCTAGATTCGAAGAAAAGATTAGCGAAACAGATATGTGATTCGATCACATATTCAATTTCAGTAGAAAATCAGCATGTGTTAATTTCAGCATATGAAGTAGATCTTTGTATGTTATATTCTTGTACATGTATGATCTAAATTAAAAAAAGTTTTAGTCTTTAATTCTACTATATTATTTTTTAAAAAAAAATTTGAAACACACATGTATGCGCACCATCGAAAATCCAACAGGAGCATGGTTATTGATCGAATTTTTGATCAGTCAGTCCATCATGGCATTGGAACGTCATAAGGATGCTCTTCGTGGTGGCCTTGTTGCAGATCTCATACTCCTTCCCAAAAGTGAGCCTGGGTCCTTCCTCTAGCACCGATCTGTTACTGTAGATTTATAGGTTGGTTGGGTATGTTGAAGTTGAATGGCGATCGACGAACTACGACAGCCAGATCTGCAAAATAAGTTTCGAGCTGGGGTTAGCACCGACGAGGACCCTTTGATGCTCTAGTCATAAATCTAGAATAGATGGAAGGATTGCGAGGGAGAGATTGTATATCTTGGAGGTCCCTGATTATCTCTATTTATAAATCAAGGTGAGAGCTGTAACAGGGAAGAGTTGTTAGAGGCCATCCCGACTCCTTCGGATGCATTATTTCAAGATTTTCAGCTTGATTTCTCAAGATTTAGTGGTTATGGTTGCCTTATTTGGTTTGTGGTCAGCTGCTCCCAGTAATTTCATGGTTTGAAAAGATACGTGGGATCTCCTAATCAACTCTTCCAAATATATTGATCAAAGCAAGGCTCGACCAAAGTATGAGTCGATGGCTTGATGCATGTAGGCCCATCGAGGCATGGGTCGATGGCTGATGCATAGAGATCGTTGGAGATTGGGGTCGGTAGTTGACACATGGGTTAGGGGCTGACCCTTTGATGGCAGAGACTTTCCACCCATAGCACCTGTTAATCTTTTTTGATTCATTACTCGACTCATTTAATTTATTCAAAATATATTTAATTTATTTAAATTTATTTAATTTATTTTTGATCTATTTAACTTAACATATTTAATCAATTTAATTTAATTTGATCTACCTAATAAATGAGTTATGTGAGCTGCGTCAGGTTATTTATTTAATAAATTGGCTGCACTTGGATTCGAATTTCTTATTCGGTTAATAAGCAGATCAGTTCACAAACTTTTGACTTAATCCTACGTACGATCGGAGCAGAATGAACGTGATTTCGGATCTGAGTGCTTTGTGGGCGATCGGCGATTTGACCCGATTTGGATCCCCTGCGAAATCCCTAACGTCTTGATTGGGAGAAAAAAATGGGAGAAAAAAAAAGAATAGGAGAGAAATATTAATTTCTCTTGATTAGGAGTTTTTTATAAAAAAAAAAGTGAGAAATGGAGGGAATACAAATCTTCTCAAATCTGCAATATTTTTTCTTCCAAATCGAGTAGAATTGGAGAGAAAAAAATTGAAAATTAATGAATCTTTATAATTTTTATCTTACTTATTTAATAATGAAGATTAAAATTAATATTATATTTTAATTTTAAAATTTATTTTAAATCTTTCATCTAAATTTTTATTGGACTCCTAAAAAAATAACGAAAATAAAGGAAAGGTGTAAAAGATTAAAAGATGAGTATTTTTTAATTTTTTGAATTTATTATATTTTTTTTCAAAAAATAATAATAAAAGAAGATTTTTCCTTTTTTTTTCTTTATTTTTAATAAAAAAAATAAAATTTTTTTTCTTAAACTTTCAATAAAAAAAAAAATATATATAAATATACTTCGCTCCGTTTCATTCATCCCCCTTTCTCTTCTTACTAATATTTTTTTCTTTCTTTCTTCCCGACTTTCATCAAGGCGTAAAACCTTCCCATATTCTTCTTCCTCCCTCCAATCGCGATCTCCGAAGATCCCATCAATGGCGGTGCGGCCGACGCTCTCCCGCTTCCCCATCGACGCGGAAGCCCAGGAATCATGCGCCCTTCCATGGGGTGTCACCCTGACGCCCTTCTCGCTGGGGACGAGCACGGCGTCGCGCCGGCGTACGGCTCCGACGGCCACCTCCTCCCCGCTGCGAGAACTGCTGGGGCTACTTCAACACCTACTGCGAGCTCGAGCAGTGGGCCTGGACCTGCGCCCTCTGCGGCTCCCTCAACTACCTCAGCGTGCAGGCCATCGAGCGCTACTCCCAGTCCGAAACCTGTGCCGAGATGTGCTCCTCCTTCATCGATCTCGAGCTACCAGGTTATTTCCATTTCCTTAATGTTTAAGCTCGTATGAGTCCGATTGGTTTCGTATAGATGTGATCTATTTTGAATTTGGTTTATCTGATGAAAATTTTGGATTGTAGTGGAAGGATCTGGGGAAGAGGCACGGCCTGTCTATGTCGCAGCAGTGGATCTGGCTTGTAAGATCTGATCCTCAACGATCTTTCCATTCATAGTTTTCTCGATTTTTAAAAAATCTAAAATATGAGATTTATCTGAAGTTACCATGTTTTCTCTTCTTGATTATCATTTTTATGATTATGACTTGTTATCCTAAATTCGTATTGTTGGATATGAATCTTTTTTTGGGTGTGTATTAAGAATTTCGTAAGATTCAGATCTTGTTTGTACGACTGCCTTTAGTCAGAGAAATTATGGTTGGAATGAATTACATGATTCTTTATTTTCTTGGGTAGGTGGAAAGTAAAGGATGGATATAAGCTCTTTTCCATTGTAAATTGTCCATTGTTATTCATATTTTTGCCTGTTTCTATTTCATCATACATCTTTGGAAGTAATCTGGTCTGATAGTGCCTCATCATCTGTTATTTACTTTTGACCATTTTGTTTTCACCAAGCATTGTTAGTTATTAGTGCAGTTCTGCTAGATGAAAACAGTATTCAAGCATGTCTTGATTCTTAAGGAGGGTCTTAGCCATTATACTGCATGCCACCTATTCTCCGTCATTGGTGTTTATTGGCTCTTACCATGAGTGTTTTGAGATATCACTATTGATGTTACAATGTTAAGTTATTCACGTACGCTAACAGCATTACGTTCATTTCTTTACTTTTATCATTGTATGGCAATGACAGATGTGCAATGACTATTAATTATCTTGGTGTGATTTAATTCTGCTGTAGGTTCTGAAGAGTTTTTAGAGCTTGTCAAAAGTGCTCTTCTAGCAGCTCTTGAAGGTTGGTGATTAATGGCAGAGGAACTTAGAAGATTTCATAGCATTTTGTAGCAACTGATTTCACTTATTCTGTTTCCCCTATTTTTTTTCTTTTTTACAGCTCTTGGGCCAGGATCATTGTTTGGGCTTGTTACATTCAGCCATAAGATTGGGTTATATGATGTTCAAGGTCCTGTACCTGTTGTGAAAATGTTTTGTCCCACCTGATTCAGATGGTGGATTGCCTGTTGGCCTTGAAGATGTGATGCCATTGCTTTCATTTTTGGCTCCTGTATGTTAGCTGACAATGACAGATAAAACAGTTTTGTTTCCTTTGAATTTTCAATGAGCTATTCTGCATGAATTTCAAGATGCTCATCAAACTGATAACCTGCAAGACAGGCTATTTCTGAAACATGACACTGTCATGTACACCTGGATGTTCTGATTTAATAGCTCAGTTGTTTGTAAACAGGTGGACACTTGCAAGGATCACATTGCTGCAGCTCTTGAGACGCTAAGGCCTACAACTTCTTGGGAGAGAACCACAGGTGCAGAGCAAGGGCTTGATGGTATTTGTTAGGTGGCCGTGGCTTTGGATCAGCCATGGCTGCTCTTATTGACTACCTCAGTTCAGAATATGGGCATACCTTTGCTCTGGGTATGGTAAAGTCTGAATCACATTTTACCATCTTTTCCAGATTCCTATAGAACTGGTTTTTATTCACAAAAGATTATTCAATTTATTGCTTATATGTCTTTTTTCTTGTATTTTTATCTTATCAGAAATTCCTGTCTTGTTTAATTGAGGACAGCTAGGGTGTTTGCCTTTTGTCTGGTTCTCCTGATTATGGAGCTGGACAGTTAGACACAAGGCGGTATGGGGAACAGTATGCTAGCAGAGGGGAGGATGCAGACCGTGCATTGCTACCTGAGCAGACACCATTCTATAAAGATTTGGTAATGTTATCTGGATAAGTGGTCCATCATTGTTCATATTGCATATTTAGAAATGCAAATGCTGACCACATATCACAGGCTGCTGTTGCTGTTCAAGCAGGTGTCTGTGTGGACATTTTTGCTATTACAAATGAGTACACAGACTTGGCTTCTCTTAAATTTCTGAGTATTGAGAGTGGTGGTTCTCTGTTTCTTTATGCAAATACAGACGATTCCACACTTCCACAGGACATGTAAGTCTAAGGAGGGAATCCATATCCAGATGTGCAACTTAGTCTTAAATTTCTTATTCTATAGTTCTTTAGCAACTCAGAGTGAATGGCTATTAGATTCTAAGATGATTGCTTAAATAGGTACCGAATGTTGAGTCGCCCTTATGCATTTGGCTGTATATTGCGATTGAGAACATCTTCTGAGTTCAAGCCTTGTCATTCTGTATGTGACCAACTTTTCTTGGTTTTCATTTTCTCGATTTTGTCTACTTAATATTTTTATGTTGTTACTGATTGCTTCACCTTGTTCACAGTATGGTCATTTCTTCCCAGATCCTCAGTATGAAAATGTTCAACATATCATTTGTTGCGATTCTTTTGCAACATATGCTTATGACTTTGAGTTTTCAGATTCTGACGGTTTTTCCAGGTATAACTATTTCCACTCTAGCCAAGAATAAATGCATGCTGATGCTTTTTTTGGTGGTATAATCTTTCATCATGCAGCCTGTTACATTTTTGACAGTTTAAACAAGGTATGTGGGACAATATTTGTTGTCAAAGGTGTGTATTGGCAAGTGTTTCATGCTTCTTTTTCCTGAATGATACAATTACTAGCATATTGTGATCAAGGTTTGCTGTACTGTACTGAATCGGCAATATGTTGCTGACCATACTGTACCAGTTTAGTTCCAATACATGGTGTGGGAGGTGTACTGACACTTGGTTGCCCAATCAGCTCGTATTGACACAAAAACAGGTTGGCATTGGTACAGGTCTCAGTATTGAGATGGCGAACCTTGATTGTGATCAAGCAGGTTTTAAGTATTAGATGCTGGTGACATTCTTTTTATGGTGATAATGAATTGTTGGATCGAGATTCTTTAGATTGGAGATGGAGTAGCACAATCGAGTAGATTTGTGCATGAGGAGAGTTTCCATTCAGATATGAAGAGTAGAGATAACCCTAAGATGGGTGAGAGAACTGGTTTTAGAAGAAGTTGTTGAATGGATTACAAGTTAAAGAATGTGTAGCTAACTGGAATTGAATTATTATTATTATCATTATTTTTAGGAGAGATGTGATGGAGCGTCTCTATTAGTTTTTAGATTCTAGGATTGTTATGGAAGGATAGTGGTTGTGCAACTAATTTATTGAGTTAGCATTGTTTTAAAAGACTATGCATTGAATATGCAGCAAGAGGGCCTGCCTTATGCCTAGATGCTAGAGACATGCCTAGGCAGTAACTTGGAAGTCAAGGTAACTCTGTAAATTATAAAAGACTTAAAAATATAAGGGGAATTAAAAAAAGTTATAATCCAACAAGTGGAGCATAATATGTGGAATGAGAAAAAACATTGTTCCATATTAAATTTATTATAGATGATAATTGACCAGATGATTATGGCATAATCATTGAATAAGCTACACAGTAATGTGAAAATTAATATATTCTAAAGGCCTGACCTTAGGCTCAAGTCACCCACCATCTGTTGTGCACCGTGGACCCCCTTGATTGCTAATTATGCCCTAAGCAATCTTCGGAATGTTGATTTTTATCAATCCATGTGTCATATATAGGTCATAAATCCAACATAGATGACAATGTTCTCTATGCCCTATTTGCTTGGTCAAAGTCAGCTTATTGCATGATATATTTTAGTGTTAGATTTCCCAAAGCTAAGTCTAAACAACAATACAATATCAAAGGTTGTCACCTTTCTTTAAAGACTGCCAAAACTACCATTTTCACAGTTGACATCTGCACCTGGAGTGGTGCCTTCATGAAGAGCTGCATTCTCCTCACCACCAAGTGCCTCCAAGCCAATCCCTCTGTTTTATCTCCTTGTTCATGTCTGCTGACTATGGTTGTCAAATTCCCTTGAACGAGCTCACCCACCTGCAAAGCCGGTCAGCCCCTCCATGTAGAGATAGGCTAGCCCATGGCTTCAGGGTACAAGATGGGATCTGTTAAATGGGCAGTCTGACATGTCTTTGACTTTATTTTGTTGTCTCATATGTCTATACTTTTGTCCACTCCTGTTTGGTTAGCATGCCAGTCTTTTGTTTTCATGATTGGATGCCTGCATCTTGAACTCTTTATGTAAGATTAACACCGATTGATAATGGGTTCTAGATTTACTACATTGAGTTTTTGCTATTGTTACTTACAAACATGAAATTCTGAACTTTTTTTTTTTGAGTTAATTGCTGATTATGATGCTTTAGAAAATACGATAAGAGAATTTGTTTCCATACAGGCACACAGAACGTCCTGTTCTACAAATTGCATTTCAATATAATGTTATTGTGCCTTATGAGGAGACATCAGATACTGGCTCAAATTCTTCTACAAGGTATGACTGACTAAAATGCTTAACAATTTAGACTACTATTTTCACTGATTTGTAATTTTGGTTGCAGTCTGGTTTATTTTGCTTGATATACTTGTCATCAAATGATTAAGAACATAGTTTCAACTGAAGAAATTGCATCCAGTCACCTATTTAAACTTTCACTTATTAATTCTGTTAGTTGAGATACTATTATTTCTAATTTTTTTGGTTAAGTATAATGTTCTTTTTGTGTAATGAATTACTATTTTATTATTTTTGTATGACTGTGTATTCAACTGCCTAATAATCTCTATGACTAATGGATTGAGAAACTGACTTAAAATAGTTTCGAAAGCTTGATTAATTGCTAAGCAGACTTGAAATATGATTGCTTCTAATTACTGCCTAATAAATCTTCTGACTAATAGATTGAGAAGCAGAAGCAAAAATAGTTTCAAAAGCCTGATTAAATCGATAAAGCAAACCCCAGATAGACATGGCTGTCAATGCTAATGTCATAAATAAATAACTGTTCATTGTTCTCATTATCATCAAATTCATTGGTGTGGACAACTTCATTCTAAAATCAATGACATGCCTCTTGATTGAGGTGACTTAAGTGCCCACTACAAGATTTCAATTGCACTCCTAAAGGTGCTTAATTTAGGCGTAAACAATAATTTTCAGGCACAAAACTTCTTATCTTATATTGAGCATCCCAATTGCAGTCCTCGTATAATACTGTTGTTTCTAATTGTTGCCTAACAATTTTTCTTACTAATGGATTGTGAAGCAGACATAAAATAGTTTCGAAAGCCTGATTAAATCAATAAAGCAAACCCCAGATGTCTGTAAATGATAAGATAATATTAACTGAACACAAACAGTGACATAAATAGCTTTTCATTGTTCTCATTATCATCAAATTCATTGGTGTTGACAACTTGATTCTAAAATCAACAATATGCTGCTTGATCGGGTGACTTAAGTGACTGCCATAAGATTCCATTGCAATCCTATTGAAGGTGCTTGATTTAGGCATAAACCCTACTGAAATGCTCATTAAGAGTCTTCATATTCATAATAGTTTCATAAAGTTTGTTTGCTTTTTATCTGATGTAGTTGCAGGTTCTTCTGTGACTTAGATTTAAGAACTGAAATTTCTGTAATATTTAACCTTTTCTGAGGAGATGACAAAGTTATGAGCATCTCATATGAAAGAAAATTTTCATCACTCAAAACTTGTCTTGATTAACATAAAGCTATTGGTGTATTATGGTGAGTTGAAGCCATGAACACTGACATGTCTATACAGGGAGATATAGAGATTAGGATGCACGTAATGTTTGAAATGGTTCAAATATTAAAACAGAATTTATGCTGAGAATCACCTCCATTCCTTCAGTCTTTTCCATGAAGTTCTGAAAATTGCAAAACCGGGATTTATTTCAGAAAATCTAACACTAGGACATCAGAGAAATAATATTATAGTAGATAATGCTCAGTTGAAATTATTTGGCTTTCCTATTTGCCTGCCTGTCTTAGACCATAGTTCAAATTGTTATAACAAGTGGTTAATAAATATTACAAGATTCATAGGATTCCTTGAGGAAGGAAAGTGATTGATCGAAATAGTAGAGTCCATCAAGAAAGGGGATTAAGTGTTGGGAGATTTGGAAACAAAATCTGGGATCTTTGATTTTATGGCACCCACAGTTTGAAATAGGGATGCTCACTATTTAAGAGAAAATGTGATACGAAAATTTCTACACAAAATAACCAATCCATGTGGTAGTATGCATGACATTAACTTAATTCAATAATAGTTGTTGGGTCTAAATATTTCCTATGTATTCAGTATGACCTATAGACTATAGTCAAATGGATTCATTAAAATTATTTGAAAAATGTGGCAATATTGTTTAGAGAGTATCTGCTTGCAGAAATTTTCTCAGAAGTGAATTACTCTACCATGGTAGGCTGAACAAGGTTTGTACTTAAAATGATATATTTAAATAATTTTGATATCCAGCAGCAAAGATTAGATCTGCTTTAATTCCTCATCACAACTGTAACTGTATATGATGAGTTAAACTGAATTGTGTTCTCCCTGCTCTGCCAACTTAAACCCAGTGGACAGTGCATTGATGAATCTCTCCCTATGCCCTACCAAGTAGGTTATCTCCTGGGTTGTAAGGAAGATAAGTATAGGTTATGGGTGGAGATGAAAGTGAGAGATCAGGTAGTCTCTCATATGCATCGGTGATCCTTACCTCCCAAGACAAGCATTATCTATGACTCTCACCATAGACGGCATCAGCCTAGGGTCTGTGGCTTGTGGAGATGCTTGGTTTGACACTCACCTAACCTTTTGGCAGCCGCCTCCATCAAAAGAGTTGCTTGAATTTTTTTTCACAGCTCATAAATGGTCTGGGGAAGGATATTCCACAATTAGTATGGAGATTTGGGGATGGAACATGAAGAGAATGACAGAAAAAAACGAGCTTGTTGTTCAGCTTGTTATTTTTTGAGCTCAAAATATTGGCTTGTGTTCAGCTCATTTACTAATAGAATGAGCGAATGCTGAGCTAAATTTCCAGCCAAGAACAAGCTGCTCCAGAACAGTTTGTTCATTTAATAATGCCTAGTGCAATTTCCGTTTCTTCTATTTTAGTATTCTGCTTTACGTGTGGACTTTTAGCTGGTTGTTTTTGAAGAGCTATCTTATATTATCAAGCATTATGCTATGTGGTCTTAACCTATTTTCATGTTGCCTATAAATCAATCTCTATTCCTATTCAAAAAAAATTCTATATTGTCATCTTTTCTGGTTGGCTTAATTTCATTCTACCCCTTTGCAGGTTTTGTCTTAAAAGACGATTAAGAATAAGGACACTCCAGTATGGAACAACTGGAAATATCAACGAACTTTATGACAATGTTGATTCCGAAGCTGTTTTGTCTATCCTTGTTCACAAGGTAACTAATAAAATGAGTCTAGTTGTTTTATTTACTAACTTTTGTTATTTATACAATATGGTAGATGTGTCTAAGTGATTGAACATCTGTTATAAGATGACCTGAAGTTCTGAACTATTGTACAAGGAAAAAATCAATGACTACTAAATAAAACAGATGCTTTAACCTTGGAAGTCTAATTTGCTATATCAAGTTTTGTGGAAGTCATGGATCTTAAATTCATGGTGTTTTTCTCTAAAATGTATGATTTCTAGTCAAAACTTCAGCTGCTAAGTCTGCTAAGTAAGTTTGGTAATCTTGTTGTGGAGTGTTTTTCAAGTTGTCTTTGCTTCTCTGATTGTTTTATTGCCTGCCAATGTGTATTTTCAGTAATTGAAATATCATATTTAATGTATTCTTTCCAATAATTTTCTGCTTTACTTGCAAAGGTGGAGCTTGTATTAAAACAAACTTGCATTTTCAGTCATGTGGAACTGTATTAATGTAAACTTGCATTTTTAGCTATTTTACTTGATTACATCCACTGATAATTTGTGCTGGCTGTCTTTCAGGTTATTCTAGCTTCCTTGGAGGAAGGGGTCAGGGAAGGCAGAATGTTGCTCCATGATTGGCTAGTCATTCTTACAGCCCAGTATAACAATGCGTACAAAATTGTTCATAATGATAATGGAAGTTCAATTTCTCGTGTTAATGTAGCCTTCTCTCAGTGCCCACAATTGCAGCCGTTACCCGACTTGTCTTTGCTTTATTAAGGAACCCTCTTCTCCGGTTTCATGAAGAAGGTGTTCACCCAGATTACCGGATATACCTTCAGTGCCTTTTCAGGTATCTATTATTCTTGTATCTTGTGTGCAGATGTCTATGAACTTTGATTTGATTAATTTAACGATATTAGGAAAAAAGAAAAGCAAAAACTTTTGGTGATGTGGAAGTATGGTGTAAAAATTATGGTCCATCATCTGTTAAAATGTTGGAGTTCTCAGTAAGAGTTTCATACACTATCAGCATGCTATGGGGCCACGTTAATTGCTCCTCCATGTACTGCCATGTAAGGCATTCTTGATAAAGAAATGGGCAAAGCTTAAGAGTGCTCTGGAACCAATGGGACTTGAGTCAGCCAGTTGGTACGTCTCTTCTCCGCACTTGAGTGGGGTAGAGGTTCCAGGTTTGGTCCCAGATAGTGGTGCTCTTCTATTGTCTTTTAAAAGAAGTATTTTAAGATTAAACTCTCCTATTGTTCTTTTTGATCTTAGAAGAAATCCTCTTTTGTAGCCTTAACAGAAATATTTCATTCAAAAGTAAATTGATTGTTTGGTGCAGTGCACTGGATCCTGCTTCCCTCCACCGGGCTATATATCCTGTGTTGACTTCATATGCTACACCAGACAAACAAGCATATCCACGTCATTCCTTAAGTCGTGCTGCTCTCATTACCAGTGGAAGTCCGATATTCTTTCTTGATGCCTTCACAAATCTCATTGTGTATTATTCTTCGACAGCTGATCCTTCACTTCCCTTTCCTCCTCCACATGATTGTAAGTAGTGTTTACCAGAATATTCTATGTTCCACGTTGAAAGGAGCTAGTTCTATTATTTTGATATGTGTATGTCTTTTAGTTTAGAAAGCAATACATGCTTTTATGTTACAATCAATCATTTTGCTGTCTCTTAAACATGCCATTTTTCAGGTCTTCTGCGAACAACAATCAATAAATTAAAGCAAGAGAGATGTATTACACCAAAGCTTACATTTATTCGTGGAGGGCAGGATGATGCCACAGTATTTGAGAACTATCTCATTGAGGAGCAGGACGTTGATGGCACTGGTATTAGCAGCGTCACCGGTTTTGTTCCTTCCTTGAGGAGATCACCCAGGATGTAGCAGAATATCTCAAATAAAAATATAAAGGTAACTAAAAATTTCCAAGCTTGGCATTTGCATAGATAAATGCAGATATCAATGAGTTACAAAGGCCTGCATATGAGAACTGCATATGCATGCGGGACTGAAATAGCCAAGGATGTTTTTGTGCCTTCGGTTTTTCCCATTGCTGAAGCAGCAAACGAACCTTTATGGTCGACATTTTGTCTTCAAGCTGCTACTTACGGGAGTGATGTTGGTCATATCCCAGTTTGGTTGTTGAATGTTGAACAAAGAGCTCTTCTTTCTGAAACCTGTAAAAGCTGCTTGATGAAGGTAAGATTTTAATGCAAATTGATGCTTGAATGGTCAAGAACTATTCATTCATGGAGCTCGAAGAAGCTATTCAATCTTCATCCAAAAGGCTGCATTGCATGAGCTTGCATGGCAATTCTAGGTGCTTCTATTCAACTCTCCTTCATGCAAATCTCAACATGCCCTCGGTCCATAATTTTTGAAATCTGAGTTAAATGACTTTTTAGCAGTTGCATGGCGCTTGTTTCAGCTGGCATAAGGCTTTTGTACGCCTATCAAAAAACTCGAGTTAAATACTATTTGCATGGGATCTTCACCAATTTATATTGTTTAAACAAATGTGCATGGGATCTCCAGTTTAGCTAGTCCAATTGATAATTACCGTCTGCGCAGACAAATTGGGTACTAGGAAGCTAGGGAAACCAAGATCTGGAGCCAGAGAACTGGGTTGTTGTCAAGAGTGCGACTAGGGTTTCTTGTGACCTTGGGTTAGGTTTGAGTTCGTAAGTTTTAATAAGTTGAGCGCTGCTTTAACCACATTTGACCCTGACCATACCCCAGTCTGAACTCAACACAATCCGGGCCAGCGGTCACTTGACTACTTCCCCAGCATACAGAACTGTAGAATTGCACGTTTGCACTATGTTTCCAAATAAGCCTCCAACAGTCCAACTAACCTAATACTAAACTAACAAAAATGGTCAAAACACTTTGCCAGTTGAGATTTACCTACGAATGTGATCTAAATCCATTAGTTTACCTAACCTAGTTTAGCTTAATACCGACTAGCTTAAGATAGTGTTCCGATGGCTTGGGTTGGAGAAATCCCAATTGAAGGTTGGGTTGGTTTGGATTAGGACTGGGAGATTTGGAGAAGGGGTTGGGTTGGGCTTAGGCCTCAATGCAACCCAACCTGTCCCAATCGCAGCTTTAACTGTGGTTGCTTTGCGACCCAGCTAACATATAACTGCTGGGAGCAAAATCTTGAAGCCCAAAATTTTGACCAAGCGGTTGGCACCTTGCAGCTGAGGGCTTGGGCTCTGAGCGCAACTTGGCGAGTTTAGCCTGAACTAAAGCATCTGACCCGTACTTCGGGTCTCTTTGGGCTTACGTGTTGAGTTTAGTTCGGTAAATATCCAGACATACAAAGCTGGTTTTTTTTTCAACTTAAAGGCTGGGGAAGGCCAATCTATCCCAAACCCACTTATTCTTGCCTCCACAAAGCTAAGAGAAACTGAATTTTAACAGCATTTCTTCACTAAAGGTACGTCAAAGCAAGTTAATGTAGGTGCAATCCAATTAAGCCTGACTTGACCTAATTAAGCCCTTAATCAACTTGTTTTGCCTGAATCGCACCCCTAGCTCGAATCTTGTCTTTACTAGAATTAAGCGTATGTGAGCACGTGCTCCAAGGGTGTGCCTGAATAGGGCAAAGTGGAACTTTAGCAAAAAGACACCCAAAGAGTTTCCATTATACAATAAAAGATGTACCCCATCAATCTTCACGCGTATATGGTAATACGCGGATTGAAAATTCCATGCCACTTATCCCCACTCTTCCAATGAAAATCAAGAGCCATTTAAAATATTTAGGTTGTAATTTTTATGTTTATAATTTTAGGTCTAGATTATCATTGCCACTATTGCTGTTGGTGCTTGATCTAAAATTAGAGGCGGCAAATTTGAAGTAATTGAATGCCAGCATTGAACTGGACGGAAGTGAATTATTGAACTTGCAAATTAAATCTCTTACTGGAGTTATTTCCAACGGGGATCCTTTGACATTCAAGTCAGTTACCAAAGAACAGTGAAAAATAGGAAGAGAGTGGAGCGAGAGAGCATACCTGGAGGTTTTGTTTCCTCCTATTAATAGATGGGGCTGGCTAGCTATCTTTTCAAAGAAGGTAGAAGTGGTTGAGAGAATTACATTGTTTTTATCTTATCTAGTTGGAGTGAGCTATCATCTGTTGGATTTGGAGCATATTTGAAATACGGGTTGGATATGATAACTGCCCAGTATGCAACAGTTGTAAAAAATCTTGGTTTGGTACTTCAACTCAGCAAGAACCGAGGTAGGTATGTTGTGTTCATTGAGGTATGATGAACATTGGTCTAAATCGAGATATCTTGTATTAGATGCCCTCCACTCTCGAGTCCAAGCTAAAGGTAGCTCGGGCGAAGAAGTAAAGGGCTAGCCAAAATGATTGTGAGATCAGGTCGGATCTATTTTGCTCATTCATTGCAGGGATACATGGCATGGCTTGACTGGGTGAAATAAATCATTGAAAATCTTGGCACACTACAGCAGCAATCTGTGGGAGCTCGATTCAGCCAATCTCGAGTTGACACATATCAGTCATCCAACGGGGCTAGTTGAATCAGCATTTGATTTGGGTTGCTTCTATCTTCTATAAATAGGGGTCCACCCATATTTGTTTTACCCTTTTGTTGTACTGAGAATCTAGTGATTTTCGATCAGAGTGCGGTGACCGTCGAGCTCTTCTAGCAAGTCCTCCGATGTTCTTTCTGCACTCCTCCGATTGAACTTCAGTAATTGTCAGCTCTTCTGAGGTTAGCTCGATCTGGCTTAGCTCCCAATCCCCTCATTTTATTTTTAAATTTTTTTCTTTTTCTTTGCTAACATTCCCAAGATGAGTGATATCACTAGCTTGATAGGAAGTTGGTTGATCGACCAGAACACGCCTCGGAGTCATGGGGCTTATTTCCTTAGGGTATGAGTCGGAAGAGCTGAAGATTAGGGCTGAAGAAGCCTGCGGCCCCAAATGCTTCCAATCAGTCCTCGACCTAGAGGACTTGGAGCTGACTCATCTTCAGTTCTAGGTCCCACCTGAGTACTATTTGGAAGTCCCGGGCCTAACCGACAAGATCTGTGATCTACCAAGAGGTCAGCTCAGACTCTATAAAGAGTTCTTAAGAGCCAGTTTGAGGCTTCGTCTGCACCCTTTTTTCTTCACCTTTTTGGTTTTTTGGACATAGCCTTGAGTTCGGTAGTTCCGAACTCATGGTTGTTCATTGTGGGCTTCACCATCCTGTGCTTTTGGTTGGTAACTGATCTTCCATTTTGCTCTTTTAGGCATGCTTCACTTTCAAGAGGCACCCCATTTTTTGGGTATGTTTACTTCGAAAAAGGCATAGCCTGATCTGAGATACTCCTTCATTCATGGGTGGATGGAGAGATTTTTATTTGTTTCTTTTATCGATGGGGAGATTGGAACTTCACATTGTAGGGCCGACCTTAGAGATCGATGATTCGAGCTCCATCGCTAGGCGATGCTGAGCACTAGGACTTGAAGACCTTGCTTGGGCACACAGTTCCTCCTTTGAACTACTATTGTCCGAGTAGACCTTGTTCAACATTAGTCTCAACCAGATCGATCCACGAAGTGAGCATTATGGCCTTCTCCATCCTATCTAATTTCTTTTCGAGTACTCTTCTTTTATTTAACTTTTTATGTTGATTTTTGTAGAGATTAGGATAGATGAGCTGGAAAGACTCCAGCAAGTGGTGTACAAGAAGAGGAAAGCATCAATCTCCACCAAGGATCCATCCAAGCACCCCCATACTGAGGATCCAACAGTTCGGGCCACCCTAAGCTCGACCGGGGCCCCTTTGGTGATCCACTTCTAGGAGTTAGTCGGCCAATCCCAATGTAGTCGAGGTCAGCCCAATTCAGATCCTCCCTACCTTGTTTCGCTCCAACATTGGCCTCTTGAGGTGAGGGGGCTTCTCAGCATCATCTTGTTGGTGCATCCAGCTCGATGCTAGCCCCAGCCCTTGCTGAGTTCGAGCAAGGGTAGTGCATAGCCACATTTCGGCCCTCGTTAGACTTCATGCTGGGGAACTGGATAGTAGCACGAGACCTCATATAGGGGATCTTACTTCCATACCATGCGAAGAAGTTGGAAGATTCGTGCTCCAACTTCCACCACACCAAGGCATTTGATTCTTTTATTCGAGTAAGTAATGCCAAATTCCGTCGCTTTATTTTATCATTCTGTTTGGATCAGCTAACTCAATCTTTCTTTCAGCTTAAGCACCATTTGGACTACTTCATGAAGTCCAACAAGGCCATGAGGTTGGAAATGGCTGAGGTCCAATGAATTAAGGGTGGACACAGTTGAGGAAAGGGCCCTCAGGTGGAGAGGATCGAGAAAAAGATCAAGTCATCCCGACTTAGATTGAGACAAAAATCAGGCACCTAAAGGAGGCACTTATGTCAGCCGAGGAGAAGTTGGTGGTGGCCAAGGAGAGGGTGGCCAAGGCAGAGGCTGGAGGATTGAGCAGGCCTGCCAGGCGGCGGAGGACTTTCAAGCTTCGGAGGATCTCATCGACGAGAAGGCCGAGTTTGTGGTAGAGTCCTCTAACCTTAGACTCCAAAAGTACTGGGCCAAGGTCATGGAGCATTATCCCAACCTCAATCTCTCTTTCCTGGGTGATGAGGACCCCCTCAGCATGCTTCCAAATCTAACCCTCGAGGAGTATGGTATCTTCTCCACCATCGAGCCTAGCACCATTGCGATTGAAGAAGTCGTAGGTCGGGTCGGAGAACCCGTTCTCCGATTAAGGTTTAGACTTATTTTTTTCTTGTTTTTGATTTTGTAATCACAGTTCAATTGTATCGAATTGATTTTGTAGTCTACTAGATCGACCTTTCATAGACATACTTATGATCTTAATGAAACAAATACTTTTCCCCAAAATTTTTGTGCCGAACTTTCTCTCTCTTCTTTTTTTTGAATGAAGAATGCCGAACTGTCTTGGTAGTCGACTTAGCCGACCCTTTGAGATTATGCTGAGCTAACCTGATAGTTGGTTTGACCAACTTTGCAAGGGGATACTGAGCTAACCTAGTAGTCGGTTTGATTAACCTTGCAAGGGGATACCGAGCTAAACTGTTGAGATGTAATTTCACTATAGGTTATTAACCTCAGCTTTATATGTTGTTATTCCTTGATTGACGCATGTTTCATTATGAAGTTTCTAACCACTGCTTTTGTTGACAGACATTTTTGTCACTATCTTGACCTTCATCAGATTTCATGGTGGGCTTTCCTTTAGTTTGATAGAGCTGTAGGCTCACTTCAACATGAAGGACTACACTTTCGAGGGTCCTCTTAAGAGGTTACCCTCGCTTTTCAATTAGTCGAGGTTTTGAGCTTGACTCATTTTGGCACGAAGAACTATATACATGATTCCTCTTAAGGGGTTACCTCTTGTTTCTCGATCGAGGTTTTAAGCTCAGCTTGTTTTGGCATAAGAATCTGTACTTTCGAGGGTCCTCTTAAGGGGTTAACCCTCACTTCTCGATCGACTAAGATTTTTAGCTCGGCTCATTTTAGCATGAGGTGCTATGCTTCTGACGGTCCTTTTAAGGGGTTATCCCTCATTTCTTGATTGATCCAGGTTTTGAGCTCGACTCATTTTGGCATGAAGAGCTGTGCTTTCAAGGATCCTCTTATGGAATTATCCCTTATTTCTCGATTGGATGAGATTTTGAGCTTAGCTCATTTTGGCACGAGGAGTTATACTTTCAAGGATCCTCTTATGGGGTTATCCCTCACTTCTTGATTGGTTGAGGTCTTGAGCTTATCCTCCGAGGCGTAATTCCTATGCAATTTTTGACCTAGAAGACTTGAATGCAAAAAAAAGCTTTCACTTTGCCAAATGAATTATAAAGAATAAGTATTACATTATTGATAATATATTCATAAGTTTTCTAAATTCCAAGTCCGAGATAATGTGCTTCTATCCAAGCACTTAAGTCGGTAAGTCCCAGGCTGCACAACTTTATCGACCAGGTGTGGTCCTTCCCAATTTGGGAATAGTTTTTCTTGTTCACTTGGTTGAGACACCTCGGCTCTTCATAGAAGTAGATCACCAGCTTGGAACATCTTCCCTTTGATTTAAGAATTAAAATATTGGGCCACCCTATGTTGGTATGCTGTCATGATTACCCAAGCTCGTTCCCTAGTTTCTTCGAGTAGGTCCAAAATCACTTAGAGATGATTTGAGTTGTTCTACTTGTCAAAGCTCTCTACTTAAGATGAAGGAATGTCAACCTCGAGTGGGATAATGACTTCTGCTCCAAAGACAAGATTGAAAAGTGTCTCTTCAGTGAGAATCCATTGAGTGGTTCAGTATGCCCATAGTACACTATAGAGTTAATCTGCCCACGATTCTTTGGCTTGATCCAACCTTGCTTTCAAGCCCTGTAAGAGAGTTTAGTTAGTCAGTTCAACTTCACCATTGGTCTGAGGGTGGCCAATCGAGCTTAGCTGATGTGTGATGCCACACTTCATACAAAATTTCCAAATCTAGCATTATTGAATTGTTGGCCATTATTTATGATAATGTCTAGGGCAAGCTAAACTGGCAAATGATGGCCTTCCACATGAAGTCTTATACTGTGGCTTCCGTGATGTGAGCTAATGGCTCTGCTTCAATCCATTTGATGAAATAATTAATGGTGATGAGTAAAAACTTTTTCTGATCTGATGTTTGGGGAATAGCCAGAGGATATCCATTCTTCATTCTGTGAAAGGCCAGGGTGCACTAATAGGTGTTAGTGGGGTTGTAGGTTGGTGCTAGATGTGGGCATTCCTCTGGCATCGATCATACCTCTGTTAGAACGGGCCGGTCGGCCCTTCACGAGCCAGGCCCATTAAGGTTGGCCAAACAAGCCCTTTTGATAAATAGGCCATAAAATAGGCAGTCTAGTCCTAGCCCTTATAAGCGAAGGGCCTAAACGGACCGACCCTTATAATTCATCAAAAATTAAATAATTAAAAATTAAAAAATAAAAATTAATAAAAAATTAAAAACTCTCAAACACAATACTTCATCAAATAAGTAAATAAAACCAATCTCCACATCAAATTTTAAATACCAAAGTAAATATGAAATAACTTCAAAAAATTTGTAATAATATCATAATCTCCTTTTCTATAAGAAAAAATATCACAAACTAATTAAACTCCACAAAATCAAACAAACCAACAAATAATAAATATTATTCAAATAACATTGAGTCCAACTATTGAAAATTAGTCCCTATTTTTCAGATTTTTGCAACAAGATGTTTGCCACCAATATTTCATTAATCAATAATTATCCTCATCTTTTTCAATTATAACATTAGAATCTTGACAATCTTGTTTTGACAAATTTGCATCAACTTTTATACTTGAATCATCATCGTCATCTACAATCCACAAGTAACAAATAACAAAGATCAATAAATAGTTAGAAAAAAACTATTTTGCATCCAACTAAATTCAAATTTTTATCTTAAATAATAGAAAAAAGATATTACCATCATGAACAAAGCCATGTAACTAATTGTGGGCGTAAATGAGAGCTTGCATGTGTTAGAATATGCTACAGTTTCGTACATCTAGTTTAAAATTTTTTCTAAACATCTATGCAGTGAAAATAAATAAATTAAAATAATTTTAATTATTTACGTACCAGATCAGATTTAAAATTATAGTAAAATTTGATACGAACATGTACCTACGATCTGATATCTGAAACAAAAAAATAAACTATTAGAAAATAAATAGAGATCGAATCTCCATACCTTGGATCCTACGGATGTCCCGGGTTCTGATCGTAGCCGCACACATGTCCGACCTCTGCTGGTATCCACACAGAGCTGCTTGATCGGAGCACCGAGATCACCGATGTGCTAGCATCTTACAGATCTTGCTCCTCATCTATGGATCTTGATCTCTTCTTTCAGATCTTGAAGAAGCAGATTGCTGCGCGAACTCTTTCGCGCAGATCCGACGGGATTTGAACCAGATCACCATGAAGAGAAGAAGAACCCTTCTTCTTCTCTTCTTATCTCTCTTTTTTTTCTTAGATCTGATCTCTATCGGATCTGGGCATGGATATAAAGTGGAGAAGAAAGGAAGAGGCGTTGGGGGGAGAGAAAGATGTAAGAAAGAAGCCTCTCGCATCTAACGCATGCCACCTCCCTTTACGCATCCTCTTTTAATTTTTTTTATCGCACCACTTCTCAAATCCCACGCACAACTCCTTCTTAATGCCTAAGAGATCTCATCTCTTTTAATCCAAGGCGTTCAAAAACAAATCAAAGGATAGATGTGCATTGAGATAAGGGAAGGAAGAAGGAGAGATATCTCACGCCAACAATTAGCGCACGCCCTCTTTCTCTAATTTTTTTATCGTACAAAAAAATACTTTCATATCCTAATCTAAAATATTTTATTCTATTTGAATCAGATTCAAATAAAAAAAATTTAGATGAAAAAGACTTCCAGATAAGGCGGGGCGCCAACTATTGGCTTCCCTTCTCCTTTCACACGTGTGAAGAAAGAAGGATGAAAAAAATAATACCCCACTTCTTCTTTTGGCATGATTTTTGGAGAGAGTCCAAAAGAACTTGGGCTCTCCGAGTCATGATTTATCTGGTTCAAATAGAGCCTCAATCGGATTCAAATCGAGTCTGAAATAAGCCGAATTTGAAAAGGCTGTCAAGCCTGATCCAATCAGGCTTGAAATCCAAATCTGATTTGGATAATTGAATCTAATTAATATTAAATTAAATTAAATTAAATTAAATCTAATTTAAATTAATTAAAACTTAATTCATAATTTAATCAATCTCAAAAAATTATAATACTTGCAATTAAATCTCTGCGCTAACAATTAGCAGCTGCCAAAACTGTAACGCTTACAAATTAGTAGTTTCTAAAATTCAAACTATCAATCCAATTGATAATTCAAATATAATCCAAGCCATTGATTAGGTTATGCTCTTTTTGTGTGTGATCCCTCAGGTTCTATTCTGTCTGGTAGTGAGATATACTATGATCTCCATTACAATATCATCGAAACTCTTTTCGATGGGCTGAAATGATTCTAAATCACCTCAATAAAGATCGTTGATCCGAAAATAATTTTAGTGAGTTCTCACGATCCATCAGTGATGACTAGCAATATGTAGTGATAATTCAGCAGAACAGCAAAGTGAACCCTTAGGTACAATTATCATGTGATACAATCCCTCTATCGAGATCCCGACTTGATGGAGATCATGGAGAACTTATCAAACCCCATCATCAGTCATATACTAGACTGGCTCGACTTGAGTTCATTTGTGAATCTCGTGAAAACTCTTTTCAGTATTCACACTTATTCTGGCCAGAGATTTTCTGAACTCAGTCTTACGAATTGCATAGAACTTCTCTTTTTCTATCAAGGTCGATAGATTCCATCTAGGTGTATCCTACTCCAAACAACGAACCTAAACCTACATAGTCAACATACACAGCAAGGACCCATATGGCTAGGGACTAAGAAAACGTATAGTCAAACTATATAGTCTCGCTGTGAATAGCCAATACACCGCAGGTCAAAGGATTAGTCACACCACTGCAGCATCAAAAAATTACTGATGGGTGAGTAGACATCCAAGTGGTTTTTCATGTTGGTCACGCTCAGTGCGAGTTGTTCTCTAACAACCACCTGCACTCTCACCTCAGCGTCTCTACATCGTAGACTCGAGACTCATCTGCCCTAAAGGAAGGTGATCTGTGCTTCGATCTCGAATAGATTGATTACTTTCCTCTGTGATGATTTTCGATCGGAAGTATTTAGAAATTAATCACTAATGATGTATGTCTCAAATTCTCAACATCTTGAGAATATACAAAATCATCTTTGTTAATTTTTAGAACAAATCATGGACTCATAAACATGATTGGTTATTAAGACTGCCCAACAAGTACAAAATATGCTCTAGAGAAAAGTATGTGTCAGCCAAGATTGGCTTCTAGGGCACACAACCAACAGCATGAAGAACCAAACCTAACATGATGGGAACTAAGAAGGGCATGTGTACTTTTTTTTTTGGAGAGATAATTAGATCTGAAGCCTAATTACTTCTATTCAGTAAATTAGAGGGAGATGGTTAGTATTAGTATATGAGAAAAAAGAATAAGAAGAAGAACAAAATATATCAAGAATAAATAAAACTAGATCCACACCAAAATTGTGCCCCTTTTTTTTTAATAAACGGACTGACCCACGGACTAGACGGGCCAGCCCTTCATGATCGGGCCATAAATGGGCTCAGCTAAAAAGCTCTTTTGTTAAATAGGCTGCCAAAATACTAGCCCGACCCTACTATTTTAAGGGCTTAAATGGGCCAGCCCGTGGGCCACGGCCCATTTTGATGGCTCTAACCTCTGTACAAGCTCAGCTTTATCTTGCTGTAAAGTTGGCCAACAGTAACTTTATTGAAGTATCTTGTAGGCTAAGGATTTGTCCCCCCAAGAAGTTTTCAATATTCCTTCATACACCTCTCGAAGGGCATAATTTGTTTCGCTCGGATGCAAACATTTAGGGAGGGTAAAGAGAAGTATCTTTTATACAATTTGTTCTTGTAGAGGATATAATGAGGTGTCTCATGCCTCAGCATTCGAGCTTCCTTAAAGTTAGTTGGGAATATGCTATGTTAGAGATATTGGATCATTGGGTCCATCCAACTCAGCTCTACTTCTACCCGCATTACAGATGTCGACTCCTTGATGCTGGGCTTTTCTAAATCTTCAAGAAAGAACTCTTCAAGAGATCAACCAATCCCAAGGTGGTGAGCTTCGACAGTAGGTCGTTTTGGCATTCTCTGATCTGGGGACTTGTTGAATGTCAAAGCTGGCAAAAGTGGAAGTGATATCTTTGACCTTCTATAGGTACTTCATTATGTTGGGTTCTCAAGCTTCTTACACTCCTTGCACTTGCCAGACAATGAGCTATGAGTTGGTACAAATCTTTAGTTGTTGTACACCTAGTTCTTTGGCAATCTTAAGGTCGATCATGAGAGCTTCGTACTTGGCTCTGTTGTTTGAGATCTTGAACCTAATCACTGAATGTATTCAGTGACCACTCTCTCTGGGCTAGTAAGGACCAGCCCAACTCCTGACTCCATCGAGTTTGATGATTCATCCACATGAAGCATCTATGGTTCTATGGCCTCCTCCTTCCTCAGCTCAGGCTCGATAGGATCTTCCTCAAAGGTGGTGCATTCTAGGATGAAGTCGGCGAGCACCAGTGCCTTGATGGATGATCAGAGTTGATATTTTATGACAAACTTTGAGATTTCTATTGCCTACTTCACAATCTGACCCGAGGTATCTAATCAGATAATTATTGTCTTCATAGGCTGATTCATTAAGAATACCACTGTGTGAGCTTGAAAGTATAGATGCAGCTTCCTCATTCAGACAACAAGGGCATAGATCATCTTTTAAGCCTCAAATACCTTATCTTGGTGTCATGAAGGACTTTGTTGATATAGTAGATCGATTTTTAGAATCTCCATTCCTCCCATACCAAAATTGAGCTTAACATGGTAGAAGAAATCAGTAGGTACAAGCAAAGCTCCTTATCTGGCTCAGGTTTGCTAAGGAGCGGTGGGGTGTCAAGGTAAACTCTTCAGCTCATCAAATGTTGCTTGAATTTAATGGTCCACTAGAAATTCTTCACTTTTTTTTAGAGCCTTGAAGAAGGAGAGACACCATTCTGTTGATTTGAAGACAAACCAGCTTAAAGCCGCTATCTTCCCTATGAGATACTAAACTTCTTTTATTGACTTTGATAGACTCATCTTCTGCATAGCTTAGATCTTCTCCAAATTCACTTCAATTCCTTGTTATGAAACCATGAAGCTGAGAAACTTTCAAATATGAGTCTAAAAGCACACTTGATTGGATTCAACTTCATTTGATATTTCTGGAGGGTGGCAAAGGCTTCCTCAAAGTTGTCAATATGATAGCTCATACTTTGGCTCTTGACCAACATGTTGTCCACATAAACTTCATGTTCATCTTGATCTGATCTTTGAAGATTTGGTTCACCAACCATTGGTAGGTCATCCCTATATTTTTAAGCCAAAAGGCATAACCCTGTAATAGAAAAGACCTCAATCAATAGTAAAATAGTTTCTTCTCACCTTAGGTGCCATTTAGATTTGGTTATAATCCGAGAAAGCATCCATATAAAGATAAGGAGCTTATTGCCTGACGTAGTATCCACCAGTTGATTGATTCAAGGTGAGGGGTAGTTATTCTTTGGACATACTTTATTGAAGTCGATGAAATCAATACAAACTCGCCACTTTTCATTTGCCTTCTTGACAGAGAACACATTCACTAGTCAATCTGGATAGACAACTTTCCTAATGAACCCCACATTGGCAAGCTTGTCAACCTCATCGACGATTGCTCTTTGGCACTTTAGGATGTCGGCGATTGCTTTTTGGCACTCTAGGGTGAAGCTCCCCTTCTCCTGCTTGACTGTCCAATATCTGGGGTTCATATTTAGTCGGTGCACCATAACTTCGGCATCAATATCTGGTATATTTGAAGCATACTAGATGAAAACATCTATGTTCTCCTATAAGAAAGAAATAAGCTAATGTTTGGTTACCTCATCCAATTGCGAGCCAATCTGAACTATTTTGATAGTGTTTTCCTCCTCAAGCAGCACAAAGATGAGGTCTCCGGTTCATCATGTTGTTCATTTAGTTCATCTTGTTGCATCTAATATTTCAATGGTGAGTACCTTGGATAATTTTGCTTCTCAAAAATTTTCATGCAGCATTATCGCATGAGTGCTTGAACCCCTTGGATTTGTCCAGTCCCTTACTTCATCTAGAATCTTACCAACAAGTGGTAGGTTGAACAATGGTTTGGAGTGCACTTAGACCAGATTGATCAAGAATGGCGTTATATGCCGACAAAACCCTAATGACCAAAAAAATGTGTTGCACTATCGACAATCGTGATTGTCGCTAGCTATAACCAATAATATAATGACCTTCTCGATTGGGACTACAGACCCTAAAACCTGATGAGTGGAGAGTCAAGCTTCGCTAGCTAATCCGAGGTGAAATCCATCCTTAAAAAAGCATAATAGAATGATACATCGGCAGAACTTCCATTATCAATCA
The DNA here is from genome assembly GCA_000441515.1 of Elaeis oleifera. Taxonomy (NCBI): domain Eukaryota; kingdom Viridiplantae; phylum Streptophyta; class Magnoliopsida; order Arecales; family Arecaceae; genus Elaeis; species Elaeis oleifera. The sequence continues at coordinate 595,411 of KE504750.1, read as the reverse complement.
AGATGTGGTATACAACATGAATTGACTATGTTTAAGATTACAACGACCGCATCAGTATGTGGGGATTGGATTCCTTGAGAATCTACCTCAAAGAAGGTGTTGATGTCTTCAGTTTTTTGCTTTTTGATTAATGATGCTTCACTCCCTTGCCCTTGAGCATTGGCTCGGGTACCGAACTGCCCTCTGGTTATGGTGTTAATGACTCCATTAGTAGGTCAGTTCTCTAGACTTTTTTCAAGCTGGGGTGGTATAGTTTGGGCTTCATTTTGCTCCTATCGATCTTTGAGGTACTTGTCAAGCCATCCTGATCGAATAAGTTCCACAATCTCATCCTTAAGCTGGATGCATTCCTTGGTATCATGATCATGGTCATAGTGGAACAAATAGTATTTCTTCGGATCACATCGAGTTGATGGAGCTTGCATCCTTCTCGGCTTTAGTAGCTACCCATTGTCCTTGATCTCCATCAAGATTTATGTCTTTGGGGCATTTAAGAGAGTGTAAGTAGTAAACTTCCTTGATGGGGTCGTGACCACCAACCTCAAGATGGAGTTCTAGATTGGCATGCCCGAGGAGTTTGGGATTAGCTCGACATCCTCCCATGTCGGTCATCATGTCATTGCCCACTCCTCTTTCTTATTTCTTCCTTCTTTTCCTCAGGCTTCGTCTTAGGGGAGCCTCCATGTAGCTCCATAACTTCCTCGGTATTGATTTATTTTCTGCCCGAGCTAGCATTAGTGAAATCTTTTGGGTACCTCTTCTCTAGGAAGAAGAGGAACTGAAACTTTAGAAGGCCATCCTTTAGGGCAGACATGGTGATTGATTGGTCGAGATTGCACACTTCAAGTGTAGTTGCATTGAAATAACTCACATAATCTCTAAGAGATTCTCCTTCCCTTTGCTTGATGTTCACCGGGGAGTCAGATATGTGCTTATGGCTCTGACTGTTAATGGAGTGAGCCACAAATGACCGACCAAGCTGTTCAAAGGAATGGATTGAGCTTGGAGGCTTGAATACCAGTACCAAGTTTTCTTCCATAAGGTAGAAGGGAAGGTTCGACAAAAAATCCTATGGGTGGCTCCATGCACGAGTATAAGACTTAAAACTTTTAAGTGGTCCACTGGATTAGTCATCCCATCATATGCCTCCAGTTGTGGCATTTTGAATTACTTCAGGATCGGCTCATCCATGATCCTCTTACTGAAGAGTGGGTCAGCATTCAAGCCAACCTTACCATTTTATGCTGAGGCTCGATCATATAGCACCTTGATCTGCCAATTCATCTCTTAGAGCCTCCAATGCACATTGGCATCTTGGGTAGTGTAGTGGTTTGAATGTGAAGGTAGAGATTGTCCAGGGGGAATCTTTCCTGACTGAGGAATCAAGGAACATCTTTAATGGCCACATTCCAAACTTCTTGGTCGGCCATGCCTACTTTATTGCACCTGATTTGGATGATAAGGGAGTGGTTGAGGAGGTTGTTGCTGTAGAGGTGCCTGTTGCAAGACTTGCTATAGGGCTGTGGTCACTTGCTGGATTGCCCAAATGGCTACAGCCAAGATCTATACCTACAAGATGAATAGGTTGAACTATTTGAGGGCCACCTTTAGAGTATGTTGGGTGGTGGAGACTAGATCTTGGGTTGATAGGGTGATACTTTGACCTAAGGAGATATCTCGATTAGCTAGGGTTACACCTTAGCCGGCCTAGATACCGTTATATTCGAAAGATGCAAGGCATTTAATTCCCCTCCCTGAGATCTCATGGTTGTAGGTCTATGTGCTTCTTTCCAAAAAATTGAGCTTGGACTCCTTCCTCTAACACCAATCTATTACTGCTAGTGTCTGATCTGATGTTGGAGTCGATGGATCTGGAGTAGCTAAATATCGATATCGAACTTGATGGAAGTGAATGGCTGAACCTGTAAATCAAGTCTCTTGCCAGAGTTGTTTTCAGTGAGGACCCTCTAATACTCAAGTCAGTCATTAGAAAAAGTAGAGCTTGAAAGCTGACCTAGGGTTTGTATTGTCCCTTATTTAAAATATTAAATGTATATCCTAAAAGTCAATCAGGTTAATATATATATTTATTCTAGAATATAATTTTATATATGATATTTTATTATTAATAAATTAGGTTATTAATTTATTCATGTGATGTATGTGTCCATGAATCATTCAAAATATTAATAAGATGATGACATATATTTCAAAAGTTGATAATTTGAGGTATGTGTCATTGATGATTAATTCTTAAATACTTTCAATCGATGGATCATCATGGAGATGGTGATTGATTCCGATAAATTGGTGCATGAATCATTTTCTTTTAAGATAGATGTGTCTTGAGTCTACAGTGTGGGGCATTAAAATAAGAGTGCAGGTGGTTGTTAGAGATAAGGATACCGAGCATGATCAATACAAAAAGTCACTTGGATGTCTACTCACTCATCAGTGACTTACTCGATGCTGCAGTAGTGTAACTAATTTTAAATCTGTGGTGCCTCGGCTACTCACAATAGGATTACTGTAGTTTGACTGTATATACACTTGGTCCCTATCCATATGGATCTTTGCAATGCATGTTAGCTGTAGTAGGTTCATTGTAGGACTAGGATGTGCACCTATATCAAATCTATTGTCCTTGGTAGATAAGAAAGTTAGTCCTATATGATTTATGAGATTGAGTTCAGAAGATCTTGGTCAGGATAGTGTGAATAGTTAAAAAAAAAATTTTAATGAGATTTGATGAAAATTTTATAACCATCACCTTATCGAAACTCATGATAGAAAGACTATATCATACTATAACTACACCTAAAGGTTTATCTATTCTATTCTGCTGGAATGTCACTACATGCTGTTAGATGTCTGGTGGATTGTGAGACTTATGAGAATTATTTTGATGGTCAATAATTCTTATTGGATGAGTTAGAATTGTTCTAATCTATTAAAAGAAGTTTCAATGATATCATTGATGGAGATCATAATATATCTTACTACCAGACATAATAAAATCTATAGAGTCACACATAAAGAGGTTAGTCTGATCAGATAGTTAGATTTAATTTGATATGTCAAAGAGTTGACATAATCAAACTTAAAGATAATTGGACTCCTTATAAGATAAAAATTTTGATTTGATCAAAGTCCTAGCCCCTTGGGACACTATCCATAAAGGTAATTAATAAGCAGAAGGACTCCTTCCCATGATATGGTGCCACTCCTCTTCTTTTCATGCTTATCTTTCTAAATAGGAGGTGCCCCACTAGAGTCCTTCTTGAGAAAAAGTCTTGTATGCCCAAGAGTTGGGCGAGGTGTTTTATCTGTAGAAGGACTCCTCTCCTCATGTTGGCACCCCACCTATTACGTGAAATTGGTTTCACACTCAAAACATAATGTTGAAGAGTTCTATGCCTAATAAACCAATGCCCCAAGAGTCCTTCTACCTTAAGCCTCTTCATGCCCTAAGAGTTCACATTGAGAAAAGAAGGAACATGCCTTGGAGTTGTGTGCCCTCATCCTCATGCCTCAAAAGAACCAGCGCCTAAGAGTCCTTCTCCCTTTGGACTCTATCCCATGCCCTAGAGTGTTTCACATGCCTCTTGAGAAGAGGTTCATGCCTTAGAGTGTTTCATGCACCTCTTGAGAAGAGGTTCATGCCCTAAAGTGGTTCAACATGTTGGTGTGGAAGGGAATTCTCCCTAGCGCACAAAAGCCTCACGCCCCAAAAACCTATCGCCCTCTTTCTTGCATGCACCCAAGTAGTCAGACGCTTCTTCTCTGCATGCCCAAGAGTTGGGCATACATGCCACAGGGAAGGGAAGAAAAGGGTTGTTGGATTTTTTGAGAAGAAAATCAAGAAAGCTGATGTGATACATTTTCTTGAGAAGGAAATCAATAATTTTCTAGAGGTATGCCCTAGAAGTCAAGTTGGCCGACATATGTAACCTTTCTAGTGGCATAATTTATAATTAAATAATAAATCAGATTAATTTATTCATGTTGAGTCATGTGTCTATGAATCATCCAAGAATTAATAGGATGATGACACATATTCTTAAGAGTTAATAATTTGGGATATGTGTCATTGATGATTAATTCCTAAATGCTCTGATCGATGGATCATCACGAGGATGATGATTGATCCGATTAGATTGGGCGCAGATTATTTTTTCTGAAAAGATAAATTTTGAGTCTACAGTGTGGGGACACTGGAGCGAGAGTGTAGGTGATTATTGGAGAATAATGAAATCGAGCATAATCAACATGAGTAGTCACATGGATGTCTATCCACTCATCAGCGACATAGTTGATGCTGCAGTGGTGTGAGTAGTCCTCAGACCTGCGGTGCCTCGCCTACTCACAATGGGGTTGCTGTAGTTTGACTATATATAAATATGATCCCTAACTATATGGATCCTTGTAGTGGATGTTGGCTATAGTAGGTTCATTGTAGGAGTAGGGTGCACACCTATAGGGGATCTATCAATCTTGATAGATAAGGAGTAGTCCTATATAATTTATGAGACTGAGTTCAGAAGACCTAGGTCTGGGTAGAGTGAAGATGGAAAAGAGTTTTCATGAGGTTTCACACATGAACTCAAGTCGAATAAATCTTATATGTGACAGACAATGGGGTTTGATGAGTTATTCATGACCTTCATTTTATCGAAACTCATGATAGAAGGATCAAATCACACAGTAAACTTTATATAGAGATTCAATATTTTATTCTACTAGATTGTCACTATATGTTACTAGGTGTCACTAGTAGATTGTGAGACTCGTTGAGCATCGTCTTGATGATCAATGACCCTTGACGGACAGATTTGGAACCACTCCAATCCATTGAAAGAAGTTTCGATGATATGATGGGGATGTCAGTATATCTCACTATTAGACAGAATAAAATCTATGGAGTCACACATAAAAGAGATCTTTATCCAATCAGATGGTTGATTAGCGATTATGAATCGCTATTGGGTTTAATCGTCAATGTGATTGATGATTAATCCAGTACAAGAGTTGTAATAAAGTAATTCGCTAAGAGTTAGTAAGTTGTAGGAGAATTAATTAGTAATTGAATTATTAATTGACTCAATTTGATTGAATAATAAGGCTAAAATTAAGTTAATTGAATTGGATTCAATTTAGATTGATTTGAATTTGATTAGATCAAGCCTGATTAAGTTATGAGATAACTCAATCGCAAGGGAGATTAGTTCTAATTGGATTAGGATTTGGATTCAACTAATTTTT
>KE504750.1:534161-548555 GCA_000441515.1 Elaeis oleifera | reverse complement strand
CTTATGCTACCGACTTAGGTTCGAACCTATGGGGTCACACATATTAGAAGATTCGATCAGATCTGATGGCTGAAGAGTTCAATTGGATTGTGACTCTGGTGAGGAGTCTCACTGTGACTGGGACTCTGGAGGAGAGTCTCACTGAATTGGGACTCTACTATTAATAGAGAATTAATTAATAATTAGATTGCTAATTAACTTAATTTGATTGAGTAAAGAGCTTTGGATCAAGTCTAATTGAATTAGATTCAATTTGATTTAGTTGGGTTTGATATGATCAAGCCCAATTGAAAGAGAAATTTGATCCTGATTCGATTAGGACTTGGACTCAGCTAATTTCTAATTAGATTAGAAATTTATTGAGATGATCGAGCTCCTAATTAGATTAGATTCATTTCTATCATTGGGTTCAAACTAAATTTGATTTGGTTCAGAATCGAATTAGAAATGAAGAGTCTCAGTCGGCAAGGACTCTATCCTTATCTCTTGCACCACACCTGGACCCATGCCCATATCTTAACGCCAAATTGGTTTTGGCTTGAGCCTTTTGAAGTCAAGGGAGTGGGCCCAGTAAGAGTGGGTGGGAATGGATGGTGAGTCATGTTCTTATCTCTTGCCTAATTCGAATGCGATCTGAATTAGAGATAAGGTGATAAGAAAGAAAAAAAATTTCAAACATGAAAAAGGGAGGCGCCAAATTGATTTTTTTCTATTTCTTTGGAGAGTTTTTGGGCGTGTGGGATACCAGATCTCCTTCCCCATGCCAACTCTCAAATCTAAAAATTTTGGGATGCCCAAAAGGATTTTTGGTGTGGAGATCTTGGTACCCTCCTTTGACTTAAACCCTAATCCCAATTCTATATAAAGGGGCTCCTATCTTGGACGTCCCATCTTGGTTCTCTTTGCTGATTTTATTTTCCAAAGCTCTTTCTCCTCTTCCTCTTTTCCTCCTCTAGATCTCTTCATCCTTTGAAGCATCCAAGGCCCTTGAAGAAGAAGGAAGAAATCAGCCTCCAAGGTCCTTGCAAGCTAGCACTTTTAAGGACCCTGATCTGTGCCGGTCTTCATGTGGACATGCTGTGGAGGCCAGACAACTTCAGTGGCTATGAGCAACCTAAAGGAGAGCTTTCCAAGCGTTGGACCAGCAAAGATCAAGATTCTTTCGGTTTGGTAATGGTTTTAAACTCTCTTGATTGTTTTGTTAGATCTAATAGTTAGATCTAGAATTGCAGCATCGATCAGATCGATGCAAGTTTTATTTTCAAATCTAAAGTACATCTTAGTTCATATTATTTATCTTGGCATGGTAGTCTAGATTAGATCTTATGTATGTAATTTAGATTAAACTATTTAATCTTATTGTTCCACTATATAAATTTTAAAATTACATGCATAGTACTACCGCATGTTTTCTTCAGTATTTTCTTATGCAATAGAGGTTCGATGAATTGGAAGAGTTTCAAACAATCGATCATTACAGATTTCACTATAGAAGCTGAGTATATCACTGCTTCTGAGTTGTAAAGGAAGTCTTCTAGTTCAAAAGTTCATTATGGAACTCGATGTAATGTCATCAGATGCCATAATACTATACTATAACAACAATAGCACCATAGCTCTAGCTAAGGAGCTTAGGTCTCATCAGAATCCAAGCATACAGAGCGACGATTTCATATCATTCGTGACTATCTCGAGCAAAAATATATCGAGATGCACAGAATAGACTCTATGATAATATGGCAGGCTCACTGACTAAACCACTTAGCCTACAGAAGACTGAATCATATCTTGAGAAGATGGGGCTTAAGCATATGGCTGATTGACTTTAGTGTAAGTGGGACATTATTAAATGTATGCACTAGAAGTCAATCAGACTGACATATAATTATTCTAAGATAAATTTATATTTGATATTTTATTGTTAATAAAATTGAGTTATTAATTCTATTCATGCTATGTATGTGACCATGAATTATCTAAGAAATTAATAAGATGATGACATATATTCTCAAGAGTTGAGAATTTGAGATATGTGTTATTAGTGATTAATTTTTAAATACTCTCGATCGACGGATCATCACAGGGATGGTGATTGATCTGGATAGATTGGTATATGAATCACTTTCTTTTGGGATAGATGAGTCTCGAGTCTATAGTGTGGAGGTATTAAAATGAGAGTTCAGGTGGTTATTAGAGACAAGGATACCGAGCATGATCAATACAAGAAGTCACTTGGATATCTACTCACTCATCCGTGACTTACTCAATACTGCAGTAGTGTAACTAGTTCTTAGATCTGTGGTGCCTCAGTTACTCACAATAGGGTTGCTATAGTTTGACTGTATATATACTTAGTCCCTAGCCATATGGATCCTTGCGATACATGTTAGCTGCAGCAGATTCATTATAGTATTAGGATGTGCACCTATATAAAATCTATCATCTTTGGTAGAAAAAAAAGTTAGTCCTATGTGATTTATGAGATCGAGTTTAGAAGACTTTGGCTACTACAGTGTGAATAGTTGAAAAGAGTTTTCATAGTTTTCATATCAAGAACTCAAGTCGAATAAATTTGACATATAATAAATAATGGTATTTGACAAAAAATATCATAACTTTTGTCTTATTGAAACTCATGATAGAAGGACTATATCACATGATAACTACACCTAGAGATTTATCTATTCTATTCTGCTGGAATGCTACTACATACTACTAGATGTCACTGATGGATTATTAGACTCATGAGAATTATTTAAATGATCAATAATTCTCATTAGATGAGTTGAAATTGTTCCAATCTATTGAAAAGAATTTCATTGATATTGTTGATGAAGATTACAATATATCTCATTACTAAACAGAATAGAATTTACAGGATCACATACAAAAAGATTGTATCTGATCAGATGGTTGAATTTAATTTGACATATCAAAAAATTGATATGATCAAACCCAAAGATAATTAGACTCCTTATGAGATAAAAATTTTAATTTGATCAAAGTTCTAGCCCCTTGCGACTCTATCCATAAAGATGATTAACGAGAAGGACTCCTTTCATGATATGGTGCCACCCCTCTTCTTTGCATGCTGATCTTTCCAAATAGAGGTACCCCACTGGAGTCATTAAGAAGGAGTCTTGTATGCCCAAGAGTTGGGTGCCATGGGGACTCTACACACATGGAGGTGTTTTATCTGTTGGACTCCTCTCCTCATATTGGCGCCCCACCTATTGGGAAAATTGGTTTCACACTCAAAACATAATGAGGAAGTGTTCCACGCCTAATAAACCAGCACCCCAAGAGTTCTTCTGCCTTAAGCCTCTTCAATTCACCTTGAGAGAAGGAGGAACGTGCCTTAGAGTTGTGCACCCTCATCCTTACGCCTAAAAAGAACCAGACCCCAAGAGTCCTCCCTTGGGACTCTATCCCTGGCCCTAGAGTATTTCACGCACCTCTTGAGAAGAGGTTCATGCCTTAGAGTGGTTCAACATGTTGGTGTGGAAGGGAATTCTCTCTAGCACACAAAAGCCTCATGCCTCGAAAACCTCTCATCCTCTTTCTTGCATGCGCCCAAGTAGTTGAATGCTTCTCCTTTGCATGCCTAAGAGTTGGGCACACACGCCAAAGGGAAGGAAGAAAAGAGTTGCTGGATTTTCTTGAGAAGAAAATCAAGAAGGCTGAGGTGCTAGATTTCCTTAAGAAGAAAATTAATAAAAGGATCATGAAAGGTTCTTGATCTGTTCGCATGTGAAGTATAATTTGCGAAGAGGAAAGGCTGAAATCCTTAAGAAGGATTTTCAACAAAGAGAAAAAAATAAATCTATCATCAAAGAGGATCTCTGCAATAGAGCTAGCACCTCAGTAAAATCAGATATTTTGATCAGACGACGACCTTGAGTGGATACCTGTAGAGGTTGGACGCTTGTGCAGCTTCAAAGGAACTGTGAAGACATCCACGATCATCAGATCGTGGTGAAGAACTATCCACGGGAAGGTGAAGATCTGATCTTCTTTTTTTAACTTAATCTTAACAACTATGAGAGATCTGGAGTTGATTCGAGATGAGATCTCGTGTCATTTAATAATCTAAAAAATATTTTATTCTGCTACATATTAATCTCAAAATTTTATTTTATCCTTCCACTACGTAAATCAATCAACTCTAAGTTTCTAACATATAGATGGGGGTGGTTGGTCATCTCAGGAGAGGTTGCGAGAATCATGCTATTTCTATCTTATATGGATGGGCCCAGCCGTCATCACATTGGATTTAGAGTATATGTTGAGTGTGAGCTGAATATGATAACTATCCGACATGTAACAGTCGTTAAGAATCTCAATCTGATACCTCGGCTCGATAGGAACCAAGGCAAGTAAGTCAGTGCTTTATCAAGGTATAGTGAATATCGATCTTAACATAATCCAACTGAGGAGAAGGAAGATTTTTTAATTTATTCAACTCAGATCTCTAAAAAAAAGATAGAAAAAAGAAGAATTTTCAAAATAGGGCTTAAGTATCTTTCTTTCTCTTTTTTTTTATTGATTAAAAATGAAGTACATATCCTCTATTTATAATAACAAAGTCCGCTCTTATAAAAATTGGGTTGGATTTTTTTCTAATTCTGATGAAACTCTTTTACTTAAAATAGACGTGTCTAATAAAAATAATCTAGCAAAAGCTAAAGTTCTTCGGGAGATAGATCTCGATTTTCATATTAACTCTATCTGTTGTCACTCCACCAGATTCTTTTCGGATTGAAAATTTTGCTCGGTCAAAATTTTGTTTAAAGAAAGTTTTAGATTGAGTGGCTTGTTTCAGGATCCAGATGAAGTAATTTCATCCTGATTGCTAGGGGCACCATCCCCTTAACAGAATAGCATCATGTCGAAGATTTTGGACAACTGTCCGATTTCAAAATAAAAAATAGATCATTAAATCAAATGTCGCATGATCAAGTTAAGGCCTCTAGAAGTTTAGCTTGCAAATTGGCTTCTCGATGCAGTAGATATTGTTCATGGACCCTATCCAGTCTTACCCGTAGTAGTCAAAATAGTCCACATTAAGTTCAGGAATCCTGCTGAATCATAACCGAGACAAGCTGATATCCCGTATCAACCACCAGTGAAGTTACTAATGTGGACTTGTGTGCACTAGATTGTGTTTGAAAAATCTTGGCTTGAATATTTGAATTTTTAATGCCAATTGTTTATTGGCTTATAAAACTTTTCTTTTATTTGATAGGCTATGCAATGTGAACAAGGTCTAAACCTCTCCTGAAGCTCATAAAATCCTGTACTCCACAAACTTGATGTGAGCAAAGAAACTAGATCATCCAATGTGGAGATAACTCCCAAAAATTCAGAAGATTGTGCCAAGAAAGAGAGCATCAGGTGTTACAATTCGGGAGGACTGGGGTGTATGTTAAATATGAGTCCTCAAGCAAAAAAATGATGGTGGTCGAAACAAGTCTTGAGAGATACAACTGAGAAAAAGAAGAGATTCGCAGTACCCATGTAACGGTCGGAGGAAAGAAAAGATCCCTTGTATCATGCCACAATTGGGAGGAGACACTAGAAGTGGAACAAGTTTCATTAATCATGATTGGCAGAGATGTAATATCCTTAAACACGTAACATGCCAAGGGAAAAGCTGAACTGCAAGATGGAGCACAAGAACACCCTATCAGTTGGCATGACCGATGACCACGATGGTGTGGCTATGAAATAGCAATATTAGATTACTTTTCAGTTGGAAATGTCTATACCGAGGTGTTATGTGATGTAGTTTCTATATTCACCGCTCGCAATTTATTGGGACCACAATGGTTACATGAAGGCAACATTTTAACACAATGCACGAGCCAACACAAGTTCGGGATTGTATCCTTCATGCAAATTGCATGAATGATTGATCTTTTTCCATGACGTTAATCAATAGATCGCATATTTCACAGATCCAAAGCACTCTAATATTATATCCTGGAAAGATGGTACATGAAAATCGAATCAGCTGTTAAAGAATCCGACTCCATCATTCAAGATCTTACTCGAGAAATGACTTTTGAATCGACATCGGATCTATATTTCTTTCAAACTACTCCTAGGTCTCATCAATAGGAACTGAACCGCTACGCTGGCAAGGGTGCGTATTTAATAGGATCTCTCTTTCGAGATGGGATTCATACCCAGGCTAAGGCAATAGGGCACCCACTGACAAATGTCCTGCCCTGAAGAACAGGATCCAGGACATGATAGATGCTGGGTGGATAAAATGAAAACCTCAAAGAAGGTCAACCGAGTGTGACTGAAAACCCTCTTTCTAATCATGATGGGAAGGGAGTGCAGCTATAAATGCTTTGGATGGGCTTTCTTCACAAGATACGAGGCCCAGGGTATGTGATGTGTGGATACCAATGTAGATGATTTTTGAATCTCTAATCTTTGTTGGGCATATCACTATAGTGCCTCCATATTCTGATGCACGCCCTTACAATTTGGATTAAAATAAAAGTTGTGAATATTACAAAAGTGAGGTGGGCCACTCAATTGAGAAGTTGGCCGTTCAAAAGAAGAGTGCAGCAGCTGACAGATCTTGAGGTGTTGAGGATTGAGAAAAAGTCGCCTCCACCTGTCGAGGAGATTGTCTAAAGAAGATGTTGATGCAGCCTTTGAAGTAGAGGTCAATGTCTCAAGTTTCTATTAATCCTGCAATTGTTCTGGGAGTCATAATCACTGTTCTGTATATTGCTTCGGTCCCAGGGACGAGCCTACCTATCTGCACAAATCTCGAATCATATATTGCACAATTTAATGGTTGACAGTGCGAAAGAAAGAGAATCATTCTTTCATGCGAAAGATACAATTCAAATTTGGATATTATTTATCTACAAAAAATAGATTTAGACTCAAACCATCTTATCAGTGACAGAAGCAATCAAAAATAGCAAGAAAGGCAACACTTTATATGAGGTCTGTATCTGGATTAAGAGAAGAAGGCCAATTCAAACGTGCAATCGAACGTGAGGACGATGCCCAACTAAAGGACTGACGCATTAGGAGTTGCTATTAGCATGCTTTTGCTGGTCATTATTTTCTGCTTTGTGAAGGTCAATATAATGTTGTGCCATTCATGCTAAAATCCCATGAGCAATAATTAAGACCTACTGGAATAATTTAATTTCATTTAATGAGCCTAACTATGAGGCAACTAGTCAATTGAAAATAATTTAATTCTTTAGTTCAGGTTGTATCTAAATTGAGCAATCTTAATGAGCCTAACTATGAGGCAACTAGTCAATTGAAATAATTTAATTCTTTAGTTTCAGGTTGTATCTAAATTGAGCAATCTTAATGAGCCTAACTATGAGGCAACTAGTCAATTGAAATAATAGTTCAGCTGGCTATTTGGTTCCTTTTTTTCTAGGAGTCCTTATTGTAATAGAATTAATAATTCATTAGATTTGATTTACGGAGATAAATGCCAACTGCTGGGGCTGAAAAGTGTGATCTATTCTTAGATGGTTAAACATTTTGGACTGACACGGGGCTGCACTGAGACCTCTCCGTGATACTGTTTTTTGACCTTTTTGGTTGTTCCCACCAAAGAAAAAAAAAAAGAATGACCTTGAAATTAGATTGTCTCCTATGTAACCAACCATTCTGAAGAAGCATTTTGGATGGAGATGGGGGCTGCACCAGGACCTCCCCCTGATCCTTAGTTTTCGGATCTTTTTGATTATACTCATATGAGACCTGTATGAATACTCCATTCCTAACAAAAAACAAAAAAAAAAAAGAAAAACGCGACCTCAAAATTTGTATGTGAGATCTTGAAATCTCTACAATCTCCTCTTTGCTTCTCCCTTTCATTGTCTAAATCATCACTATTTTCCACTGTTTACAGGAGCAAATTAATCTCCTCCCACGTTAAAATCCAACAAATTTACTGCTCATCACATATAAAATTTACATCCGAAACAATTTCTACCACCGCAGACTTCCAAACAACAGATCAGCAATTAAGCTTCCAAGCTATTGTTTTACACCATGCATTGATTGATAATATAGACCAGATTAGATTTGATCTAAGCCGGTGGTTGCTATAGGCCGTGTATTACTGAAGAAAGGCTACAACTCTGTATCTCCATCTATTTATTGTCTTAAAAAGAAACACCATACTAGATCAAGTCAAATTATCAGAATATAAGTGATGTTTAACCACCAACAGCATGTTAATCAAAGGTGAGTAGCTAATAACAAAATTCGACTCCATAACAAAAAACTTTCTACTCTAACGGAAGCATCACAAAATCAAGTCAGTCTTCACGCGGAAAAGGAAACCAGAAACCCACCCAATGGAACCTCATGGTACTCATCCTAAAACACTAATACAAGGAAACCCTTTAGGTATTGGTTGCTCTAGTGTAGATCTGCTGACTGGCATGTGCTGATACCATCCTGATGGAACCCCTAGCCATTAAATCCTTGATAGCCCTTCTGGCCAGCGATCCATTGATCTGGAAAAAAGAACAATATGAATCTTAAAATAAATACACAAACAGAAAATTCTACTTCAGGGAATTGCATTAGTCAAAAAATCAGGATAAAAAATATCCCAAAAGTAAAAATAGAAGTTAAATGATACAAGAAGATTAATTTTATTTCTGCAATGAATGCTATATGATGTTGGTGATACAATGAACAAGGTGGTCATCAATATGCAATGAATGAATAATACCAGTAAAAGGTGCCACTCTATCAATACTGAGCATAGAATAATTCGGATTATTGCTGCATGGAGAGAGTAAGCATGAACAAAGATAATGTGATATCATAAAGATCACAAATTGAAACCAACACCATAGCATTACATGTAAAAGACAACCATAATTAATCTTCATGGTCCCCCGAGAGCTTCAAATACACGAATAACATGAACATCTGAATCTCGCCGGTGTGATCAGATTTTAACCAAATTAGGCATTCGGACACCATAGGACTCACACAAGTGCACATTCCATGCAAGCTATATGATACAGCTACCTGACTGCGCGCATAAATAGAGAATGGAAAGGAGATACAAAATATATATCATATGACTAGGGGTGGAAGTGGATTGGACATTATCTGTTTAGATCAATTTTCATATCCGAATATATTCGGATATGGATAGAAATTTGAGTATTCAACTAATCTTTGCATCCATATCCATATACGTCATAGAAAATAATATGAATATAGATAGACAACCATCCAATCCGTATTTGAATATCCGAAGCTACTTGTAACCATATTTAATTTATAGGGTCCATTTGGTTAAGGTATGTTAGATTACAGGGCAATCTGATGATTTTGAAAATCATTTATCTAAAAAATAATTATGGAGGAAATAACTTTACTATGTTGGTTGGTAGAAAATTACTCCAAAAAATGACATTGAAAAAAGATTATTATGTTTGATTGGAGATAAATCTACACAGAAATATGGCTAAATTTATAAATAAATCCTTAAACATAAAATAATTTTTAATACTAGGATAGCATTGTCATCTCTAATTAGTTTTTATATAATGAGTATAATCACATAGCCCTTTACATAATACCATCTCCATCTTAATTTTTTTACAAAATTCTTTATTGAATGAATTTGGAAAGATATCAGAACAAATTTAATAATTACATATGTAGCTTTATTGGGGGTATTTTTGTCAAATATGGATTACTGCCACTCAAAAATTTATCAAATACCAACCCTCCATAGTATTTATTTTACCTTCTCTCTCCAAAAAATAAGCATGGGCCCACCCACTTTTTTACCATCTCTTTTTTTCTTTTTATATCAAACATGGTAATCTGACATGAAAATCATTTTTCCATGCCAGATTATCCCTAACCAAACGGCCCAATATAGTATTCATGAACTTTCAAGGAAATATATACCGTATTAATATACTATTAACTTGATTTACCATCCACATAGTAATATCTTCAATTCTATGGCCATAAAGTTTAGTTATCAGACTTGTATCCATATTTAGGTCTATGCTTTCAATATCCGATTGGTATTTGTATCCATTTAAATTAAATATGGACATGAATTTTTGTATCAAACTAATATTTGTTACCATATCCGTATTCATCAAACAAAACAAATATGGATATACTAATATCCGATCCGATTTCAACCCTACACATGATTGAGAACATAAGATAAAGAGAGAAAGAAACACCAAATACACAATTAGATAATGGAAGAGAGAGGGCTCATGTGAGATATGAGGGAGGGGAAGATCCAATTATTCATAAGAAGACTGCAGAAGAAGAGGGGCCATATAATTATAGAATGGAGCATAAAAGCCAAATACAAACCACATAATTAAAGAATAGGCGAGAAAAGGTTCACATAGTAGGAGAGAGGAGAAGAGGTGTAGCAAGGGAATATTAAGCCTAGTAGCTAAAATCGGGAGCAAGTGTGAGAGTGGGAACAAGTGCAGCTACAAGGAAATGGATATTCTTAAAGCATTTTGGGCAAGGAAGCACAGAGGTATTAGGCGCAGGCTTGAGCTTTTCAAGGAGTTTTGAAGTAGGTACCTTACCTTAGAAGCTTTCTGCTACTAAGGAACTAAGAAATAAAGGTCTATGAATGTCTTAATAAAACTGAAGTTGACCGGTGAAGAAATCATATCAGTGCTTTTAATATTGATACAAGAACAAAACAATCCTCAACCAGATTGCAAAAATGAGTACGTTACTTGCTTTTTTCAAGTTTTTCTATCTTATGTTCCATGTCAATTAAAAATCCAAATCTAAATCATGCTAGCATAAAATTTCATGTGAAAATTTTCAGGTTTCCAAAACTTTCTATCAACTGCACCAGCAAGAATAAACCCCGTACCAACCTTCCTGATATAAATTAGTAGTGAATCTCTTCGATTAACATGATGTTTTAAATCATTATTGCAATTGCTTGTTAAAAAATCAATTATATGCACATCAGCACAACTCTCAAGCCAGAAACTAAACATTTTACCACCACTCTTCCGAATAGCATCAAACAAGAATTTAAAGTATTAAACACCAAATACCACACTTTACATGCAGGAATTAATAGTGTATGTTTATACTGACACCAGCAGGAGGAGCTTCTCCTTCTATGTAACTAGCATGTAACATGTGATCGCACGTGAAAAGCTAATTTAAGCTAATTTTTGTTGGTACTTTTCCTTTCTTGGAATTGTCCTGTAATTATCAATTGGGTAGCTTTTCTCTTACTTACTCCTTATCTTTCCTTGTGTGCCATCACATGAGACCATTGAACCAGCAACAGATGCTCAGGGGTTCCTACTGAATATAGTAAGAGGTAAGAGGTAACAAAAGACAAGAAATGATGCTTCTAAAACCTTGCCTCGAGAAATCCAGTAAAAAAAAAAACAAGCTGCAACTCTTGCGGGTAATGCCAATCTTTTTGACATACAGGCATTCCCGAATAATGCAGACATTCCATGAATCACAAGCCATAAAATTAGTGAAAAGGATATCTAATTTATGCTCATAGCTTACCATGCTCGTAAGTGTAAAGGCCCAAATGAAGACATAATAAATCTAAAAAAATATAATAATCAAGTTAGTGATTATACTCTTTCTTGTACGCTAATTGCTGATATTAAGAGGCCGTTCCAAGAATTCACAACAAACATATAGTCAACAAGATGAGGTAGCTAACACTAGATCAAGTATGGGCGATTCAGCTTCACGAAAAATAAATTAATTAACGAAAAATAAAACATCTAACAAGGAATGAAACATAAAAAGAAGGGAGTTGAGTAGCATAGATACCCTCAATCTCTCCGACAACACCGAGGGAGTGATCTGCTTGTACTTGGGCACCTCAGAGAGCATTTTATCGTAGCTGGCCTGATCGAAGAGAACCGCGTTGTTCACCTTCTCCTTCTGCTTTCCCTTGCTCCATTTCTGCATTCAAAACCCTAACAACTCCTTAGATCCACATCTTCAGCTACAGATGCAAAAGTCGATCTTTCATTAAAAAATAAATAAATTGAAACGAAAATCCAAAAGGAAACAATTTTCACGAACAAGATCCCAAGAACAGATCCAAAACAGCCATAAATCATCAAATACCATGGGGGAATAATCCCCACAAACCCTAACCCTAACTGAATGGAGTTTACCTTCTTCTTCTGCTTTCCTCCGCCGGACTTGGCGGGCTTCGAGGCCGGCGGCGGGGCCTTGTCCTTCTTCGGCGCCTGCGAGCGAGAGAATGGAGAAGAGATAAAGCGAACGGAAATCAAAAGGAGAAGGTTAAAAGAGACGCCATTGAAGTAGAAATCAGTAGAGTACCATCTCGTGCTGGAAGGGTGAATCCTACAACCCGGGTTTCGGGATTTGAGGCCTCGCGACGAGGGGAAGCTGCCGACTCTGGAGAAAAGGTTCTCGGCCAAAAGCTCGATATAGTTTCGAGGGTTAGGGTTAGGGTTAGGGTTAGGGTTTAGGTAGTGGTGCTCCACGAGGAAAAAGATCTTGACCGTTGAAATCAGCTTCAATATTATATCCAACCTCTGATCACGATGCAAATCATGACTAAGCGGAACCAAAGAGGAAAAACATGTAACAACAATTTGGCGCCAGCTCAAATTTAGCTAGTGTTTAGTAGTCGGGCAAAGATTACCTAACTTAACTAGCTCAACTAATGTAGATAGAGTTCCATTATTATAAGATTCTTTGATGGGGCAAATATATTTCATTCATACATAGATAATGTAGTTCTATTGCATTTGGCTGTATTGTTGGCACCTGGCTCCCCTTCAAAGTTGTGAGTTTCAGACATCTTATGCATGATTTATTGTTAGCTGAACTTGTAAGATTTTTGGGAACATGTAATATGCAGTGATGGATGGAGTTTGCTTGACAACCTAGCAATTTCTTTGAATATTTTTTATGGTGGCTATTCACAATTAGGATGGGTCAAAATTCATACATCAATGTGATAGTAGTGCAAATATAGAGGAACTTGGACTAATGCTACTTTCATCAGCCTTTGATTATCATATTCCAACTAATCCAATATCATTAATATGTCTGTGCATCTATCTCTACCCATGATGTCACCTTCTTCCACCTCTCTCACTCTCTCTCTCTCTCTCTCTCTCCCTCTCTCCCTCTCCTCCCCAGATGGAAAGGAGAAGCAAACAAGTTCTTTTTGGCATACTTGATGGAAAATTGTCATATAGCTGCTATTGTACCATTAAGAAAATAATAGATGCTTGTTAGATGATGGAAACACATCTATCAATTGATTTTCTATAGAAAGTGGATATAATTGTAGTCCTACATACAGGAGAGTTGTCATGGCCCGTTAAAAATATTTCATACCGAGTGGCTGCAATACTAAAGCCACCAAAGCAAAATAAGATAACTATTAAATTGTTGACAAAACAAGCTATGAGGCTTGATTCTATTGTTGAAGATCAAAGTTACAACCATAGTGTGTTGCAATGCATACCATAGTGAACTTGGCCAATCAAGATATGGAGGAAAGTAAATTAGCCTATTAGTTTTCAAAATAGAATATCAAAATCTTCAAGAGACCTAACTATCCGATTTTCGCTAGCCAAGAAATTGAACCCAAAGAGTATACAGTTGTTGGTACAAAATTCCGCTGATGTCGGAGAAGCTGGAGTCGAGGGGGTTGCGGCCGCCGTCGGGACCTGCAAGGGAAGTCTAAACCGGAGTTGGAGGTGCTCCGGCAAGACCCTCCGATGCTCAAGTCAGTACTCTGCCTCAATAGAAATGGAACACTCGAACGGAATTTTTTGCAGAGTTTAGAGATAGTACCAGAGCTTATAGCTTAGCTTTGAGAAGAACATATCTGGAGGGTCTCTTTTATAGACGGGAGAGCGTAACTGATTGACAGCGACGTCTGTAACTGCCTGGTAGTGGGCTGTTCAGGGCCACGTGGAGTTTGTTACGGAGAGTAGTGGTGTCCGTTGTCGCGATTTGCCAGAGAGTGGTGGGGCCACATAGAGTCTGTTACGAAAAGCAGAGTGGTGTCCATTGTCGCGACTTGCCAGAGAGTGGTGGGCCACGTGGAGTCTGTTACGGAAGCTGAGTGGTGTCCGTTGTCGCGACTTGCTGGGGAGTTCAGACTGGATGGCTGAAGCTCGGTTGGGACGTCTGGTGGAGCAAAAGAGCTCTCTGTCTCGATGATCTGAGAGGAGCTCAGATGTTTCGAGGTTGTTGACGTGCTAACTGCGGTCGGACGTCTCAGGCATTGATACTGTAGATGAAGGTCGTCTGCTGTGGAAGCCTGGACAGAGAATCTCTATTGAAAAGTCCGACTGGCACCTGTAGAAGGTCGATGGCATGGAGAGGTAC